>JAHBCN010000061.1:312500-331684 GCA_019359885.1 Listronotus oregonensis
GACAAAATAGACCGGTGGTCCCATTTAAAATTTGAAACTATTAGTCATTGGAGGTGAATATCTATTTTTGGCCAAATAGATGATGCGTATTTTAATCGATCAATTTATTTAGCTAATAAAAAAATTATTCCACGTATGATTTTCAGATGTTCTTTAATTTGATTTAAATAGATATGTTTCTGTTTTTCTAAAATATGGTTAGTTTTAGTTAGCGCGACTTGGCTCTTAGTTTGAAATGTCTATGTTTTATTTCTTTCTTTTAAATCTTTGGTTTATAAATTAATATTAATTAATTATTGGTATATTAAAAAATAAACTCTTTATAGGCAAGGACAAAAAAAACTAAAAAAATATCTTTAATTTTTAGCGAGACCAGCGACTTGGACGACGACACCGGAGAAGACTCAAAATCAGCAAAGACAGATGAAAACAAAAAGTAAGTATTACAACATATATCTATATTTTCAGATATAATATCACAAGAGAAAAAATTTTGTCGGCAAAATATTCGAAAGGTATGAATGAAAGTTTGTTGCTTGGCAATTTCGCGAATGACATTTCTGAAAAAATCACGAGCCGTTAGGCGAGTGATTTTATCAAAAATTTCATGAGCAAATACGAAAGCAACAAACTTGAATAAAACCTTGAGAACAATTTTGCCTACATAATTTTTTTTCGAGTGGTATTCGTCATGACTATTTCACGTAAGGAGATTTTGAAAATAAACAGAACACAGAATTATTTTATTTAAAAAAATTGCCATCAAAACAAGTAAACTAAAAACTACCTAACTATTTATATAAAATGTGCAATTATAATAATTATTAGTTTGAGGGCTGTTTTTTTCAACCACAGCAGATTGAGTTTGTACCTGGACCTGAGTACTCGTAGAGGCGAAGCTTCATTTTCATTATTTTGTCGCAAATTGTTAATTAAATTTAGGTGGTGCTCTGGATTCAGCTGAAGATATGGTTTTAAAGAGTTGGTACTAGAATGTCCTGTGAGCTTAATAGCATCTTGATCACCAACTCCATTTTTTGTTAAAGTAGAGATTGCAGAAGATCGATGGGAATGATTGGTAATTTTAATTTTTTTTTGTATCTAAGCCAATTTTTTCAGCAGATTGTTTTGTCCACTTTAATAAGGTATTTAAGCCCAAAGGCATGTTTTTGTACCATACTCCTTTTTCCAGTTGGGATGTATAGTTAAAAACAATCGCTCTGTGGTCAAGTGAGGATTAGTTGGTCTTTTTTCCATTAATTTCAAATATAATCTGACTGGACACAGGTTTTTATTGGTTCTGTTTCTTACTAGCCATTTACTATTTGTCAAAATTTTAGAGCCTCCTTGGGAAGTTTTCGAAAATATGGGATTATATTCAACCCTTCCAGAGAAGTTGCCTAAAAAAATTAATCTTTAAGCAAACAAAATAAATATAACCATTATTTAGTTACCTACCCTTGAGGTCTAGTTGTTTTTGAAAATACTGAATTTTACAATTAACGGCTTCGTTGCCACGCCAGGCAAGTTCAAAGGAACAAATGTGGAAAAATATTTTTTGTAATCCGTCTGGATTGTCCTCGTCGTAACATTTGACCATTTCCAAAAGATCTGTAGTGGTAAATGCTTTTGAACTCACTTTCCTTTTTTCAGGCCTTGCCTGAAGTTCCCGACGCTTTGCATCTCGTGCCAATCGAGCTGATTTAAATATTATGTCCTGAAATGGATCCACTTTTTTGCCAAATTCTTTGAAATATTTTTCTTGCACCATCTGTGCCACTGTATTCCACAAGGATTTTATACTAGACTCTTTGTAGTCCTCTCCATTTCTTTTCTTCATGTTACCCATAATCTTCTAAAATTTTCGCCAAATTCTTCTGGCGAAGTATCTTTTCCAAATTGTAATTTCTTTCCTCAAGAAATTGGGAAAATTGTTCCCAAGCAGATTTTTTCGATTTCGCCGTGTTATAAGGGATCCTGTTATGAATTGCTTTTTCGATCTCAGTAAATGAATTACTTCCAAATCTGTTTTCATTGTTTGAACTCATTTTTTCCGATAATTCAAAAATTATGAATGAAAAATATCAGTTTGACAATGTCAAAAAATTGTCGCTGAAATACCATGTTGTTGATTTTGTCGACGTAGCAATATTTTCAGCTGGATACCGATTTTATTGCCGGTGTAATACACTCTAGTGAAATAGTCATTTAAATCAGAACCACAATTGGATTTGAAACGTCTCAATTGCAGGTTTAGCATATCCGTTTTTATTAAAAAACAAAATTAAGGTTTTCCGAGTTTTAATTGACCTATAAATTAAAAACCACAAATCTGCTTGCTATTTCTTTCCTTTCTTGGATATGAAATAAAAAAACTGTAGAACACTAGATCGTTCCTATTTCTTCTTTCGTTTATTAATTAACCGTTTTCCAATGTATCTATCAGGTGGATGGGAGCATTCGAAATATAATTTTTTAACAATCAAAAGTAACAAAAATGTTATTTCTCAGAAGGGTTTTTTAAGCCATATTATTTTCCTATAAAAATAAAATTTGTGATCAAACTTTTTTACACCAAATTTATATTATTTTATTTTAAAAATTCAATATGAATGAGGAATTACCTGCCTTTTAAAATGACTAAGTTTTAATTAATATTTTATTTGACCTCCTAATAGCCCTTATTATCAAAACAAAAAAACAGTGTATCGTGGGCAAATGACTCACTTTACAATATGTCAAGAATTTAATGTCAGATGTGTATACAAGAAAGAACAGGAAATTTCTACAGTTTCAGAATGTTTAATAATGTTGTTTAATAATATTGCTGTTTTTCTTTTTTAATTATGATGCAATTACTGAAAAAGAACCATGAAAAAAAAACAAAGTATTCTAATTTAAAGACCAAAATTTTGAAGTAAATGGCATCATATGCTTTCAAAAATCCAACAACACTAAAACAGTGTTTTTTTGCCATAACACGAGCTATCATGACTTTAGGGATCTGACGAAAACAGCTGTAAGGTGTTAGATTTGACCTAGATTAAATCTTCTTTTACAATGGCGGCTTTCAGACTTTTGTGACTTTTCTAACTTTTTAAAATACCCCGGTAACACTGCTTCCATCACATTCACTTTTAATAAACAAGCAAACTTAAATACTAGTTTTCCGTTTTCTTTCAATGAAATGAATAATTCCGCTTTTATTTTCGCCTTGTATAACTGTTTACATTTTGCGCTTGTAGAAACGGTATTTTTTGCATTTTTCTTGGAGAAGGTTACTTACTTGGATAAATCGGGTGAAAGAATGCATAATACCGTTAGATTTTCTAAGGTTATGTTATTTAATCACAGTTTCATAATTATTACCTTAATATCCTATTACAGGTTTTTAATGATCTATGATTAGAACATAAAATATTTCTAATTACCTTTAAGTAAATCCTTTTAGAAAATCAGGTAATAGGAGCTTTATCAGTAGGCATAGTACCACCAGGAGCCCGATTCTATAAGCAAATTTTTTGACATTCCTTTTCTCTGTCTCTTTTGAAACAGTGACAAACTTATAAGTTACTTTTAAGGGCAACAAGGACATGTGATCCCTATTTTGACATTCTCTTTAATAATATTTTTACAGAATCCCATCTCAGATGTCAAAAAAAACTAGGAATTTAAAATTGGTACACTCATGAGAAGCACTCGCGTCTAGCGACACCCCCGCTGGCGAGCTTCTTGACAGTGTTGACACATGAAACATGCTTTATTATGTAGGGACTCGGCTAAAAAATTATATTTCAATGTAATAATTTGGGGTCTTTTTTAATACATCCCCGCATTTTTACGTCTGAAATATAATTGGGGAAAATTAAAAGCCGCTTTGCTAACCAGAACTAACCATGACCGACTAGAACTTGGGGCTTTTGAATTTGTCTAAATTATTTGTAGAAGTTATAAACAAAATTTTAACAACGTATTAGAAAAAACTCGGGGCATATACAGGGTGATTCATGAGGAAATGTCAATACTTCAGGTACGATGTCAGGGTACAAAAACAAACATAAAAGTCTATACAAATATGGGCCCGCAAGGCCTTCGTTTCCGAGATACAGGGTGTTCACCACAGAGCTGACATGTGCTTAGAAGTAAATGGTGGAGTTTTTAAAAATTATCAAACCTAGCTTATGTGTTGCCGAACATAATTTAAGAACAATAATTTTATTGAAAATTAAAATACATATTTTTTAATTATACATTTTGTTTTATTTTTTTTTAAATCCTGCTATATTAAAATCAGATGCGTCATAATTTTTTTAAATCCAAATATCTCGAAAACGGTTACTTATATCAACTCTTAACAGGTATACCTTTTTGACGTAGAAATGACAAAACAATTATTTAATTTACTTAAAAATGTAATACAGGGCCTACCAAAAAGTTGTAATTGTTTAAAATAGTAAAAAGACGTGTAGGTGGCTCCCCCTACAAGAAAGAGCCATAATAAAAACCCCCGGTTACCAATTTTTACTCCAATATTTACATTATTATAGATTTGATTTAAAAAATAGAAAAATTAAATAAAAATTTTAATACCCTGTATTTCGAAAACGAAGGCCTTGCGGACCCATATTTGTATAGGCTTTTATGTTTATTTTTGGACCCTGACTACGTACCTGAGGTATTGACATTTCCTCATGAATAACCCTGTATAATTACACTTTTGAAAAATTTTATAACTTCTAGGTACCATATCAAAAATTATAAAAATTTTGTTAATTACTTCTATGTAGGGATAATTTAGACAAATTTAAAAGCCCTAAGTTCTAGTCGGTCATGGTTAGTTCCGGTTTTTTATTTTTCCCAATTATATATCAGACGTAAAAATGCGGAGACGTATTAGAAAAGACCCATGATTTGCTTTTTTACATTAAATGCATTATTTAGAAAAAACCTACCTTTCAAATTACGCGTCGAGTCCCTGCATAATAAAGCATGTTTCATGTGTCAACACTGTCAAGAAGCTCGCCAGCGGGGGTGATTTTCTCTTTAAGATTTTGGCAAACCTGAAAAATTTAGTTTGGCGAAACTGCACAAATACACAAAATATCACGCAAGACCTTCGAGCATATACCCATATATGGAGGCCTTACAAACAAGAGAGAAAGAAGAATAAGTGTATAAGTGTATAACCTTTCTCTCTCGCTTTAACGTGCTGATTGGTCGTTGAAATGGGTATATATCAAGCGTGCTAGTTGGCCAATCAGAAAGTTGCTTGAGAGAGAAAAGTTACACATATATTCTTCTTTTCCCCTCGCACGCTTGTTTGCACGGCCAAGCGGCAAGGCTGCTTGTATAGGTATGTGGTCGACGAGCAAGACAATCAAAAAATACAATTTTTTGCAACAATATAAACCCGCAACAAGGTAAAAACACATCACATCGCCATTTACAAAACTAAATCGACTAAATTAACTAAATGACAGTCGACACGTGGAATGAAATTTTTCCATGTTTGTAGTATTGCCACAATAATTCCTAGTTATTTCCAGAAATACCTATTGGCCTCGCATGTGTGTACTATTTTTATTACACAGACGCTTATGAGAGTCAGTATTCTAGATCTTTTTAAAGGCCTGTGCAAAGCATACGATTTTTTACAGTTTTTACCAGAGTTTATAGAGATAGGTAAAAGACTGCCTGGGACCCGTTTTACTGGGACCTTTCCCTTTTCTCTTAATTGTTTTACAGATTATAGAAACTTATCATATATCAAACCTAAAATTAATTGAAAAAATACGTCGGTAAATATCTGCAGTTAATATTATAAGATCTTCACCCAACTGGAACCAGTCTACCAGTGCCTGAAATTTCCATAAATTTCTATGCAAATTCCATATCGTCAAACAAAGCTGGTTTCTACAGGTTTCTACGTAATTTGCGGTTACATCTTCATCATTATTTTCAATCGTCGTGTATCTGTTATGGGAGTTTATTATTCTTCTGTTCTTCTACCAAATCAGTTTTCAGGTACACTGAAAGTTTAGTGTGACAACAACTTTACTGTCTTCTTTAAAAAAAATCTTTTTTCTTGGTCTTATCTTTGAAAATATACCTATGGGGGCATCCTTGCCGCTTTATATCGGCACACGGAGCAAGAGAGAAAGGTTTTACCCTGTTTTCTTTCTCTCTCGCACGCTTATTTGCTTGCGGCAAACTGCTTTCAGGAGATATATTCTTGAAGGGTCTTAACAATTTATAAACGCTCCTCTAAAGTGTAACATGGCATTTTCATAAATATAATTTTTTGACAGCACGGGCATCCAATATATGTGCTAGTATCCAGGGCCGCCGGCAGGGGGGTTAGGGGGTGTCCGTCGACCACCCCTGAGTTTTTAAAAATTGCCTAAAATTAAATATTTTCCTTCTAAGTCCTTAAATTTTTTTAGGAGTTTAAATGAGTATGATTATTATTTAGAAATTAAAGTTGTGGTATATTTATTTGTGTTTTTAATTTAATTAATTCTAGACTAGTAAATTGACTTAAACTTTTTGACCCCCTCTACATTTTTTTTTGGCGGCGGCCCTGCCAGTATCGTAGACTAAAAGTTTTACGACAATTCAAAATTCAATTTCTTGTGGGATTCTCCCTAAAAACAAGAATTTCTTAAAAACCATTTTTATAGAAAAAGCTCTAAAATGCCTATTATACAATGAGGAAGACATTTAATAATTAAAAAAAGTAAATTTATTACATTATTTGTGTAATATCAAAATTTAAGGTGATAATGGCTAAGTTGCAGTATTACTTTTTTTCTCCTTTCCGACTTAGAGATCTAAGTCGGAGTTCCAAGATCTAAGTCAGACTTAGATCTTGAAATTCCGACTTACATCTCAAAATTTCGAGATATAAGTCGGATTTCCGAGATATAAGTCAAAATTCCGAGATCTGAGTCGGAATTTGTACTAAAATAAAATTAAAAATTGGTATGGCCCTTCTACGCCTTCGTAATATTTATACCACTTACCAGAAAAAAGATTATTAGATTTCACAGAAAAGATCTTGAAGCTCTAGTGTTTTATATTTTAAATAAAAAAAATAAAAACGGCACATATCAGCTGATAAGAAAATCCAAAGTTTTTTAATATTCAGAGACCACGTAACAGAAAAATATTCTGCTGCCCTTATCCGATATGTAATTTTAAAACTTAGTCAGAATGGTCATCATTCGTGTATTATTGGTGTAAAGGGAATTTCCTCCAAATATTATTCTGGTGACCCGGATGCTTACTTTTGTTATCTATTCGATTTTTTACATATGTAATTATTTTTAAGTTTATGATTAATTTCCTAACCTAACATAACTACCAATTACAAAACGCCATAAAACTCTTTAAACATATTATAGTGGGTGTGACGACAAAAAAATACCTACAGTTTCTTTTCTGACATTTATCTCACAGTCATAACCTTATAACGGTACTTTTATTTATATTGTATTAAATTTATAGGGTGTCACCATATAAATGTTTTTAAATTAAGCATTATTATTTTATAAGGGGTATATTTTGTAATTTGCATCACACCCATCTACAACACATCCATCTCGAATTACCATCTCCCTCCTATGGTAATATATTAATTTCACCAAAGAACATAAACTGGATAGTTATGGGGAATACTATCTTCTTCATTTATTAACGAAACTCTTTGACGGCATCTCCCTTACCCAAAACCAACTCCTTCTAAACTACTAACAATAAAATATTAATGTTTCAAACAGATGGACTAAAAACCTAGTGAAATGTACAACACCATCTGAAAATGGATCTAAAGACAAAATTACATTTCGCGAAACGTCCTCGCGCATCTGATGCGCGCATCAAATTTTACCTTGTGTAAGTCTAGACCACAGAATCACGATGCGCGAGGACGATGAGAGCCGAGGCAACACTCAGTCGGTTTTTAGTCCGCATTAAAAGTATTTCACTCTGCTACCTCGTGTGGTATAGACTGGCATCGCGATAAATCAAAAGCAATTAGTTTAATTTAAAAATACAACTACTAACCATAACTAATGCCTCGCATCTTTTCTTGTTGATTCGCGCATCATATTCGTGGGCGTTTTAGTGCTGTGCTGCGTAGTATCAAAGCACCGACTTGGATTCTGCTAAAATATTGTACAGTAGCGGCCATTAAATCTTAGGCAAAAAAATTGTCAAATTTTGACTTTTCTGCCAATTTTTGTAAAACGCTCTTTTTTACCTTGTTTTACTTTTAATTACTATAAAGCAAAAGGTAAAAAAAAATATTTATATTTTATAAAAACTAACAAATTAATTAAGAATTTAATAAATTCGAACTAACTTAAATATCCTTCCAAACAAATATTTTATTGCGGCCCCGTTTTTTTCCAAGACAGAGTTTAGCCTTCCAGGCATCAAATGGACCAAAGCCCGGGCGTAGTCCGGATTTTCTCGTAACTCGTTCCACGCCTCTAAAATTGTATCCTTAAGTTCGTTTACATTTTGCGGCCTAAACTCATTTTCCCTATTTATTATTTTAACTAATAAGCCCCAAACATTTTCCATAACATTTAAATCCGGACTACGTGCGGGCCACGGTAAAACCCTGATACGCTGTTCTTCCATCCATTCATCGACTTGCCGGGCCGTATGAACGGAACACTTATCTTGCTGAAAGAT
The DNA here is from genome assembly GCA_019359885.1 of Listronotus oregonensis. Lineage (NCBI taxonomy): Eukaryota > Metazoa > Arthropoda > Insecta > Coleoptera > Curculionidae > Listronotus > Listronotus oregonensis. The sequence continues at coordinate 321,201 of JAHBCN010000061.1, forward strand.
TAAATTTCTCTTCGGAAATCGATCCAGCACAGAAAGAAGCATGATATTTTGTAGTAGATCTATATATACCTCCGCATTGAACCTTCCTTCGATAAAATAACATACACCAAGTCCTTGTGCACTCAGCCACCCCCAAACATTTACCGAAAATCGGCCACTACTTTTGTCCTTTTGGGTATATTTTTCATCAAATCGTGTTCCTTAAGGCCTGTAGGTATACCTTAAGTATCCCATTGTAGGTATACCTTAAGATCCCATTGTAGCACAACTGAAACACTTTTCCATCGGTGAATATTATATTTTCCCAAAAAATCGGAGGTTCCAAGTAAAATTGTAGAGCAAATCCAATGCGTTGTTTTTTATTTGCATTTGTTAAAAACGGTTTTAAGGCTGCCGGGTGGCAGCGCAATTCGATATTTGCGTTATTCTTCGCCGTGCCGTTCTAACCGATTCTGGAAAATTGCTTTCCGTTTTTGCTGTAACTACAGATTTAAATGGTTGGTTTCCCAAAACATTAACTAAATTATTGTCTTGTTCTTGATTCGATAGTTTGGGGCGACCAATTCCAGCTCTTCTCTCAAAGGAGTGTTTCCTGCCATTTTTTTTAAACAAAATGAATAGTACTCTTTGGGATGTCAAGCTCTTCCGACACATCCCTTTCTGGCCTACCTCTCTGCTCAATACAATGAATAATTAATATTTTTTGATCCAAAGTTAGGTTTGGCATTTAAAAAAATATTTTTAGACACTGAAAACGGACACCTGTTTCTTTATTAGGTTTTTTAACAGGTATTTATATTCAGAAGAAGGTGGCATAAGCCTATTTTACGAAAGGGAAAAAGAATTGTCCAAGATTTAATGGCCGTTACTGTACCTACTCTATGGAAACAAAATTAGGTACTTCATGTTATACCGACCACACCTTTTTAGAGAAAGCAACATAAGATTTGGACTGGTTTGATTACCAGTTTATTGTAGTGCAGTCTTTAGGCAATAAAAATCTGGTTAGTTCTGGTTAGTTTTATTTCAATTTCCTTGTTTCCTAAAGGGGTGTGGTCGGTATAATACGAAAGTACCCAAAATTATTTTGGATTGTTTATACATTCAAAATTTAAAAAAAAATCCTAAAAAAATTAATTCAAAATCAGTTTTAAAAGTTAAAAAAAACTGAAAATCAACAATTTTTAAACGAGAAAAAGAATTTCATATACATGTTTTTTACCAAAAGATTTAATAGTATGTATTGATATTTAATATACGTCCTAGGCAGAAAATTCTATAATTCGCTGATTTTAACTTTTGGAAAAAACATAAACATAAATTATGAATTTACCTGATGTAGCATATATTATGCGTTTCCTTTCACCCTGTAGAAGATTGTAACAGTGCAAGTTGTACACCTTGAACTTGATTTTGCTTTTTTGCGTTGAATTGGCTTCACTTAACTGCATTACGGTGCAGTAGTCGCTAATTACGTCATTTTCTCCTATTTATATTTTCTTTTATCATTAATTTAACTTACGAGGTTGCCATAACAAATACTTTTGCTATACTATTTATATATTTGACAGCTATTATGTGCTTGATATGCGTTAACAAGGAATAATTGCCTTTTGTGGCACAAGTGTCATATTTTGGACAGATGTCATTTCTGACAGGTAACATATTTCATTTTTTCAGGCAGAATCACAGTGAAATTGAAAAACGAAGGAGGGACAAAATGAATACCTACATTACCGAACTGTCCGCCATGATTCCAATGTGCCATGCGATGTCTAGGAAATTAGACAAATTGACAGTTCTTAGAATGGCAGTCCAACATTTGAAAACTATACGAGGCGCAGTCCATTCGTATACCGAGGGTCATTATAAACCATCTTTTTTGTCCGATCAGGAATTAAAACATTTAATTTTGCAGGTAAGATCAATTAAATAACAAATAATTAATTAAAAACCCGGCACCTAAGGTACCTAGTGTTTGGGCTTTATATAGGCCTTCGTGGGCTGTCATAAAGATAAAAAAGCATGTGGTTTGTTTTGATAAACTTAAATTTTTACTGATGTTCCAATAAGTCTTACCTTCATTTTTTTTAAATCAATATTTCGCTACTTTAAGTCGTTGCTAGGTACCAAAAAGTAACGGTTCTCATTTATTTATGTGTTTTTCCCGCTAGATGCAGAAGAGAAAAATACAGTTAAAACAAAAAAGTAATATATTTCAACAGTTCTTCTAAAAATAAGGGGTTAATGATTCTTGAGACATATACCGCGGTAAAAAATGTTTTTTTTTTGGCATTTGGCTGTAGCCATACAGCCAGTCTCACGGTGTAAACTTATTTATAAAAACTACTTATAATAAATATTTTTTTACAAAAATAATTAGATTAATTTTGATCGGATGTAGGATATTAACAATGGACTTAGCAATTGTTAAAAGTTAACAACGGTTTAGAATGTTTAACAAAATGTCAGATTTTGACAGGTTGCCTACTAAAATCATTGAATAACACTGGCAATGGCGTTTTGTTAAACATTCTAAACCGTTGTTAACTTTTAACAATTGCTAAGTCCATTGCTAAATTTAACAACGCGATCATCACTCGGCCGTAAGGATATTAACACATATAGACAGGGCGACTTTTCTTATAACATAACAGTTTTAGACCACGGAAAAATTAAAATATTAAATTTATTAATAATTTTTTTACAATTTTTTTTAAGTTGGAAAATCGATAAACACAGTGTACATATACGTATTTATATTTTGTAAGGGTAAAAGATTTAGGATGTTAAATAGGGTATTAACTTTTCATTCTGGAAATACAGTTTTGACAAGTTTACAGGGTGTCCCAGAATATGTGGGCAATCTTTCGGAATCTAATCGAAAACCTAATAATATTATGACAAGTTTCCATAAACTTTTTTTCTACGACCCTCCCCTACGGAGATACAGGTACATAACGGACGCCCCTGGAAATCGTTTTTTTTTAATACCTTTTTAAATACTGGGCGTAATTAAATATAAGTCTTCTTAACATGAACTCATTTAATCATATTTGGCTTATTTGTGTTTTTTGTTATTTTGAGCAGATTTAATCTCTTGATTTTTTTTAGTCCGACGTACGGTGTTCACCTAGAAATATTATATGTAGATATTTCTCTGCATGGTGATATTCTTTACCGATATTGTTATGATCATGCAGAGAAACGGTGTTTATTTTTTTAGGCAAAAACCGTGCATCAGATTAAAAAAAATCAAGTTATCAACTTTGCTAAGAAATGATTATGGAATTCAAAAATATTTTTTATTTTAAGAGAAATCAGTGGCGTACCATCAATGTCTGTCAAAATAAGCAGGTCAACGGTGGAAAAAAAAAAATGTGGTACACTAAAAAATGCTGCTTGATACATAGTACATGTATGCCAAATTTCATTAAAACACCTAAAGTGGTATTACAGATATTAATAATAAATGATTAATTTTTGAAAATTTTACCACCCTGTATTTCAAAAGTTAAGGCGTTTAAGACATACGTTCATATGAAGCTTTCTTTTTAAAATGGACACAAAAATTGCCTTTCTAAATATTGACGTTCAATTAAAAAACACCCTGTATAATGTAAAAAACTATACCAACCATAATATTTTATTTCTCGTAAACAGTTCATTTTATCAATGTCAATCAGGAATACCTTTTTGTAAGTTTAAGGTTGAAGCTATCCAAAAATATCATTGTTGAGCCTTTATCATACGGGGTGTTAAAAAAATTGTCGTTATTGTGTCTGAGCTAGTCCGTCCCTGGCAATCTAAATAAGCCAAATATGATTTAATGGGTTCATTTTAAAAAGACTTATCTCGAAACCTTCATTTAAAAAAAATATTTAATTGCGCCCAGTATTTTAAAAGTTGTTTAAACAAAAACGATTTCCAGGAGCGTCCTTTATGTACCTGTATCTCCGTAGGGGAGGGTCGTAGGTAAAAAGTTTATGGGAACTTGTGATAATATTTTTAAGTTTTCTATTAGATTCTAAGAGATTGCCCACATATTCTGGGACACCCTGTATATTTTTGAAAAGATGAAAACGCGAATATTTCATTTTTTTAATAAAATATAGGGTGTTCCAATTAAAAAATATATATTAGTCCCGATTTTTTCTATTTTCCAATCGTCAGTTGTTTTTCTAAATGTCATATATAAAATCTTCATAAAAAATTCTAAAACTTTTTATGAACCCCTTTTTGTATTTCTTCAAATAATACCTTTAAAAGCATGTCAAATTATAAGGAAAGACCCTGTCCATTAAAGCAGTGACTGATCGATCATTGAATGTTTTAAAGTAATTAAATATTCGTTTATAAAAATGCCTCGTGTCATCAAAGGCATTAAAAACACTTCTGTTTTCGCTCAGTTTCAGTTTGTATATCATAATTTCTTAAAGTTGCCCTTCTTTGCAAGCAGGAGCTGAAAAATAGAAAAAGATCAGAAGAAAAACTTTATTTATGAGATGTTTTCGGATAGAACAAGAACTTTTAAATAGTTAACCCTCCCCCCCAAATAACCAGATTAGGTCTGCTTTAATAGCATAAAAACGAAGACCAGTTAAAAATTGTATGTCTGCCCTAAAAAAAATTGGATTGTACAAAGCAAGCTGAATGTAGCCTGGCTCTTAGGCTATAAAGACCTTCTAAGAAATGAGGAGGCAGGAGAATTAGCCAAAGAAACCATTCTGCGGTTATCTTTTAGAACTTCTATTACAGATTAAATAGACCAAGAACCTCGCGGCTAAAAACACTAGGAGAACAGCAAATGAAAAAGTTAATGAAATGCTTTTCGTCAAAGTTTACCTCAAATTTATCAAAATACAGCTGCAAGGCAGTAAGTACGATGATAAGTGAACTTACAGGACATTAATAGGCTAAATAAGCACATGGAAAAACTAATTTTCACCGATGACAACCTAAACAGTTTCTGTCAGAAGAAAGAAACACCTGATCATGTATCATATATCATGTCAATACGAGGCGGTATGCCTCGTATTGACTATCCTATCAAGGAAATGACAAAGCTGACAAAGTTCATAGAGAAGCCCGTGTCATGTTTATGTAATCTACACAGCATTCTAAGCTGGAGGGACCACAATAAGTTAGTTAACTATGGCACTTTAACTGCCTATTTATAAACTTGACGTTACGTTGGCGTTGCCGTTTCGCTACTGCCCAAAGTCGAACGACAACTAAAGTATATAACAACTGCGGCGACGGCGTTTATAAACGGTTACATTGGACGCCATAAGTTTAACTTGCGAACGGGAACTGTAACAGCAACGGTAACGAAACATCAACTTTATCAATTGACCCTAAGTATAGATATGATTTTTTTTAAAGCTGTTTGAGTATGCCTAATACGCCCATATCTTAATACCTATATGGGTCATAAAAGTATAAACATTTTTTATGTGTCACAATTTTATTGTTTTTAAAACAAGTATGTTGGAATAGGTGTAACAATATTTATGCATTGTATCACAAGGTATTATCTTAATGGCCAAAGAAGTAAATAAATTAAAACAGTAAATAGTGCACAGAGTAAGGTTAAGTAAAATGCTGCCAGGGTGTGACACATTTATTATGTAGTTTAACATTTTTTCCATATTTTTTTTAATAAATTGTTTTTCAGTTTACGACGTAGACAAGCTGAGATACGGTAAAAGCATTGGCGCACACCCTGTGAATCAGTATAAATATTTTTATAATCTATAACTTTGTACGTAAAAAAAGTATCGCGCTTTTATATAACCATTTTTTGTTTTTATAAAGGTAACTTTCTTGAATTTAAATATACAGAATAAAGTACCTAGTAATTATTTTAGATAATTAATTTTCTTTAATGTAAACCTTAGATAGGAAAATACATTTTATTTTCTTTTAACTTACTTAAGTTTGTTTTTAAAGAAATAAAAGGTGTATAAATGGTACTTTATGAATGTTAATATATTAGACATTGCTAAAAGAATTGCAGTCCTTATTTATTTCTATTTTTAAAATTATTTTCTTTTTCTATTTTTACCATGTTTGCTAATTTGCAGTTTTTTCTTAAAGGAAGAACACTGCAGGCATGGCCGCCGGCAGTGGGGTCAGTAGGTGTCTGTCGACCCCCCTTGGGTTTTTAAAAATTACTTAAAATAAAACAATTCCCGTCTAAGGAAAAGAAATTTAAATGAGTATAATTACCATTTAAAAATTAAAGTTATAAGTATATGTGTTTTTAATTCAATTAATTCTAGACTAGTAAATTGACTTAAACTTTTTGATCCCCCCTCCATTTTTTTCTGGCGGCGACCCTGACTGCAGGAATATTTTTCTTGTCTTGTATTTTGATCAAAGTGGCACAACTCTTTGTTTGCTTTTCTTCTAAAAAAGTACGCAGATCCAGAAAAACAATCCGTGTGATTCAAGAGTTTTTCATTTAACTGATTGACAAAAAAATATAAAAATGGAAATGATGTCAAAGTTCTTACAGAATATTTAATATTTTGTAACCGTTCAAAAAACACAAATTGCATTTTTTTCTCCTAAAAAAATCGTGAATAATCGTTTTTGTTTTATATTACTCAAAAACTATTGATTTTAGAAAAAAAGGTATATAATCAAAATTGATGGTCTAATAAAACTACATCAGCTTTTTCCATTATGAAATTTTTGTAGCCCTTTTAGTTTTTGAGATAATAACGATTTAAATGTAAAATAAAAACCCAAATATCTCAAAAATTAAAAAAGTAACCAAAAAATGTAATAAACAAAAAATATGCCTTTTAGGAAGCTCTATAAAAAAGGTTATATACACATTTTTAATAAAATAAGTAATAAAGGAGATATAAGCAAAAAAGTGATTTTTTCCATTAAAAATTTCGCTAATAATATTTTTTGGTACAAGTAAGTATACCAGCTTCGATCCATCTAAAAATTAATTTAAAATGTTCTATTCAATTAATTTTTTTTAGTTCAATAACTGTACTTATTACGATTTACTTAACATTTTAAATAAAATAAAATTTAAACTTTATTTAATTGAAAAAAATAATTTGTGCTTTCTTATATACCTGCCAGGACGCTTAACATTTCTTGATCTCCTATGCTTCTATGTGTATAGCTGATCGTTTAAATATTTGTATTATCGATTTAAATATTAATATCAATAATTTATAAAGACAGTTGCTTGTTCAGAATGATCAACATCAAAAAAAAATAGTTTATTTAGCATTAAACTTTTAAATCATTTCTCTTATTAGGCTATTTACTTCTTCTAGGCTTAAAGCTATTCTTATTTAAATTATGGTATTTACCCATTTATTTACTACTTTAAAATATAATCAAATTAAATTAAAGTTTAAACATTAATTCAACTGAAAAAAAATAAACTATAAAAAAAATTGTCATGTTAAAAATATAATTAAATTTTTTCAAGATCATTTTGAACGAGTAACTGTGTTTATAAATTATTTAAACGATGAGCTATACACATAGTAGCATAGAATATCGAGAAATTTTAAGCGTCCTGCCAGGTATATAACACCCAGATAGAGAAGGCACTTTTTTTCAATTAAATAAAGTTTAAATTTCATTTTAGTTAAAGTTTCAAGTGGATCGGAATGGGTACAGTTATTGGACAAAAAAATAAAAAAAATATCCGTGCCACCAGGTTATCCCCCATTGCCTCGAGGCACATGTGTATTAGTTTGTTTCATTCAATGAATAGAACATTTTGAATTAATTTTTAGATGGATCGAAGCTGGTATACATACTTGCACCAAAAATATTGTTATTAGCGAAATTTTTAATGGCCAAAATCTTTTTTTGCTCATATCTTCTTTATTACTTATTTTATTAAAAATTTGTATATAACCTTTTTTATAGAGCTTACTAAAAGGCATATTTTTTGGTTAATACATGTTTTTGTAACTCTTTTAGTTTTAAAGATATTTGAGTTTTTATTTTAAATTTAAATCGTTAATATCTCAAAAACTAAAGCGGCAACAAAAAAATTCATTAAAAAAATGACGTAGTTTTATTAGACCATCAATTTTAATTATCTACCTTTTTTCCCTAGAATCAATAGTTTTCGACTTATATTAAAAAACCCTATTTTTCACGATTTTTTGTGGTAAGTGTGGCTTTGAATTGACTATAGTCCATAGTAATATAAAAAAAAATGTTTCATGCGTATCTCTTATTGGCTTGCCTTTTTTGCGGTGGCCTTCCGGGCTATTACTTAACTTCCAATGTTTGTGGTATTTTGTTCGGGGCAAATCTTGTAACTGAATTTTAAAGCAGTTATCCTCAACCGAATGAACTGTAATTTTGCTTAAACGTTTAGTTTGGATGACAATTGGCGGACCACCCAAGATGGCGGACTAGTTATTTTTTATGCACTTCCATAATATGGGTTTCAAATGAAAGGGTTTGTTGAGAAGAATACGAAAAATAAATTGACGGCAGTCTAAATCCAAAATGGCGGACTCTCAAAAATGGTGGACTATGTTTTTTTATGCACCCGAATTTAACTTTTTGCCGCCCATAGGCTAATATATTTTTGCCGCCCTAATGGGAACGAAAAATTTAGCATTAAACGAATTCTAAGTGACTTATCCAGAAAATTAAATAACAATTCTTTAAAACAAACCAATTTCATAACATAAAAACAAGGAGGTATTATTTAATTATAGGCTACTAAAATTTTTCTTTTAACCTTTTTTTCTGCAAAATTATTAATTATATCATTACATTTTTTTTAAATTAATCGTAAATTTGCCGCCCATAATATTTGCCGCCTTAGGCTTCAGCCTACTCAGCCTTTGCGTAAATCCACCCCTGGTTCAAGGGGAAAAAATCGAAATAGCGTAAAGCAAGATGGCAGCCACACTAGTTTTAAAGAGTTATAACTCTGCAAAGTTTGGGGATAGTTTGTGGGTATACAGACGTAGAAACATGTTTACTGATAACTAAAAAATAAAAAATAAATTGTAGTAAAAAACATTTTAAAAACAAGCTTTCATTTACATGCTCCAAAAAGAAGAAAATAAACTTTAAAATAAATTAGACCTATCAGTTTATTACATTACACAATGTATATGATATAAAAGCTTGTCGCGAGATTTACCTGTGTTCAAGAGAAAAAAATCAAGATAGCGGAAAGCAAGATGGCCGCCACACTAGTTTTAAAAGTTTTTACTCTGCAAAGTTTGGGGATAGTTTGGGGCTAAACAGACATAGAAACATGTTCATCGATAACTAAAAAAAAATAAATTAATAGTAAAAAACATTTTTAAAAACAAGCTTTTATTTACATGCCCTAAAAAACAGAAAATAAACAAGAATTCCTGTAACTTGATCTTGATACAAGTAATTCCAAGAGAAAAAGTATGTTTTTTTATAAAATAGGTCTCGCGACAAGCTTTTATATTATTAAACTGATGGGTTTGATTTAAGGTAGATCATTCGCGACAGATGTACACAAAATTATCGCCTTTTAGTAAGTAAAGTCCGGCCTGTTCACCATTCAAACCCCAAATCTTGGATGGACATCTTTTATCTTCGTCTTTTCCATGCCATCCGCGCCGAACTCGTCCATCTCTCTCTAACAAAAGTTGATTGTTGAACGGGCCGGGGTTAGTACCAGTACGGACTATTATATTTTTTCCTATTTTAGTTTAATTCGTAATGCAGTATTTTGAATGGACCCCAAATTTAGGGGTGTTCCAAATAAGATTGAATACGCTTTGCCAAAAGTTAGATATTGTCAATGCTTAAAAATATTATTTTCGTACGAGACTGTACACACAACACATGAAGTCTATTTGTTATTCAATAATATTTTCACTATTGTAAACTTTGGACCCACCTGGTCCTAAAATACACCTTCAATAAGGGCGATTACGTAAAAAAAGAAGAAAATAGTGTACAATATTTCTTAATAACAAACAGACATAGTAAAATTCAAAAATCAATATCTTTTTAACAAAACAGTAAAAAAAACAGGGTTTTTAAAAAAATGTCTAGTACTTTGATTTAGATTGCATTAGTTTTAACAAAATATCGTAGGAACCGTTTTTGAGATATTCCGAAATGAAACGCACTGCTTTCATACATGACAGATATCGACAATGTTAATTATGCACAATTTGATTGTTAATATCTCGCTTTACAGACGATAAAAAAGTTTCGTTTTTTCAATTAGATAAAAGACACTTTTATTAACCCTATATTTCAATTTAATTTAATTCTTAAGAAAAACCGTTTTACGAGTAAACTACCTTAAACTACTTTAAATTAAAGTTTATTTTCTCCTTTTTAAAATATGTAAACAAAAGCTTGTTTTTAAAAAGGTTTTGTATTATATGTACTATTAATTTATTTTATTAAAAGCAACTGTTAAATGGAGGTTTTGTGTTTATTACATTATTTGTTTTAGGCTGCAGATGGATTTC
>JAHBCN010000062.1:0-330023 GCA_019359885.1 Listronotus oregonensis
TAGGCTCCTAATTACAAAAACTAAAAAAATATGCTGAAATAAACAACGTACCTACTAACCTATAAAGTTTCACAACTGATTCTACGCTACTTGTGACAAGTTGAAGTTGACAACAATGAGCGATTTTTCTTTTGAGATGGAAAAAAAGGACACAAGCAGTCAAAAAATTTCTTTGATATTTTCCCTTGATGTTGCCAGTATCCATCAACTTGGGCTAGTTGACGAGATACATGTTGACAACACCAATATCAACAGGTTCCCAACTTTTGTTGGCGGTTTTTATTTACCTATAGACGTATTAAAAAATGTCCCCACTAATTTAACAAAAATGAAAATTTTTATAAAAACTATAATTGTTTTGGACATACAAATTATTGTTTTTAGGTTAAAAATTTTTATTTAAGTTTTTAAATTTACCGGCCAAGAGATCGTTGTAATACCACCTTATGGAGAAATAAAAAAAACCCTGGTATCAACCATAGTTTTGTGGATATAACAATTTTTTTCCCCCATGAAGTCAAATTTTTTTAATTAAAAACACATTTCTATCGAAGTCGTCTTAAAAAAACACAGACGGGGTTTTTTCTTAAAGGTCATTGCGATGTAAGAGCAAAGAGATAGATATTGAAGGGGGATTAACCAAATTGTTTCAAAAAAATATATAAATCTTACTGAAAACTATTTCAAAGAAAATAAGGAAGATTAAAATTTAAAGATCCAAAAAATGTTTTTGACATATGTATTTGAAAAAAGTATTTTTACGAGGTCGTTGATGAAAACTATTTCGTCTTTTTTAAAAAAAAATATTTCTTTTTTCCCTGAAAAAAAAAAAAAAAAAAAATTTGGAATTGAAACCAAAAAAAAACAAAAAAATTTTTTTATTTTTTTTTTGAGAATCGAAATTACCAGGAAAGTATTAAATTATGACCAATATTCCTCAGTACTACATCGATATCCCAAATTTAAAATAAGGATCATTAAATGAAAGTTTGATGCTTTTCCCAAGGGTTTAAATAAAGGGAATTTTTCAAAAAAGTTTTCTTTTGTTTCTTAACTTTTGAAGATTAAGTTCTAAAACATGACTAAAAGAGGCAATTTTATTAGAATCCCCTCAGAAGATAAAACTTCAAGTTCGAACGATACGGACCAGCAACTAAACTCGAACAGCACCGGCGCGTCATTAAGGAATCATGAATAATTTGCCAACGAAAACATCCTGCAGAGAGACTTTGGGTTGGGTTTTAAAAGTGATTGGACTTTACGCCCTCCACTGGGATCGGTCTTTTGGGGCTCACATTTTTATATTTCTCCCAATGGATCAGGTTTTATTAACCCGTATCAGATTGAGGGGAGAGAGATTTATTTTTTTTTATTCATATAGATGATCTGTGGTTCTTACATCCCCCTTTTTCCGTGTCGCTACCGGGCACGAGCACAATATCATCAAATTTTGGCGACATACCGCGTTGTACTTTTTAGGACATTTAAACATACCGGATTATTTTCGCGAAAGCGGTAAGAGGGGAAGGTGTTCCGATGCGTATCTACTTCATTATTTTGTACCCGTATCTACCGCTATCGCGTTAATAAGGGTTTTTCAAGTTTCAATTTAAAATAATGGATGATTCGCGGCTTTCATTGTTTTGGTTCTTGTGATGTTTTTGCTATGGTTTAACAACTATTTGGTTGCAGATTTTTGGTTTATTAGTTAATTTTCAAATGGATGAATTATGCAATTATATTATTAAATGAAAAATTTGATTTATATATTATCTTTTTGATTATTTCTTTAAATCCCCAAAGACCAAACATTTAAATTTACATTTAAAAATGTATTAAACGATTAGTATGTAAGTTGAATACGTAAACCGTTTCGTTTTTTCGAGATGGCGGGTTAAACACGGTTGAATGGTGGAAAAAACTGCTATCAACCAAATTAAAAAAGGTAAGTCGCAAAAAATTGTTTATGTGTTCTGGTGTCTTCTAGAGAGTATGACGAGCAGACGATTAGATCCGTCATGCCCCCCTCTGCTGGTCTAGTGACGTGGGGGCTCCAGGTCCTTGTGACAGGAACCAGATGTTCCTTTTGAGGGCCCCTCCCCGGCCCTTTCCGTAGAAAACGGGCCCCATCCGCTTTCTGTTTAAAGCCAGGGGCCCCTTTTTCCCCATAAAGGCGGTTCTGTCCGCCTTCTGTTTGGGTTCAGGGTTCCTTTCAAAACCCTTTTATTCGGGGTTCCCCGTAAACAGGCGCCTGTGGGGCCTTTTCGAAACGGATTCACCCCTTTCGGTCGGGCCCTGTCTGCTTGGCCTCTGAAACGGATTTATCCGGTTCGGTCACCACCTTTGTCACTTTTTTTCCCATAAAGCGGTTCTGTCCGCTTTTTTGTTTTTAAAAAAGGGGAAATAATAGTTCCCCCCCAGAGCCCGCATTACCGCAGTAAGGCTAATACTCTGAGGTCGCCGTGTATCTCAGAACCCTTGGGCACCTGTTTAAGGCACAGGATGTCATTCACTCATCACACGGTATGCTAACACCTTGAGTTAAGCCTTGTGTTCGTCTTTCCGGATCCCCTTCCTACGCTAGCCAAAATTGCCGATAACCAGCAATCGCGCATGTTAAAAGTCCCCTGGGGCCCCAAACCCCGACAACGACTTGAAACAGCGGGGGGGAAAACTTTCTTTTTTCCTCCCACAGACGAACATTCCAGAAAAAATATATATTTTTTTAATTTTAACGATTTTTATTTATTTATTTGTTTTTTTACAAAATTAGCTATAAAAAAGCCAACACTATCAATCCCCTGATCAGGTCCAAACCTTTGAATCTTTTTTCTTTCCTCTTCTGTTAACGTTGTTCCTGGCCATCCTGGTCCACCAAGATACAATTCTGGTTTAACTAAACCCAGACAGTCAAATTGTTTTAAGGCCCATGCTACAATACCTTCATTTTCTCTAAGGTTATCGTACAGGTACTGTAGACTAAGGTGCCACCAGGTTTCAGCAGAGAAACAGCCTAAAAATAGCAAATAGGATTGATTTGACAGCTTTGATAGTTAAAAAGACCCTAAAATGTGGAGTTGGGTCGTGGTATTTTTTACACATACGAGACTTTTAGTGAAATTTATAACCATAATCATATCTAAAATTTTAATAAAAGTCTTTATAGAAGTCTAGGTTATAGTACAATAATTTGTGTTTGATACTTATATTTCAGTAAAATTTTTCATGTGATATTCATGCCCAGAAACGCTAATTTTGTAAGTGCTGTCAATGGATTGGGTACCATAACCTGGAAATATTTTTATGTTCTTTCAATAATGTCGGGTCCGATGTAAGTATAAAACATAGATAATTTAACTTTGATATGTAATCGCTAATCGCATTTATGGCAAGTTTTCGCTTGCACCAAACAAACAAAAAGGTTATCCAGCATGCGTATTTGAAATAAAGAAAGCAGTGCTGGACATTTCTATATACCATTAATTAATTTATATTTATGAAACATATTTTTTCTAATTTTAACATTTAAAGTGACACTTTTCAAAACTCATTGACGTTGCAAATATCTTTGTTTTCATTACTACTTACAAAAGGTATTTTTTTCGTAACTGGTGATAAGTGTAAGATATTTGACAATGTCATGAGTTTTGGAAAGTTTTTAATATTTTAAACTTAAATTAAAAAGACTCATATCATATTCAACATTAGAAAAAATATTGTGTAAAACGCGTTGGGAAACACTATTTTTCATAACTTACATTTTTTTGCTTTGCTCGTTACGAAAAATAGTGTTTTTTTAATAGCAAATAGCTAAAAAAAGATAGGGTTTGTTGCAAGACCCAGTCTTTGTACCGCCGTGAAACAGTTTTGAAACTGTTAGAATCCATTAAACGCGTAAGTGTGTACTTTACACGGTTTTATGTCATTTCAAAAACGACGGCTTTCTGTATTTTTAAAGGATTCTGCTATGCTAGACGATCAGTAAAGGGATTGAATATACTGTCACCTATCGGTTGAGTAGGTTTATTTGACTGGATCACCAAAAAACAGTTTATATTTTTTATAAACAAAGGGAATGTATTAATGGTATTACTAAACACTTAGTTATCTTCCGTAGTCATAAAACCATATAATATAGTAGTAATTGTTATTTATAGGTCACCAACTGGCAATTTGACATTTTCTTGCAGGGACTTGAGGACGCTCTGCGGCAAACAAAAAGAGTGGTGTTGGCGGTGACTTCAATGTACATTTTGGCACAAATTTATTAAAAGCCATAAAGGTAAATCAGAAGCAAAAAACAAAAGTAAAAAACTGTCATCGGATAATTTTAATAATTACTTTTCTCAGGCTGCACATAAGATTATCAGGGACATGCCTGATTCTCAGGCTGACCCACTGTCATTCATGGAGGCGATGGTGACTCCTGATGTTGAATTATCTTTTCCAGAGGTGAGTTTAATTCAGTCAGAGATATTATTGACAATCTCAAGAATAAAAATGGTCTTTCAGTAAACTCATAAAAACAATAAAAACTTATATTATACCCTCACTAAGCTGATAAATCTGTGTTTCAAATACAATATTTTTCCCCCTGCACTAAAAAGGGTGTAGTAATACCAATTTTTAAGAAAGGTGACATTGACAATCCTGCAAATTATAGGCCCATATCACTGCTGCCAATAATATCTAAGGTGGTGGAGAGGTGCATGGCAAAAAATATTGTCCTGCACTTTGAAACAATAACCTATTTACAGAAAGTCAGTTTGGGTTTAGAGTGGACGGGGCACGGTTCTTGGCATCCTGGATCTCCTCTCGGATATAATGGACTCATTTGAAAACTTAGAATATGATATGGCACTCTTTTATGATCTTAGCAAGGCTTTTGATTGCGTCTCCCACGGCATCCTTCTCGACAAACTATTATAATTTTAACACCAATAGTATATTGCTGCTAAATCATATCTTGATAATCGTCGTCAAGTAGTGATGGTTGATGGGGTGCCTTCAGCAGAGGGGTTGTTGACATTGGTGTGCCTCAGGGTTCGGTTTTGGGACCAGTCCTGTTTTTGATTTATAAATGATCTCCCCCTTAATGAGAGTAAGGCAAAATATACCCTTTTTGCTGATGACACTACCCTATCCATACGAGGAAATGACATTGATTTGGTTGAGGACGCTGAGGGTGCTCAGTCGAGGGCAAAGGAGTGGTTTAACGCTAAAAACTTAAACTAAATAAAAATAAGACACAAAAAAATTTCATTTTCTTTAAGAGATCTAAGTAGTTGAATAACCCAACAGATGTTAAATTTTGGGTTTATCTGGTTAAGCACTGGAATGTTCATACCGAGAGGATGTCTGGAAGGCTGCGGAGCTGCGTCTTTCTGCTGAGGGGGTTAGCTGGGGTTTTGGGAGGTGAGACTTTTAGGTCTCCTATTTTGCTCTGTTTCAACCGTTATGTCCTACAGTATAGTGGCGTGGGGTGGTGCGGGATCTGGGACCTTATCTTCCGACTGCAAAGGAGAGCTGTGAGGGTAATTTTTGGGGGTAGGGTATAGGGGTGACTGCAGGCCTGCCTTCAAAGAGCTTTCAATTCTAACTCTTTCCCCCTGTCTATATTTTAAAAAGTTTAATATATTTAAAAACAGAACATCTATTTATATCCCATAATAACACACACAATAAAAGACAGGCAGTAATTTAATACTGCCATACTGTCGTGTAGGGAAGAGAAAGAAGGCCAGAATTTGCTGCAGCAAAAATGTTCAATCAGGTCCCCTTGGAAATGGGAAAAATTCCAGAAAAAAAAAAGGAAAAAAAATTTAAAATTTGTGCTATGTTAATGCGCATTTTATAGTGTTCAAGAATTTTTAAAAGTAATAGTAGCGTATTTGTCTTGTAACTGTAAATTTGCTTGATGATAAATGTTTCTATAAGCGTAATTAGCCATGATTTTAGAATGTATTGTTGTTTAAAATTTTAAATTTTAGAGACTGTAATTAACAAAAACTAGGTGTCCCTTATGACCTGTGCAAATACAAATTGTATATTGGCATTAATAAATTATCTTATCTTATCTTACTAAAAAAAATAAGTCAATAAAACGAAAAAATTTTAGAATCTATAAATTTATAGAAATCACAAATCCCAAAAAAACGCCCAAAACTAAAACCACAGTTTATCCGATAAACTGTGCTAAATCTCTCACACAAGCGGCCCGTACGGAACTGGCCGGCGACAAACGTTAAATAAAATCGGTCTGCCGGCCCGTTTGCGCATAATTTAAACCCCTAAGCAATGACTACCGCCACAGCACACGGAAAACATTTTTCGCCCATAAAATCTAACTTTTGAACTGCGCAACTGATACCCTTTCCCGGTCCATATGAGGGCCAATGGTAAAAATGAAGTTCTTACTTTTTGGGGAAAAAATGTTAAATAATAGAAAATATCAGTGATCGACATATGTTGGTTTTAATAGAAAAATAGCGTTATGGATAATTATTTAATGTTTTAAAACATTTTTTTAAAATTATTAAATTTAGCTTGTTTTAAATTACTAATGTATTTATAGAATAAAATATTATAAGAGCAAATTAAATTTTTACAACAAATTTTTTCAAATGGTTAACCTATTTAATTAAAAATATTTTCTTAAAATTAGGCTGAACCGACATTACCAATCCTTAAAAATATTCTGCGTCGATTCTTGAGAAATTTTCACAATTTACGTGGTTAAAGTATAAAACATGTTTAGTAGGTATTTTTATTGCGAAAATTTTCGTTAGAATTATTGAACGTGTAATATACAAAATAATTATTATGTAAATTTTAGGCACAATAATTACGTCAATAATTTTCGGAATAATTCTCGTATGTGTAAAATGGCCCTAAACAGTGGCGTAGGGAGGGGGACAAGGGGGCATTTGGCACCCATGAAAAATATATAAGAAAAGAATAAAATATAAAAAATATTAATTTTTTATTACTTATACAAAAGTTAATAATATCCTTAATTAAGATTTGAAATTTTTTTATTGTTTATACCTGTTTTCTAATAGTTTATCGCGCGCGCTCACAAGTAAAATAAATCTCTAATAACTTTTGTGAAATTAATAATTTTTATGAAAAAAAAAATATATAAAAAAAATTGTAGATAATTAAGTTATTAATAAAATTGCTCTTTTTAACAATTTTGATAAAGTTAATAGTTTTTAAGATAAATGATAAATATGAATTCAGGACACAGAGATGCCGATACAGCGCAGCGTAAGGATCAGAGACGGCGATAATTAAAGGTAAGAGACGCATACTTGTGAGCGCGCGTAATAAACAATCAAAAAACGATATAAAAATGAAATTGTTTCAAATCTCAATTAAGGATAATATTGCCTATTATATATAAATTATATATAAATAAAAATAAATATTTTTTTAATTTTATTCTTTTATTTTATATATTTTTTTATGGGTCTTGTATTTTAATAAAGAATATAAAAAAAAATTCCGGTTGCAAAATAATAATTCTTTGCATTGTTTAAACAATTTCGGTTTAAACAATATGGCACCAGGTTGCTAAGTCTCTCCGGTAGCGTAGTGGTCAGAGCCTTGGCTCACATTAAAATACTACAAAATAAACATTATAGATAAAATAAACAAACACTTTTAAACTACGGTAATTAAGCAATGCAATAACTTTTGAAAGGTCACTACAGGTAAAAGTTGAAAAATAACTAACAAACCATGCTATATACCACCCGGGCATCATCTGCCCCCGCCCAGTTCCTAACTGGCCGGCTTTCTCTCCCTCAAGACCTATAAAGGTAAAAGAGGGAGTGCAAAGATATGCATTTATTGTATTTATATTGTAGCTAGTTATAGTTGAAATTGTAAATATATTAGACACAAATAAAGCTCTGTTAAATGGCTCGCCGGGCCAGTGATCCGGGTTCGATTCCCCGACGGGGAGACATATTTAGGTAGTAGTTATTTAAAATAACGTCCGTGGTGGCACTACCGCGTTGTCTAGAAGGTGCTGTGAAATGCAATATTTGCATGTTTCAGTGCTTGGACAGCGTTGACGGAACTGGGGAAAAAGATGGGTTAAACATCGGAAAAACCCGGTACTCACGGTACACTGGTACTAAGGAGCATATATCTATACCGGGTGTTTCAAATTCGACTCTCACCATTGGGATCTCGGAAACTATAGGAGATACGAAGATGGTTAAATTGGGGCAAAGTTGGGCATTTATGTGACCAACAATATACCGTTTAGAAAGTTTGAAAATTCCGAGTAATTCCGGAGATATCCGGAAAAAAACGAAATTTTGGAAAATCGTTTTATTTTTTTCCTGGGTTTCTTTTTCAATGAATTCCAAAATAAATAATACATTTGCATTGTCACTTTTTCCGCTCTATCGAATGGTGTTCATAGTTTTGCAACTCGAAGTTTCGTTTTTCCGTAACCATCATCAACTTCTTTTTTTCTTATGGACGCCATATGGGAATTCCACAAATTTGAATGGCCCTTTTTATCACATTTTCAACGATGTATCATAAGTTACCCTTGTTGCCCGGAAAATCCGAAAAATTAACTAGAATATTTTTATAACGTAGTTGGCTTTGATTTCTCAAATCGGTGACGTGTAAATGACATTCTGTGTTTACTGTCAGTTGTAGTGTCGTTAAAAATGGAATTCACAAATGAAGAAAAACGAGATATGGTAAAACTTTATTACAAGAATGATAGGAACAGTGTGAAAACATCGGAAGTGTATCTTAACTCGTATCCCGAGAGACGACAACCTCATCGAACTTTATTCAAATTATTGGATAGAAACTTCGCTGAGTATGGTTCGTTTGAAAGCCTCTAGACAACAAAATGACAACCGAATGGTTTAAATAACAGAAAATTACTAAAAACTAGAACTAAAAAATTATAACAAATGTTCAAAATGCTGCCCGTCATTTTCTAAACAAATCGCCACTCTTCTCTGTATGTTATTAACTGCGCGATTTATTTCTTCCTTCTTAATCTTCGAAACTCCCTAACGATGTTGAGTTGAAGTTCCTCGATATTTTGGTATTCGCCTTGCCCATAAATTCGGTTTTTCAACGTACCCCATAAAAATGTATCGAGGACATTGAGATCTGGAGACCTAGCCATCTTACCGGCCCATTATTCCCAATCCACCTGTCACCAAACCTTTCGGAAAGATAATCAGATACTTGTCTTGTGTTGTGAGGTGGAGCACCATCGTGTTGGAACCAAATACTGTTGTAGTTTGCTAATGGTAAATCGTCCAAATAGTCTTCAAAAGTTGACGTCAAAACTGATAATACATTTCAGCGTTCAAATTTCCGTTGAAAAAATGAGGTCCCAAAATTCTATTTTTATAAATGCCTGCCCAGACATTAAGACTGAATCGCACTTGGGGTCGTAATTCTCGAAACTGCCGGGGATTGTTTATGCTCCAAATGTGTTTATTGTTTCGATTAAATATTCCACAATTGGTGAAAGTGCTCTCATCTGTCCAAATAACATTTTCTAGAAAAGCTGGAAAATCGGGTCGCCTTTGTAGCCAGTCACAAAATTGTAATCGCCTTTCAGAATCACCAGGGTGCAGTTTTTGCGATATGTGGATTTTGTAGCATTTGAAACCACTTTTCCTGATCTCTCCAAACAGACGTGTGCGAAGAAACATCCAAATCAGTGTGTATCTGGCGTGTGGATTTACCTGGATTCGTATTTATCTACAAAATATGTATTAGTTTTTCATAAACGGTTTAATATTTTTTTACAGTTGATCGCAAAGTAACTAATTCCTAAATTCGAACTAAGTCATAAAGTCGACGCATGCCCGGTATGTATTTGAAAATGGCCGCGTTCGTCAACATTTTTTCCGAAAAGATAATCGATTAGGTACTTTGCATCCTAAAACGAATGTTAACATTAATTATACCTCATTTACGATGTTTTCTTTACTTTCCTCATCCATTCTGTCCCCATATTTTTGTCTGGGCTTTTCAAACAAACCATACTCAGCGAGGCTTCTATCCAATAATTTGAATAAAGTTCGATGAGGTTGTCGTCTCTCGGGATACGAATTAAGATACACTTCCGATGTTTTCACACTGTTCCTATCATTCTTGTAATAAAGTTTTACCATATCTCGTTTTTCTTCATTGGTGAATTCCATTTTTAACGACACCACAACTGACAGTAAACACAGAATGTCATTTACACGTCACCGATTTGAGAAATCAAAGCCAACTACGTTATAAAAATATTCTAGTTAATTTTTCGGATTTTCCGGGCAACAAGGGTAACTTATGATACATCGTTGAAAATGTGATAAAAAGGGCCATTCAAATTTGTGGAATTCCCATATGGCGTCCATAAGAAAAAAAAAGTTGATGATGGTTACGGAAAAACGAAACGTCGAGTTGCAAAACTATGAACACCATTCGATAGAGCGGAAAAAGTGACAATGCAAATGTATTATTTATTTTGGAATTCGTTGAAAAAGAAACCCAGGAAAAAAATAAAACGATTTTCCAAAATTTCGTTTTTTCCGGATATCTCCGGAATTACTCGGAATTTTCAAACTTTCTAAACGGTATATTGTTGGTCACATAAATGCCCAACTTTGCCCCAATTTAACCATCTTCGTATCTCCTATAGTTTCCGAGATCCCAATGGTGAGAGTCGAATTTGAAACACCCGGTATGTATATGTCTAGCATATATTATATACCTATATGAAAAATCCTGTCACAAAGATAAAAAAAAAATTTAAGAGGATCCTATAAAAAAAATTGAGGTGAAATAGTTTTTGGTACTCATGCGCCGATTCCTTCTTGACTATTACTGGCTTAAACATTATAACAAGCAAATTAGTTGTTTATTCTTTGGTTATGGGCCTAGAACTATTCTGGTCTTTAGCGGATTCATTAAAACAAAATAAGTTATAAACTAAATGTATAAAAAAATACTTACCGATAGAAACAATTTTCTTTGTAAGGGAACATATGACCGTATAACTTTTTCTGAAGTTTTATTTGAGAACTGCGGTCTTTTACCTAATGCGCTGCAAGGGGCGTCCAAAAGTATTCTATCAAAGGATTCTGGTGAAAATGGGGGACCATCTTCAATATTACGAGAAAGTTCAATATCATTATTGTCGAGAATTTTAGTTGAATCGGCCAGAAATGTCAAAACTTTTGCTCCAAATTCCTGGCATGTTTTGTTTAGTTGTTCTAGTTTTTTTGGTGTTTTATCAATTGCTATCAGGGTACCCTAAAAGTAAATAAATCTTGTTTTGGTTAGTTTGAAAATGGTATTAGTGGCGTAAGAAACCCTTTTAAAAAAGCAGGAAAAACAACCACATTTTAAATAGTAGGGGTTACATTAAAAACAATGGTAAATTATCACATTTTCTTGGCAAAAATGTCATGTTTACCTTATTTTGCATAAGAGCTGCAATATGAGTCGTTTTATTTCCGGGAGCTGCGCACATATCAAGAATGACATCGTGTTTTTGAGGGTTTAAATTATGTACACAAATAATTGAAGGTAGGTTTTGCAGAAGTGCATACCCTAGAGGTAAAAATTCGTTGCCTATTGGAGGGCAACCAGATATTGTTTCTGTCACTTCTATGGCTATTCCACTAAAAAATCGTTTAAATAAAAAATATAGAAACATAAAAAAAATTTAATAAAAAATAAATAATTTAATTAGATTTTGGGTAATTGTCTCGAAAGTTGCCTCCTTTCCGATTTGACCAAACCCCGTATAGCAATTAAAGGTTTTTTGGGGCGCTGATTACAAATCTGAAAAAACATTTTTTCGCCAACGTTTCGTTTTCGTGATACTTATATCATTAAAGTTAAAAATCAAAGTAACCTTATTTACACTATTCATTCCTCCTTCTTTTTGCACAGAATTCTTAATTTTTACATCAAATTGGCACACTATGTTTCACAAACACCTTTTAAAAACTTGTTTTTATATTTATTTTACACATTCTTTTCATTTAATTGGAAACCTCCACTTTCACACGCCGCAACGTGGCTGCAACCATGTATACACAGGGATTTTATAAACAAATATGGCCAGGGCCGCCTCTAGAAACAAATGTAGAGGGAATCAAAAAGTTTAAGTTAATTTACTAGTCTAGAATTATTTGAATTAAAATCACAAATAAAAATACCACAGCTATAATTTCTAAAAAAAATAATCATACTCTTTTAAATTCCCAGGCGTTATTGTAAAATTTAAGGATTCAGACGGGAATTGTTTTATTTTTAGTAATTTTTAAAAACCCTAGGGAGGTCGACGGACCTCCCCTGACCCCCCCTGCCAGCCGCTTTGAATATGGCTGCTGCCTTTAAACTTGAAGGTTCGCATTTTAATGGAAAAAAGGTGTAAAATAAATAAAAATACAAGGTTTTAAAGGTGTTTATAAAATATTGTGTGCCACTTTAGAGTAAAAATCAAGAATTGTGTACAAAAAGAAGGGATTCCCCTCCTAGTGGAAATAAGGTTAGTTTGATCTTCAACTTTGATGATGAATATCTCGAAAACGAAACGTTGCCAAAAGATATTTCTTTAGATTCGTAATGAGCGCCCCAAAAAACCCTCGTATACCAAATTTGGACAAAATCGGAGTGAGGCAACTTTCGAGACAATTACCGGCTTTTGTTAAAAGTTATATTTTTACAATTTTTATTTCTGGCAGACATAATTTTGGGTTTGATTAAAAACAACATGTCTACATTAAATCCTAAGAAACACATTTACATTATTCGATTTTTGGGAATATTGGTAATCACGGTAGTAAAAATGAACAAACAGGCAGAAACAGGTATAAACTGTTAAATATTTATTCTGGATAAAATGGTGAACGTACATTTTATTTTAACGGTTTTTGTTATGATTATGAATCACACACCTAATTATTAGAGCGTATAATTAAAATTATTGCCCAAAAACCAGGACAATTTTGTAATAATTGTATTATGGAAATATAAAGGTTTTTAAAAATAATTCACTTACTTGGGCATAACATTTTCACCAAATAAGTCATGTCGGGTCATTTTTACGATTCCATTGCCAATAAAAAGTTTTTTTTCATCCATATAAAGTTTTAGTAAGCCTTTTTTGCATTTTTTACTTAGATCCACAAAAATACTGACCTCATCTCCTATTTGTGTTCCTAAAATAGAAAATGTAGAAATATTTCATAAATCCTTCGCATCCGCCAAAAACTTTGAATTTCCCGTTAAAATTTGCCATAAATTGGAGCCGTACCTTGCAAAAAGCAGAAATAAGAGTTTATTTTTTTATATCTTTTTTATACCCATTATAAGTCGGAAAAAGCGAGTTCTGTACACAAAATTTCTCTAGGACAACTTTGTATAACAAAAATGACAAAAAAACTACAAAACATTTTTATACTTTTTTTTTCAGTTTTTTTAATATATGGGTTCTTCGTACTTTCTAAGCTTTTTTCTATTAAGAAAAAAATATTTTTCCAATTTTCTACCTGAAACCATAGCTAAAACACCTGGGGCATATATGTGAGCTCCTCTTAAAATTGCAGCCCCACAGTCCATGTCCACTACAACTTCGTTTACATTTTTTAGTAATTTAATTTGAGTAACATCTACGTGTTTTATTAAAATAACATCCGATAGAAAGTTTAAATATTCTGCTTTAACATCTTTTCTAAGAACCTGAAAAACAGAACTATGACAATGCAGAATACATCAAATAATTAAATATAACATCTTACTCTGTTTAAGTGTTCCTGAATTTGTTTGAAGGCGTCGCTTTTATCAGCTTTAAGCGTGTTTACTCTGTAGGAAGTTATTTTTGGAGAAGAACACAACCACTTTAATGTTTTTTCGACATTAATTTGAATCTAAAATTGCCGCCGTAAAAAGTCAGTGCTACAAATCTAACGGAGGTTCACTTACCTCTTCCAACTTGTCATGGCTTTTTAAATGAGTCAAAACTTGCACATCAAATACATTCTCAAAAGGTGAATCAGAATAAGGCATGATGAGCTAACTAATTATATTTTATGGAACATTTATAATTCATTGCAAAATTGATTTTATTAGTTCGAAAACTTTCAACGTGTAGGAAAGGTTAAACCTGTAACGTTGGTGCTACTTAGTCACGTGTTGTAAAGCAACCAATGACGATATCGTTTTCACAAGACGTGGCATCTGTGCGAAATCTCTTCCACGTCCGCCATATTGACATTCGACAATTTGTGGGGTGGTTTGGTGATTGTGTAGCGTTTTTTAAAAGTATACGTGGTTTTTTTTATATAAAGGTATGGTTTATTTAATTCATTATTAACTCTAGTATTGCAGATTTTATTGTCTTTGTTTAGAGTTTGTTGTTCTGCTTATATGATGCGGTTTTTAAACATTTTCTTGGGAGTTGGTTACAGTGACAAGACAAGTCGGCATTTTGGATATTTTTTACTGTAAAAAAGCTAAGACGGATAAGAAGCAAATCAACATTCAGTGCTTAATATTGTGTCTTTAATATTGGTGCGTCGCCAAGTGAGAATCTTTAAGACAAATTGTTTAGAAATAAATCAATATGTCAAATACTGCAAGATTAATAACCTTATTTTTGCATTAACTGTCTTGTCCATCTTTGTTCTAAATATAACTGCAATAACCAGTAATTAATGCGTAATTTCTTAAATTACATCGTTTTTAAATTTTTCCATTCATTTATTTTAGGTCTAGTATAAGCTGTCACTATGGGAAATATGTTTGCGAACTTATTTAAGGGCCTCTTTGGCAAAAAAGAAATGAGAATACTTATGGTTGGGTTAGATGCTGCTGGTAAAACTACCATTTTATATAAACTTAAATTAGGTGAAATTGTAACTACAATCCCTACTATTGGTAAGTACAATTAAAATGTATCACATCTTCAAGTCATTTTTTTTTTACTTGGTTACTCATCAAGGTTAAGGAGATACCATATTGCCATTTTTTGTACCTAAGTTCTACCATAATTTATAAGTAATAAGCATAAAAAAGACAAAAAAGGAACAATTTAATTATGTTACCATTTATTTATCTATTTTACTAGTTCATAGTTTCAATAGTAATCTTTAAAATTAGTCATCACTTTTTCCAATATAATCTGACCTTGGTATTGCATATTGTCTGAAACTAGTGTTGTTTTAGGGTTTAATGTTGAGACTGTAGAATATAAGAACATCAGCTTTACTGTATGGGATGTAGGTGGTCAAGATAAAATTAGGCCTTTATGGAGACACTATTTCCAGAACACACAGGTACGTCAGTATGCATTTATATCTTATTTTGTCGCAAGTTACTATATTTATTTTTACAAATAATACCAATTTAGAAGTATATAGTCCCAATATTATTAATAAATAAAACTAAAATGATATTAGATCTTATGCAGATGTTGCTAATTTATTCTTAACTAAAAGAAAATTGACTTTCTTCCAAATGTAAAGCATAGCTTGATTCTAAGCCAAAAGTAAAGATCAAAAGAGCAGGTGGAGTACATAAAAGTAGATAAAAATTAATATTCATTACAAGAAAAAACAGCATTTTAGTTTAACAAATCATATTGTTTACCTTTTGGCAAAACTAAAAATGTTAATGGATGTATTATAGAAACACAGTACTTTGCAAATTTAAATCAGTAAAATAGTATGGTATATCTCGGGTGGCAAATTCAAAAGCCTCCTAGTTTTTATTATACTAGCAATTATAAGTTTGTAGTGGAAATTCTTTAAATTTGGGCAGATATTAATTTATGACCTTTATTTTTGATATACTTATGTTTTTTTTTATGATCAAATTAAGATAAATTTATCAAGTATTATTATTAATATAATAATTTAAAAAAAAATATTATTCAACTTATTTGTAGATTAAGTTTGCTCAAGAACATTATATTGTGTATAATAAAAAGCTGTAGGGGAAGGGGGGGCAAGATGGGTGGTGGGCAAGACAGGGTACCCACCTTAAATTAGAAACTAATTGACTGATCACAATCGTTTTTTTTTTCGTGACTTAGCGCCACGATGATAGTTTCTAGTTAGCAAAGTCACTTGGCGATGACCCCACATTTTTAATTAGTTACGTGTAATATTTTGTTTTTGGCGATTTTTTTGCTTTATTTAGAATATGTTTGTTTTGTAAATAACAGCATTTCAAATCACAAATAAAGTTATTTCTGTGTCAATGACTACTCTTGCATGTAAGCATTTGTTTATTTGTGTGTGAGAACATGGTTTTTAGGGTTTTTTTAAATTCAATTCGGCATAAGAGGGCAAAACGGTGTACCTTAACATAGGGTGCTTCACAAAAATCAACATTTTCTACAGTCAGACACCTTTCTTTTATTACCTGGAAGCCTGCTTAATTTACTACCTGGAGGCAGCACGGCCTCTTGTGCTTTTTGTGCCTAATCCAGTCATACCCCTGAAAAAGGCCCTTTCCAGTAACATGAAAATCTTATGGTGTTGTTAAAAAATAAAACCAATTTTTTCACCTTAAAAAAAGAATTGGAGGAGACAATTAAAAAAAAGAAGTAGAGGAAGAAAAGTAAAAGAAAAAACAATAAGAGTACTTAATAAAAAAAAGTGACCAAAAAGAAAAAAGTAACCATCAATAGAGAGCAGCACTAGTAAAAAGATATACACCATGTTTCTACTGTGAAAGTTGCTATTTGGAGTCAAATGAAGATTGGCCTGCATAAGGCAAATGGGCTCACTATAGCTGTGCAGAAAGATGCAATGATTACTTGCAAATTTTTTCAGCAAAAATCAATTGATTTTTGTAAGGCTTTTAGGGTACCCTATCTTAACCCAGTAAAGAGGCAAGATGGGGAGATCTGACTTCTAATTTTCGTCTATTTGTTATTTAATTATGTTACATATGTTTATAATTACACTTATTTATGAAAGACTGATTACCAAAGATGATTATTGGAATTGAAAACAACATAGATATAAAAATGTTAGTTTTATTGAGCTTTAAATGTTCAGTACCCCGTCTTGCCCAATCTTCCCTATAATAAATTAAAATTGAATATCCAAAAAAATAAGTAAACTGCTAATAAACTTGGAACATTATAGTATTAGCAATTCCAGAAATGTAGGTTGAGTAGGGTTTATTTGGAAACTGTGCTGTGAAATCTAAACTATTTCTGCAGACATCATTTTATTTTATATGTAGGTATATATTTTGCAGGTAATTTTATTTTAAATTAAAAAAAGTATTCATATTATTCAAAATATAATTTTTACTTAGTGGAGTATTTGTGTGACACATCTCAGCATATTTTTTACATAAGCAATATCATTATATTTTATCAAAGGTTCATTAATATGTGTTTTGTAACCACAGTATAACATAAAAAATAAAATAAATCAATGTTTTTATTTCCTTCATATAGAGTGGCATATTTTGTGTTAGCTTTTCTAAAACACTTAAGGTTTTATGGAAAAAAAAACAAGAATTGTTTCCAGGTTTAATGTATATTTCTGCTGTTAATTTTTACATAATTACATACATAGTTGTCAGCTCCTAATATATTTTAAAAAATGTATTTCAAACATTAGTCAACTCAAAACATTTTCTTGGGACCCTTTTTTTAGAACATAATACAGATTTTTTTGGTAAGACTTGATAGTTGATGCTAAGAGATATAAAAATATATAATTTTTTTCTGCTTTTAAATTTTTTTTAATAATTCATAGCTACACCAAAAGGAAAAGTGATCTGTAATTTACATGTGATATATGTAAAAATTCATAAAAAAATATCAGCAAAAATACAGAATATTTGGTTTTAATTTTCCAAATGGTTATTAAGTAAAAAAAACCATGATAAATTAAAATCCACCCTAGAAATTGACGTCTCACGTAACGTTTTCTTTTAACTTTAAAGAAAACCTTATTTTTCAAAAATTAGCATATTTAGGCTAAATTTGGTGTACAGGGGTTTTGAGGATTGTTGATCACGAATCCGAAGTCAGATCTACAAAATTTAAGATGTCGGGTCCAATATGGCCGACCAAATACGAATTTGGGGTTAGCTTTTCAAGATTCAAAATTGACAAAATTATGTAGATTGATTTAAGGAAAAGAAGGATTTTTTGAAGTTTAAAAAAAAACTTCAGGTTACACATTAATTCTGAGGCTGGTTTTTTATTTTGTATATTCTTTTTAATAAATATACAAAATTTTCAAATAGAAACTAAATTTTTGATGGTATTTTTTCGTGAACTTTTGGTATTTTAGACATATTTCTTGAAGTTAGGTAGTTTCTTTCATGTTGTGCCGAATTTTGATACTGGATTCAACTGGATTCATGTTCTGGAGAAAAAAAATACTTCAGAATACATATATCGCATGTAAAAACCATTTCTTCAGATAATACCGAATTTGGTAATTTTTTGGTAATTGTGTAGAATTGTGGCTCCACTTTTTTGGGATGTAAAATCGACATGATTAATTTTTTTTAGGTTTTCAAATATTTTTGTTCATTAAAAATAGAATAATTAAAAAAATCAAGTTTCAATTTTTTCAATTAAAAAAAAAATTAGAAAAAAAAATCCAAAAATAATTTTTGAAAAAAAAATAAAATTATATGTCTTTACAAAGATCACTAGAACTTGCCTAACTTAAATGGATAAATTTTGTTGATAAAAAACTTGCCAAATACCCATTTTTTATGTATTTTCAAAATAAAAATTACCACCGGAAATTTTTTTTGGATTTTTTTTAAAGATTCGTTAAGCCGCCGTAAAATAGAACCAAATGAAAACAAAACACGTCAATATTTCTATTTTTGATTTTTTATGGCCAAAAATAGGTGAAGCCCAACCAATGCACAATTACCAATTTTTTTACATACACTATTTTTTGATTATTTTCTGTGAATTTATACTTTTTTTTAAGTTGCCACTTAAATCTTATTTGCCAAATAATATATAAGGCAAAAAATCAAGTCATTTGCGCAATTTAAGAGTGTTGCCCAAAAATGTATAATATATTCTTTAACGAGTTACCTAAAATTAAAAAAAAATTATGCCGTCCTTACAGGTTAAGAAAATATCAGTGAGGCAGAAAATAATATGAAGTACCCAATAAAAATTTCTAAAATTTTTGAATAAAGAAAATTAAATAATTTTAATTAGAAGAAATTAATCACTGTTTGTGATTTAAGCCCTTAAATAATTTTACACATTAATGAATTATAAAAATAACACTTGAGCTTAATTGACTTAAAAAAAAAAAAACAAAATACTGCTTTCTTGCACTTGCTGTGACATTTGTCATTACAAAAAATCTGTTTAATTAGTATTAATGCTCATGAAAAAGGTAAGAAACAATGACTTACATTATAATTTTTAAACATATTGATAACTGGTAAAATTTTAAGTAGGACAATTAGTGTATGAGTATTCCATTAATTGTTTCAGAGATAATAATATGCGCAAACATTTAAAGGTCAAAGTTTTCTTATTACCATAATTACCCATTAAATAATTGACTAAATTTCTATAGGAAGCATATTGGGGTTTATGAAATAATTAATTTTAAAATAAAGTAAAATTGTTTTTTTCTAGAGTAAATTTTTTCTACATTTTGTGTTGACTTAAATATTAATGATTCTTATTGATTTTATCATAGAATTAACAGGTATAGAAGGGTAGTAGAGTGAGAAGTCCCTCACGAAGAAAGAGAGAAAGGAATAGGGTTTCGGATAATATACGCTTGCGCGTGCATATGTATAATGGCGTCATTATATACTTTCTTAAATACTGTCTTCTTGGCAGCACCGTTGCCAAACGAAGAAAAACTTCCGATTTAATGTGTATTTTTATATACTTAATGAAAAATGTTAACTCAGATTTTATTTATTTTTTTTTAAATCTGATCTTTATTACAAACTTATAGGTATTTATTTATTTTCTAAGTATTACCATTGTACTACACATAGTTAGGATATTTTTAGTTATTATTTTTTCTTTTGGTTTATAAGCTTGGAACTTTTTATATTTTGTACTTTGGCAACACTGCTTGGCTACGCCGAGATTCGTGCTGTCAACGCCGTCAACGATCAACCTTTGTTGTTTTTTGTGTCAGTCGTTTTAGCTTGTGTTTAACTTTTTAAGACTTGTGTGATTATACCAATTTTTCTGTGCCGATATTTGTGAAAAATGCCCTTAATTAGGCGTTGTTTCTTATGCAATTATAAATACGATCCAAAACATGCAGACATTATGTTGCACAGGTAAGTTTAATTTCATTAATTAGTAAGCTTGTTTGATGGCACATTTTATTTTGAGTTTATAATTGCTTAATTCGTAAAATATCCTAGATTCAGTCAGTATCACAAGTATTTATATCTGGATTCGAATCACTTTTTGATAAGCAAAGCAGCAGATTGTAAAGTTGTACTTCTGAAGTTTTTAAACAATGATTAATTATACAAATTTTTATGTATTTTAGTTTTCCGTTGTGTGAAGACGTTAAAAACCAATGGATAAAAGTGTGTAATTTACTTCCAAGCGATAATGTAACAAATTTGTATATTTGTTCAAAACATTTTCAACCAGACGATTATTATAAACCACACTCCTTTTCACCAAAACCGAAACTGAATATAGGTGCCATACCTTCCAGGAAGGTAATAATTACAGTTGGTTCAGGGTTTAAAAGCAGTTTTGATTTACCTTCTACTAGTCAGGGTGGTAAGTACCAACATACTTTCAAAGTACCGTATTTTAAAAAAAATTATTAGTTTATTAAGTAATTAAATTTTGTTTTAGAAAATATCACCGAAAGAGAGTCCCTTGAAAAAGTTGAAGAAACTTCAGAAACCACTATTGGTTTACAGTCCTGTACATTTGATGGTAAGACATAAATTAAATTTTGTTAAAATAAGTAGGTAATCTAAATTTATTTAATTGCAGAGAACACACCCATCAAACTTATAAATGAATATTCAGAGGAATGCTCAGTCACGAATGACTTAAATGGTAAAACAGAAATTTTTTATTTATGTGTACATATTTTTAGAGGTTATTTAATATTTTTAGATGGAGAATCAACCCCCAAAAGGAGACGTTTTTCAGAACCAAGGTACATTAACGAGATTTCCCCAACACATGTGAAAACGCCAAGAAGAGCAAAAAGAGTCATAGATTTGGTGAAGCGAAACTATAAAAATCAGACA
Organism: Listronotus oregonensis; assembly: GCA_019359885.1. NCBI lineage: Eukaryota > Metazoa > Arthropoda > Insecta > Coleoptera > Curculionidae > Listronotus > Listronotus oregonensis. The sequence continues at coordinate 21,268 of JAHBCN010000062.1, forward strand.
AGTAAAATTAAAAAACTTCAGGATGCTAACCGTTTATTACACAAAAAGATTAAGTCTTTGGAAGATGTGGTTGCTCATTTAAAACAGAAAAACTTGCTTTCGGAACAGGCTGGAGAACAGATGCTGGTGAGTACTATTAATGTTATTTAATTTTATAAACGAAAAGAATCAAAAGGAATTTTAATTTTTAGCAATTACTACCAGATAGCATTCAGGAAATAATAAAGAGACAATTGAAAGGAAATAGGAAATACTCAGAAAAAATAAGAAGCTTTGCTCTTGCTCTCCACTTTTATTCCCCACGAGCATATTCATATGTTCGTTCTGTGTGGAAAAATCTTTTGCCACACCCAAGTACAATTAAGCAATGGTATCGAGTAATAAATGCTGCTCCAGGATTCACAGCTGAAGCCTTGAATGCAATAAAAATTAAAGTAGCAGAAAAGAAAACTTTTATCAATATTTGCATCGATGAAATGTCAATTAGGGAACAATTAATTTATAATAACAATCGGTTTTATGGGGGGATTGAATTTGGATCAGTTGATTCTTTTGACATGGACAATGTTCCATTGGCAAAATATGCATTGGTGTTTATGGCAGTACCTATTAATGACCATTGGAAGATTCCAGTAGGCTATTTTCTAATTTCAGGATTATCTGGAAAGGAAAGGTCCATGCTCTTAATTCAGTGCATTGAATTACTTAATGAAACTGGGGCAATAGTTCATTCCATTACATTTGATGGTGCCCCTAGTAATATTAGGATGTGCACTGAATTGGGAGCTTGCTACGATATTGAAAATTTAAAGCCATATTTTAAGTTACCAAATGTCCCAAATTATATTTATACAATTTTTGATGTATGTCACATGATAAAACTTGTGAGAAATGCTTTAGGTGATAAAAAATGTCTAAAATATCAAGACAAAATTATAAAATGGGAGTTTATTGAACATCTTTATTCTTTACAAAATAAAGAAGGGCTTCGACTAGCAAATAAGTTGACAAAAAGACATGTCAATTTTGACAATCATAGAATGAATGTAAAAATTGCATGTCAGACTTTATCCGCCAGCGTGTCGAAATCCCTATTATTTTTAGAAAATTCGAATTATGAATTTTTCAAAAAATCACAGGCCACTTCCGAATTTTGTCAGATATTTAATGACATCATGGATATCCTTAATTGTAAAAATAAATTTTCGAAAAGTGGTTATAATATTCCCTTAAATAAAGAAAACCTTATGTATCTTCAGAACTTTGCGAAATCAGCAGAAGAATATGTAAGGGGCTTGACTGACATTGATGGCTGTCCGATTTTAAGATCACCCCGTAAAATAGGTTTTTTGGGTATAATCGTTGATTTGAATATAATCTTTAAATTATTTCATGATCTAAATAATTTTGGTTTACAATATTTATTAACCTATAAACTAAACCAAGATTATTTAGAAACTTTTTTTTCTGCCATTCGTGCCAGGGGAGGATTTAATAACAACCCCAACAGTCTCCAGTTTCAATCTGCTTACAAAAGGTTATTACTAAGGATGGAGCTAAAGCAGATTGAAACTGGAAATTGCTTATTTGATGGGATTGACATTTTACATGTTTCTTCCAAACATATTAAAGAGACAATTGATATTGAAGAAGTGGAAGAACCATGCATAGTGCAATCCCATGGTTACATAAACACAGCTTGGACATTATCTCCATTTGTGGATAATATAATTATTTATATGGCAGGATATGTAGTGTTCAAAATTTTGAAAACACTTCGCTGTGAAGAGTGTCTCAAATGTTTATTGTCAAACGATAAATATGATTTTATTGAATTAAAAAAATACTCGGAAAACTTCGTTACCCCAAGTAAAGATGTAATAATAATCTGCAGAGAATCTGAAAAAATTATTAGACAAATGTCTAATAAATTGAAGGTTAAAAATACTGCAATGTCTATAAATTTTCAGATATTATATAATGTACAATCAGTCTTTTCAAATGATGTAATGATTGATCACATAAAGAATCAAGACATATTTGATAATCATCGAATTCTTTTAATAAAAAAAATTATTTCTGTATTTATAAATGTAAGATTACATTGGGAAAGCAAAAAGGCCTCTGAAAAGCCAGAATGTATAAGGCAAAAATATCATAAGTTAATTTTATTTAAAAATCAATAAAAAAGAAAAACAATATACTTGTGTGTTTTACTTTACCTTACCCGACCAGTAAATTAATAACAAAAAGTTCTATTTATTTGGAGTGGGTAAGTACCTAAATTAAGTATGATGGCCAAAAATATTGGAAATAATAAATATTTTAATATACTTAAATCCTTTTACCAAACCATGTTACATGGTTTGGTGAAGGTATTATCCAATTTGGAGCAGTTGAATTATAATCATATTTTTTTGACATTTTTATTTCAAATTATAATTTATAAAAAGGTGGTAAATGTCTCAGAAGTTGCCTTCTCTCCGATTTTGACCAAGATTGGTATACGGGGGTTTTTTAGGGCACTGATTAAAAATCTGAAAAAATATTTTTTCGGCAACGTTTCGCTTTCGAGATATTTTTCATCAAAGTTGAAAATCAAACTAACCTTATTTACACTATTCCTTCCTTTTTTGCACAGAATTCTTGATTTTTTAACTAAATTGACAGACAATATTTCACAAACACCTTTTAAAAACTTGTTTTTATATTTATTTTACACCTTTTTTCCATTTAATTGTAAACCTCCACTTTCACACGGCGCAACGTGGCTGTAACCATGTATACACTAGGAATTTTATGAGAAAAAATGGCCACTGCCTTGTGAGCCACTTTAGTGTAAAAATCAAGAATTGTGTACAAAAAGAAGGGGGGATATAGTGAAAAAAGGTTAGTTTGATTTTTAACTTTGATGATGAATATCTCGAAAACGAAACGTTGCCAAAAATATTTTTTAGATTCGTAATCAGCGCGCCAAGAAACCCCGTATACCAACTTTGGTCAAAATCGGAGAGGAGGCAACTTTCGAGACAATTACCAAAAGATGTTCGAAAACTAATCTTATTGGAAAAAAACATATCTAATTTAAAATATAAGAAAATAAATTATTCAAATGTTAATCAAGTGAACGCAAAACTTTTTGACTGACCCCTGTAGCTATTAAACAACATACCCTCGTATACAACACACATGCGCAATAGACTTCTAACCCCAGGGTTTCTGTCTAACACAGCGATGTTCTATCTCTCTTTCTTCGTGAGTATACCGGCTTATATGCTCTTATATACTAGCCTTCTATATGTATTAATTCTATGGATTTTATGAATCATTTTTGAAATAGCCCTTTCTTTTAGATTTTAAAATAATCAAGATTATTTATCTAGAATTAATAAACATGTTTGGTCAAATTACTTAAATTCCAAAGCAGTAAAACATTTTTTTTTGCATGGTAAAACAATTCGAACAAAGTACTTTATAATTGTTTTTATTTTTATTTAAGCTGATCATTTTTTTTGTAAATAAGTTTTGTTAAGATAAAGCAACAGGAATTTGAAAATAACCATTAGGCTCCTAATTTATACTGCCAAGGACAAAAATGCATATGTCAGAACTTAGTTTATTTTGGTTTATTTATTAACCTAATAAAAACCTACATTTTCCCCTTTTTAACAATGGTAATATACTTTTATTTTACTATTTGTTTTGGGTGTTGCAACATTTGGCTGTTTTTTCTTTCTATATTTGTAAAAAAGATCACAATGGACAAAAAAGTGGCTATAAAAAGAAAAGGGGTTTATTAGCTCTTCTAAATAAACAGAAATAACTTTAGTTATTGACATATGTTAGTTTTAACAGGGACATACATACATTTGTATATTGATAATCATCACACTGCTCTGAGGCGGAACCGACAATACCGCCCCCCGAAAAATGTTCTCTCTCGATTATCGTGTATTTTAATTATTTTTATACAATTTACTTTGCTTAAAATATAGGACATAGTTAGAATTGTTAAACCTAAAAAACAGAATAATTATTGCGTTCGGCACTATAATGGCAATAATTTTCGGGGGTAATACTCCGAGTGCTTAAAAATTATCTGGTTAATTTTTATGCACGAGCGGTATTTATGGAGAATATTTCTAGAATGGAAAAATATGGGAGTATTATACTATTAAATTGGTTTTTTGTCATACAATTGTCAATTTCATGCAACATAATTAAAACTATAACTGAAATCGTTTTTTTAATTACTTAATCTATTTCGTCATAGTGTACATGACCAAATCGACTTATTTTGACTGATTTTGACGTTTCTAATTGACAATACAAACAAACAGGTTCGATTGTTCTGTGTTTGTAAGTAAGTGGAAATACCACGTTGTCTGGGCAACGTGAAATTTCCGCTGAAATTTTTTGATTTTTAACGTGTCTTATGGGAAAATTTATACATGAGTGAAATATTCAGCATAATTCTCTTATAAAATAGCTCTAAGGGGATTATTTATCAGAATGATTTTTTTCTTTTGTAGTTCTGGAATTGTTACATCGTCTTCGTCGAAGTCTGTCGCGTCGTTCTCATTGTTTTTTGTTAGACATTAACCGTAACATAGTTTTTTGCATCTCTTATAGCAAAATCTTTTTTTTTTTGGTTTGTCAAACAGAGGCTTTGACTCTTTTCGTAATTAAAGTATTTTCTAGATAGCTTAATACTGACAAAGAAATAGATGTGCGTTATGTTACAGCACTTAATATACAGCTCAAGTCTAGTTTTTCGCAAGTTACTTTTAAAAGAATCACGGGATTAAAAATTTTAAGTCCGGGTTTGTCTTGCACAAAAATGATTTGAGATCCCGAATTTTCGGGATCGGATACAGTTGTACTTGACAGATTCAATTTTGGTGCAACTAATATGTCTTGTCGCAAAATGTTAACATTCGTTTTTGGGCGGTTTGGGAACTCTTCAAGTGGGTCATCTTTGGTGAAAATAATATGATTTGCGGTTGAAGTTACAATATGTCCACAAACTTAGGGGTGGTGAAACATGCTCTGTTGTGTTTATTTTAATACTTACCAAACGAAATTTAATAAAAAACGTTTAATCACATTCGAAACTAAATAAAGCGAATAAATAACTTTGAAACAAAAAACATGCAAACATTTATTATGCAAATTCGGCAGTGCGAGGTGGTGTCGTTGAATCTTGAATTTTAAGTTCACGGGATATCATGGTTCAGTTCACATATATTTTTTTTTATTTAAGCTGTTTTTAAACATATTTTTAAATTTATAAGTATTGTAACCGATTACGGTATTCATGATCAATGTGTGCTTAAATTTTTAAGGTTTTGAATCACCCGATGTATGAAAGCGGCTCTACACTCGCTCGTAAATGGCGGCTGCGAACTTGGCCGGGATTCGCACCAGATCTCCAAATGACCCAACACACTCGCAATGTTCACGATTACGTTCATTGTTTCCCTTTTTCGCGGGTCAAAAAACCGCACCGCGGAACCATCCACACCAGCGTTTTACGGCTTTCGCTCCGTGTTTGTAGAGCCGTCCAAGTGTATTGGAGCAAATTGTCAGTCCCATGGCATTCAAGGCAACGCTGATAATGTTTTTATTAAAAATTTGTTTTCGTCTATCAAGTTTCTTCTGTTTTAGCTCTGCTTTTGTCACATGACTGTAATTTTATATTTTTGTTTTAGGGACTTATCTTCGTAGTAGACAGCAATGACAGGGAGCGTATTGGTGAAGCCAAAGACGAACTGATGCGCATGTTAGCAGAAGACGAACTCAGGGATGCAGTACTTTTAATTTTCGCCAACAAACAAGATCTACCAAACGCGATGAACGCAGCTGAGATAACTGACAAGCTGGGATTACACTCACTGAGGAACCGCAACTGGTACATCCAAGCTACGTGTGCGACAAGCGGAGATGGTTTATATGAAGGCCTCGATTGGCTGTCCAATCAGCTAAAGAATGCCAACCGTTAAGTGCAGTGTTATCCACAGTCACACTGTGATTGTTTACATACTGGACTGAGTGTTTCTTATTACCATATGTTGCAAATATGACCAAGGTTTACTGTTTGTCGACATACAACCACGACTTAACTACAATAAAATCTCTCTTTAGCTTATCTGTTTCTCGTATGGGACGAACAGTACGCTTAGTGAGAGGTTGCACTCGAGTTTTTTTGTATGTGTTTTTTATTTATTCTGGTATTGCAAGTTTATTTTGTACAATATCATTTTTTTTGTACTAGAGATACTGTACAGTAGTTATTTGTATTAATATAATCTAAAATAGGAAATGTTATTTTTGTAACATATGGTAGGATCTGTTCTTTAGAACATTTTTAAATTGGTTGGGCCCCCGCTCAAGCCTTTTTATTGTTTAAATTAAATTCTATTTTGTTTTTTGTAAGTCTTTATTATGAGCTAAAAAGTTTGATGCGTTTTTATTTTGACAAACCGAGGACAAGTGATTCAAAGGTTATATTTAGAGGCAACAAGTTTATTCGTGGACATTCCCGTTTTGTCAAGCTGTATTATCAAAATAAATTTATACTATTAACTTATTGTCTATAATTTAAATACATAATAAATCTGATTGTTTAATTTTTCTTTAACTGTCCTGTTAAGTGTATGTTTCTTACCATTTTAGAGCCCAGAAGTTTAGGCTCACTTTCAGCTTTAATTTTTTAATGAGGTTAAGCTACTGTACTTGATTATAAGAGATTATAAACATGTAGATTTGCGTAAAATTGTGTATTTTTATAATGTCCTTTTAGTTAAGAAATCCAAACGCATATGTTTAATAATAAACTAATTTGATGGTCAGTTCCGACAACTCTTGTATTTTAGAAATGAGATGTTCATCTCAAAATATTAAAATAGCCATTAACACAGTGGGTAACAAATATACCTTAATAAAATCACTGAAGAGATTTCTACTGGAGCTATGCATGTGGATTTTAGTCCCACAGGCATAATTGTTTTTTTAGAATCTTTAATTTTAAATAGTTGTTTAGGAAACAATAAAAATAAGGAAATAAACTCACCAAATAATAGATTATGATACTCTCCAAATAGTTGACCAAGTGGTTGTGAAAGATTGCTGCCCTTGTTTTTAAGAATAACCTTCCCCTGAGGTCTTCACCACATAAAGCTATGATGGTGCCCAAACAGTTTATGTAGATATCTGTATTGCCTGATCTTTGTAAAGTATTAAGGAAACTCATTATACCACTTTTTGCTTATCGGATACAAAGTTTATTGAATAGAATAAATTTTTATGGAAAAATTTTAGTTTCTCTAAATTAGAGATTAAAATTATCCACATATATTTTTAAAAAAGTACAAGTAATAAAAAACAACAATTTTAATATGTCAAAAGTCGATAGAAGTTGAGCATATAAATAATTGTGCAAGTGTTTTTGTAATTCTTTATTCTTAGCAAATTTACCTGAAACCATTTATTTCTTAAATAGTATACCAAATATGGGATCTCTATTAACACGGCTGCAAATCAGTTTCTTGCATGCAGAGATATCCTGTGCGATAAAAGGAGATGTCAATTTAATAGGCAAAGGCTTGAGCAAAATAAAGACTGACAGAAAACGTGCTGTGGCCGATTCTTCTTCTATCGGCCTAACAAGAAGAGGGAAATACCGCGGGCAGGGCATTCGGTTGATTCGGCAGACGGCTGTACGCTTGTACTGCATCTCCCTGCATGCTTCAGCCAACAATATGTTAACGAATCGCTGTCGTCCGTCGTCTTATTGGAAGTGGAACAGGGAAAATCGTTGTCGTTCTCTTTTCATACCATATATATGTATCGTCTATTGCATTAAAATTGGCTTCCTAAAAACAAACTAATGGAAATAGGGTTACCTTTAGAGTTGTCGTTTTCCTTCTTACATGTTTGTCAGTAAGTTAACTGAAAGTTACACAAAACAAAAGAGGCACTTTCCTTATAAAAATCATTATACAGTAAAGCGCACCGTACTGCGAACATAGGAGGCTCCTGGGCGATTTTGGATGTACCCAATTCTAAAATACCAATAATAATTTTGTGGCTTGTATTTCAATTTCCGTCTCGTTTCCTCGCGTGGTTCATTTTTGGTTGGGACTGGTGGGGAGTGCGGTGATAAATTCGGAAGAATTATCTGCCCAGTTTAGTTCTGTACTACGTTTTTATTTTTAGTAAGAGGATGCAGTGTTTATAGGCAAGTAGCAGGAGCTAGCTAGCTTCAACCGACTTCGATCGGATTTCTTATCAGCCATAAATTTAAAATTAGTTGCTTACGGACCTGAACGTTTGCTAGGGTCTTAAGAACCAAACAGTTTTTCCTAATAAAATAAAAGAATTTTCTCAAATAAATAATGGAACGTAGAAGATATTCTTAAAAAATAAATTAATGTGCATTCATAGAATAAAAAAGAAAAACTCTTTGAAGTTATCGAAGATGCTCAAATAAACCACCTTCTTGAGCCAAACAATAACCAAGATTGTCATAAAACGCCTTCTGACATTTGCTAGAATGCTGAGGGTAATAATCCTAAAAGAATTTTCAATTTATAATTGCAATTCTTGTAGATTATTAGCCCTATTCTCCTGGAAACCATAAATTTGTGATTTTACGTGGACCCAAGAAAAAAAAATCATTGTTATTTTCCATTTCCATTACAGTTTCACAAAATTGCATTCGTCTAAAATGATCATCAGAGAAAATTTCATAGGTTTTTCTTACTTTGTAGGATCGGTATCCATTTTTCTCAGCACTCTACCCACTGATCTTCTGCTCAAATTAACCTGTTTTGCAATTGTATTAATGAAAATTGTAGGATTTTTAATAACACTTGCCACTACCATAATTTCTTTCATTTTCCTTTCGTTGTTTTCTTCTGGGACACTATCATGTTTATGTTTTTTGGAGATAACAACCAAATGTCAGAAGGTTTTTAATGACTCGGTGAATAGTGGAAATCGTGGGAGTCGGCCTGGTTGGAAATAAATTAATAAATAATTCCCTAATTCCCCTAACAGGATTTTCACGGTGATACCATTTAATAATTTTAATTTTCTCTTCCAGTTCGTAAACATCCATTATTAATAATTATTATTTTATTAAAAAAAACTTTTGGTCGCAAATAATCGACACAGTAAAACTTTAGCTGTCGAGCGTTCGATAGTAAAGAATTATTTCAGGAATAAACGTATTAAGTTGATCGCTTTGCCGGCCGACGCGCGTCTTATGAATTTGTTTACCGAAAATTATTGATCGATAAGCAATGCGTGCGGCGTTTTTAGGTACATCCAAAATGCTCCAGGATTGTCCTATGTTCGCAGTCCTCTGCGCTTTACTGTATAAATACCATCAAATTCTGTCTAGAGAAGTCAAAGAAAAACAAAGAATATTGGCCCGTTGGTGGCGGATTTAGGGTATGTAACTTTTTCAGGGTATAATTTGTCATATTTTATCTGATTTTTTGCGTAAAACACAAATATTGCATTATTTACTTATGTTACTTTTCATCAGGAGCAACTATATATAAAGATAAGTTAGGCAGCAAGTAAAAAATACTTGGTGAGAATAATTTTTAATAAATTGATTTTACGAACATTTGTGGTAGAAGTTACTCAAATTTACAAACCATTGAATAAAATCAATTTTAGCGTGTACAAGGTATGTGCGAATGTAAAAACATAATATTAGAGATCACTACCTTTATTTTAATTGTTAGAATGTGCAACTATTGTTTGAAAAACATTTGTAAAACAATTCCTTTAGTAGTCATTACTGTAGGTAGAGAAAATTAAAGTTATAGAAATGTCTTAGAAAATTATTTAAGGTCCTATGGATTTTGAAACGCGAGCGTTAAGGATAACGGATTGCATAAATGGGCCGTGTCAGCCATATTTTCACCAAGTAAGGAACCATCTATATCTAGTTTTTGGTTATGCAGAAGTTTTATTAAACGGATATTTACAAGGCCGTTCCGTTAATTCTCCTGATAAAAATTTGGAATTGTAAATGTAGTAAATCAAGCTAGTCACTTACTTTCTGACAATTAAATACAATAAATTTACATTACCTTTTTAACCCTTTCTCTGTACAAAAAATTGTGACTAGTTTTATACTGAAAATGTAACTCTACGAAAGTGCACTTAAAAGTTTTTGTAAAAATACAGTGTCACAAAACAATTTGTTTTATCCTCTTTCCTTGTTTAAAGTTTTGTCGAACTACGTTAGCTCCCTCTACATTTGACTGTTTATAATACTATTAAGTAAAACAACACAACAGAAAACTACTTTCGGAAATAGGTAGTTACCTTTAAATAAGTTTGGAGAGCTTTTGATCAAGTTTAACTATGTGACACTGGGTGTCTCTGTAGGTATAACTTTACAATTATCTAACTTTAAATTATTTTCCTGAAAAACGATTTATCACAAGTTGACTTTTAAGATGCCCACAAATGGCACAAATCAGCAGTTTTTTCCTTATTTCTCCAATCTGGTTATCCATGCTTTAAGCTTATTTATTTATTTTTTGTTGGGACAGTCCAAGAAGGCTTAAAATCTAAGTACGCGGGTTAAACAAAAGGTAGTTTATTAACATGAAAAAGATGAGAGATGACAGACCTTTTTTGCGACGCCGACGGTGCACATGATTGTGTTTTTGAAGCATTAAACTGGACAAGATTTTTGGCGCCCCAAACCAATATTAACTTGGGTTCTATCGTGAAAGAGAAATCTGCAATACTTTCGTTTTTTAAATCAAGCATATAAGGACTAGCTTGAGAAACTGGATATTAAAATTAAAGGGTACTATTGTCAGCAGAAGCGTATTTACAATAGGGACACTCGGGGTTAATGCCCAGCTCGGCAAATTTTTTGGGGCGACAAACTTTCTTTTATAAGTGCATTTGTGTTGAAATAATTTTTATAATGTGCTAAATAAAATATAGGTTTTTTTTAATTATTAAGATTATGTTTAAAATTATTATACACGTTGCCCATTTATCAACAAAAAAGTTCTAGTGTCTTAAATTTTATAAATTAACAAAAGTGTGTGTGTAATAGTGTACGCAGGTATGAAGTGAAACTTCTTTATAACAAACACATCATTCATCTGCATAATTTTAAAATACAGTTTTTAACAATGCTCAGATTTTTTTGATTTGCCTTTAAAAAAAATTTGTACCCTAAATTGATTAAAAATTCAGTTTGTAAATACAAGATACTTCAATAAAAATATTTTGAAGAAGAAAAACATCATCCAAAAAGTAATAAAAATAGTAATAAAACTGAAAAAAATCAGGTAATAAAAATTATGCACATACTGTTTTTCAAAATGAGACAGTTAAAAAAATAGTAAAACTGTTGACCCCACAGGCCATTCCTGCAATAACTTCATGCTAATTTCAAGTTTGCAAATAAATTTCAAGGGAATTTTTCTAGTGAGATGAGAAAGCCTGTTGAATTTTGCTTAGGATTTTTAAAAGATGTGAAGTGGTCCAAGTATAGGAATAATTCCAAAAATATCAATATAATAATTTTTGGCCAGTCTTGGGGGAACGTCCAATGCTTTTAATTTTCACGGTAATTTTTCTGATGATACAAAAATCCTTCTACATTTCGGGCAGTATTTTTGAAAGGTGTGAAGTGGTTTATATATAAAAAACCAAAAATATTGATATAATGATCCGGGGCCAGTCTTGGGAAGGAGGCTTCCGATGCCTTTAATTTTCACGAGGATCTTTCTGGATATACAAGAAAGACCCCTGAATTAACCCAGAATTTTTGAAAGGTGTGAAGTTGTTCAAATATAAACGCTTTTTTCAAAAATTTTCGACGATATCTCTTGAACAAATCAACCAATTTTGACATGTTTAGGGGCGATCGATGGGGTTTTTTGAGGTTAAGAGATGATTAGTTTTTGGGATTTACTCACCCCCACTCGCCTACGGCAGCCGTGACGGTCGAGCCTAACAGGAAAAGTGTGACGATTTTTTTAAACATTGCTAAAAATTTTTTCCCATACGTCGATAAAGAAGTTTCACTTAAAAAATTGTATATCAAAATTATTATTTTATGTAAAATGTCCATGATAGGCGCTAAGGTTAAATCGGGTTAATCGGGCAAAACTATGATGGGATTCATCGTCGAAGAGTTATGGTGAAGAAAAAATATAGTTGGTGATAGTACTAAGCTGCGGGTTTCCCCGTCGATTGGAAAAAAACTGTAAAGCCCAGCACAAATATATGTGGAAGACTGTAAGAAGAAAGTTTGTAAAATAGCACATCATGCCAGATCTCTGTGACAACAATCTATAAAACAAATAAAACAACATTTTTTGTGGCCAAATCCGTACTCTCTGCCATGTTAAATTTTGTGGTTTTCTAAGTACTTCATAAGTTGAAAATTAAAGTATTTTTTCATTACCTTGCAAACAACTAAGAGAAAAAATATACAACACGTGCGTTTTTATTTTTATTAGTTTTTAACGAATAATTTTGCCGGTGATGAGTTTTGATGGACATTACGTCAGCATATTCCATCGGGAATAATGTCATTTCTTCGATGAGATAAAAAAACACCTTTTGATTGATTGTTTGAAATCTTTAAATTTAGCGAATGTGCAAGAAAGCTAAAAATTGCAAAAAAATATCGTTTTACTTTGTCTAAAAATGTTTTTTAAAATTTTATTTTATAAAAAATTGCCATGACTGGCAGCATTACCATGATAAAAAATATCATTATATTTTAATCCTACTGGTAAAAAACGGTCGGCATCGCCAACTTTTTTAATCATATTGTTTTCAGGCTAGGGTTTGGGGGCGGGCAGACGGGGCTCCTGCCCCGGGGCCTCCACAAAAGAGGGACCACCACACTAGTCTCAAAACAGTTTTGATCACCAGAATAATTTCACCTTGGATTTCACAAACTTCGGTTAGTGATATTTTAAATATTTTTTAGTTTAAAATGCTTAAAAACAAATTACGCTGCTTTTTTTGTCAAAAATAATCCGCTGAGGACGCTGTAATTTTTTTGTAATAATATTTAGGGGATCTATCACCTCTCATTTTAAATCTTAGACCTTAAGTTTAAAACGAGCGGCTGTGGGACTTTCTACGTTAAATAAAAGCCAAGTTATGACGAAAAAGTTAGGAAAAATCGTTATGTTACAATATTTTTGCATTAAATTTGCAATATCTCGGTTCTTATGGACGAATTTTAATTTAGAAAACGCCATTTCGTGTCTTTATTCATAAGGACCAAAAAAGTATATTTGAGAACATTTTTCTATTTTCAATAGTTTATAAGCTACATTGTATTAAATGATTAAATAGTTTATAACAATTTTCTGATCATTTTTCCGGAAAAGCGAGTTTTAAATTCAGATTCAGCAGGTGAAAACCACTACTCGCTCTCATGAACCTTGTTTTGAATAGTACGATGTAGGGCCATCACACAAAAACTGCCCAAGGGCCTCCACAGTTCCGGCTCTGATTGTTTTTTAACAATATTATTCGTGTATAAAAAAGCTTAATACCACCAATTTTAAGGTTAAATTTACAGCTATCATCCTTTTCATCGGATTCATCACCAACCAACTACGATGGATTCGATGGCTTGTAATATATTATATATAACATACTTCAAAAAGGCGAGTCAGGACAGATGCAGGTTCAGGAACACATTTTGAAATTTTATGAATTTAATACAAATTATAGATTATTTAATACTCTGAAATTTTATATGGAAGAAAATTTTGTCATTGCATTATGCAAATGTATCTTAACCATTTTGAAGATATGGAGCAACAACTAAAATATTGTGTTTCGCTAATTTCCCACATACGTATGGCATGGTCGACTAACGGGGAAGTTAGCACTCGGTATTATATCAGTACGAAGAATAATATTATAACTGTTGATGAATCAATTTTGCTAAAATTCAATCTCCCAATCTTGCATTATATTCACCATATCAAGAAAGAAGTGTATTTTACCGTGTTATTATCTTTATCTGGGCTAATCTACGCTTACGCTTACACGTCACGACTGCTCCACTTCTGCACTTCAAAATCACAACCCATTAATAAAGCCTTTTTTTGAAGCAGCCGCGTCATTACTTACCATTATCGTGTTAAAACTTTTTTCGTTTCTTTTTTTCGGACATCTGTCGCCGTTTGTAATACGAAAAGTGGCGCCTGGTGTCCGGGGATCATATTCGCGATATATTTATGTTTGATCGTGCATCTTTGCTTGTAGTCTATTCGAGAAGTTAATTTCCTGCCAAAATTAGTTATGTCTCCTAAAAATATGGTTGATGGTTTAAAGGATCTGAAATGGCATCTTAAAAAAGGCGTATTTTGGATTTTTCCTGCAAAAAAACCACAATTTGTTATTAACAAAAATCTGTCAAAAAAAAGCCGTACAGCTTTTTGGCAAAATCTCAAAAAGTATAAGTGATAGCTCAAATATTATAAAAGTGTCTGAAAGAGCAGGAAATTTCAGTTAAAAATTTCTCGATTCCAGGAATTGGGTGTTATCCATATGTTTTAAACAAAGCAAAATACACATAAATTCCTAGGGACAAGTCCCCAGGTCAATTTTATAAACTCACAAGTCCGTATAAAAGAGCCAGTATCGAATATTTCAGGTATGAATACATAAGTAAAACGGAGAAGTTTAAAGGGACTGCAAAACGACTTGTGACGTCACATCGCATATAAATACAGATTGTTTACGTATCGATTTTGTCTGTTCCTAGTTGTGCTGCGGTAAATCTCGACATAACTAGTATTTTGTTTTATTTTGCGTGGCTAAATAAAATGTTTTTTATTCATTATCGCTTACAAAGGATTTGTCTAGGCTTCCACAAACAATTTACCCTCTGTGGATATGTTTATGGTGATAGATTATATTAAAAATGACAGAACGTTTTAATACAGCAGAAATCAGAATTGCAAGTATTTATTTTGTGTTAAATAAAATAAACATCTTTTTACAATACTTGATGTTTAAATCAAATTAGAAAGAATATATTCATATAGGTATTTATGTATTTGTTAATTATAACCTTATTTTTAACTTACATCAAAGATAATACTACTACGGATAGATGGTTCATTTAAATGGGGCGCTCTGAATCAGTTCGGAGATATCAATGCTTCCGTAAATGCGAATAAAATTAAGTCGGTAACCCCTGCCCCAGCGAAACGAGGTACGAAACCATGCGCGACATTGCCAATGTCTGTCGCTTGTACCTTATTCGGAATACGAAGTAGTGAAAACGGGCGGCTAAACGGGTTGTATATTTTCTAGTCGCGTTTCATCACGCCAATAGTAAAGGCCTGCCGGCAACACTGTTTAACTATCGTTCAAGGATTGAAGTGCATAGCGCGAAAATCTCTCGATGGACATCGGCTCGCGTTAGCCAAAGTCCATTAGGGGTATCAAAAATATAGCATTGAATGGTTTATCTTATCCGTAGTAGTATTATCTTTGCTTACATTAAAGTGGTCTTCACAACAAAAAAAATTACTTTTTGATTTTGGCATATTACATCTTGCTGCTATAAACCATCGTTTTTTACGCTCATAATCCCCCTGAGGCACACATACAAAAATTTTGTTTGGTGTACTTATAGATGTGCTCGTGCAAAGCGGCACAAAACAGCATTTATTTTGATATTCGTACATATTACCTATTTAAACAGCTATGAATGTTCCTTAATAAATTTTTTCGACTGTAGCCACGTAATAATGCCGTAATAACAATGTATTAGAAACACGAATAACGCTTTACTGTTTATATGCGCTGTGACGTCACACAGCAGCAACCTTCGGCAAGCTTATTTTGGCGATAATTCTTGGCGTTTGAATTTTAATGGGCAGTTTTTGCTTGAAATATGTTTTTTTTAAGGTTACTATACGATTTATATGCATATATGCTATCATTTTATAGGTTTTCTAAAAAAAACCTCAGTATACCCAATTGTAGCTCCAATATTTATAATTTTAATTTAACGTTAAAAATCGGCTTTCGCGCGGCAGTTTCGGCATGCGCGCGCCGCCACTGTAGTGAGCGTAGTTTTTAAATCATTTTTTATGCAATTAAATATTAATTTAAAAAATTGAAAAAATTCTGGTATCATTAAGACACTTCAAAGAATATGATCCCGCGATAATAAAAGTAGTATCACCATTTTTCAAAAATTTATTCAATTGTTTTATGGGTCTCTGATTTTATCTTCATGTTAGGCATTTTATAATTACTTTTTATTTTTTTTCCTGCCATTGGTCTATAAATTGTTTATAAACAAAATAAATGTTTTAATTAAATATTTTTGAAATTTTTTTGCCATTATATTTAGAAATGCAAATTATGATTAAAAATGATTCTTTAATAATTTATTTTAATTATTAAAATATGAAAAAAAAACGATTATAAACAATACAATATTGTTTTGAAGATTTTTTAAAATCATTATTTTCTTACCCTAACAATATGGTGTTTTTTTTTTCAAAAATATTTAATTAGTTCATTGGTTTATAAACAATTTGTAAATAAATGACAGGAAAAAATTAAAAAAGTAATTATAACATGCCTAACATGAAGATAAAATTAGTAATAGCTTAAAATTTATAAAAAGGATTTAAGGAACATTATTTAAATTTTTACTTTTTCTTTTACTTCAAAAAATAATAATTAATGAAATTTTTTTTAACAAAATTTCATAACGTCATATCGATGAGTATGAAATTTCCTGCTCTTCTAGAAACTTTTATAATATTTGAGATTTTACCAAAAAGCTGGACGGTTATTTTTTTACAGTGTTTTGTTAATAACAATTTTTATTTATGCAGAAAACCACACTACTAACCATTAACCATATTTTTGGGAGACTTGTAACTAATTTTCGCAGCAAATCAACTTCTCGACTAGGTTATTTTGAACCTTCAAATACGCCAGATCGCCGGAAAAAAAATCAATATTAATCAATCCAACTCTCGATCGATTGGTTTTGATTTTTTTTTGGCCCGCGGAGCTACTTAAGGGTTGAGAAGAGCTGGTTTCAAAGGTTGTACCGGTCCAATTACTTTTATATGGCTTTTTTAAGACTCTAAGACGATCGCCCAAAAATTTCAGGCCGGTATATGAGTTGGATCAATTAATTCAATTCAGCTCGTGGACGTGGGGGTTGCAAAGGGGTGGTTCAAGGCTAGTACCAATCCAATTACTTTGGTATGGCTTTTTTATGACTCCAAGATAAACGTACAAAAATTTCAGACCGGTATGAAATTTGGATCGATTCAGTTTGATTTTTTTTGGCCCACCGAGGTACTTGAGGTTAAAAAAGGGGTGGTTCCAAGGGTTGCACCGGTCCAGTTATTTTCATATGGCTTTTTTATAATTCTATGACACTCGTTTAAAAATTTCAGACCGGTTTGAGAGTTGGATCGATTCATTTTGAATTTTTTTCAGTTCGTGGACGTACTTGAGGGTTGCGATTGGGTGGTTCCAAGGCTAGTACCGAGCCAATTATTTTTGTATGGCTTTTTTATGACTCCAAGATGAACGTATGAATTTTAGATCGGTAGCGGTAACTATAACTATCTCTGTGTTGAAAAAGTGTCCGTCGAAATGTGCTAAATTAGGGTGGCGCTACTGTCGCAGAAGTGCAAATTTTAAAGAAAGTGCATAAAATTATAGTAGGATAGAGGACAAAACAAAAAAGGAAAAAAAAATCCGCTTTCACTTCGGCACACTTCACTCCGTCTATGCTAGCGCCACTTATGGCGGATTTTTCAACTGTTATTTACTGCTTACAGCTGCACACATTTTTAATTCGTCCCCCATATGAGATAGTTCTCTTTCCCTCTGCTCTTCATATTTGTATTTCTAATTCGGGAAAAATATTGTAAGGTAATTATTAACTTTTGACATTGACAGCTTAATAGCCACTGATAAAACTCTTGCTTCTTATGGGTTCTATACCCACACTTTGGATTTTTGTGGTATTTTCTTTATATATCAAACTGGCCTTAACAAAGTGGTATACAAACTATACTTAGTAACAAGGCAGTATTGCATTTTTTTTTATACTGTAAGACCGTTCTGTATCATAATTTGATTTTAAAAATCAAAAAGTCGCATTATATTCTGAAAATCGCATTACCTTTTTCCCTGTGGCAACAGTCAACAAATGGGAGAAAATGTCATGTTGGCATATTAAAATGTCTAATTTGAATGAAAATTAAACAGTCCGGTAAATGCTGCTAAGTAACACTTACCGGCTCTAATACTGTAATGACTAACCTGCCGGATTCAAATTGATGAAGGTCTACCAAACAGTATGAAATAAAAACTATGGAACAACAAAAATGTCGCTGCACTAAGGGAGACCCTGAGGGCCACCAGCCACCAGTCATAGCTGGTACAAATTTGTCACTTGCTAGTTGGGGCAATTTAATGTTTATTTTCTCATCAATTGCAGCAACCGGAAATATTTGTGATCACCGAAACTAGCAAAATTATATAAAAATCGTAGAAACAGCTAGTTGCCGCAACAGAAAGTTCAAAGTCGCTATACGTGTGCAAAGAGCCTTTGAGATTACTATAGTTTGACTAGGGCGATCAATGGTTTCAAGAACACGGAAGGATAGTTGAGATGCGTACAGGGTATCGACGAATAAAAAGTTTTGGGGTTTTTTCTTACCGTTCTTATTAAGAGTTGCCGTTGACTGCTAAGTATCGACGCAACCCACTGCAATGGTGCAGTGACAGACTTCTTTGGAATCAGGACTAAACCAGGTGTTCTTGAGTGGTAAATCTAACTTTTTTGGGTATGCATGATAGTGGTAAGACGGGTCTTCAACATATTAAACTTAATTCTGTTAATTATTATTAAATTTAGCTGAAAACCTAGTGGTTGATTAGCTTTTGTCTGCTATACATATAAGCAGGCTATATATAATTAGGTGTTTACCTTTCTTTGGCTTATATCTTTTATATGTGCGTTTATTTTATCTCCAGAGAGTGCTATTTATAAATTTGTCACCCATGACCTTTGCATGCCTTTTCATTGAAGCTGCATTATTATTAAAATACAAGCCCGTAATCTCGGAACTTTGTAACTGCACCCAATGTGGATATGTGTTTTTATACATTTCTTGCTTGTATTTGGTTAATAGTACGCTATGTTATCGCTTTATTCTTTTATCATGAAGTATTTTCCTAACAGGCCCTGTGGCATAATCATTTAAACACAGATTTTTCCTAAGTGGCATACATCATAATAGATATTTACGGTATAAGTCCGGAAAATAAACTTATACAGTATGATGTTAAGATATTTACGGACAAGGCGACAAAGGAGCAAAGTCTGGAATTTCGAAACCAATACTGTAAACGATTTTGGACGAATAATGTACAGTAACGGCCATTAAATCTTGGGTAATTCGTTTTCCTTTTCGTAAAATAGGCTTATGCCACCTTCTGCTGAATATAAATACCTGTTAAAAAACCTAATAAAGAAACAGGTGTCCGTTGTCAGAGTCTAAAAATATTTTTTAAAATGCCAAACTTAACTTTGGATTAAAAAGTATTAATAATTTTTTATATTGAGCAGACAGGTTGGCCAGAAAGGGATGTGGCGGAAGAGTTTAACATACCAAAGAGTACTATTCATTTTGTTAAAAAAAAATGGCAGGAAACACCAAAGCCGTAGCCAGGAATAATTTTGGGGGGTTAGCCTTTTGTGTCAGACACGTCAGTTTTGATTTCTAGGGGGACGTTTTTTTATCTACAGCCGTACCATACAGGGTGTTTCAAAAATAAGATATTGCATGACACTTAAGTTTTTTAAATGAAAACCCCATTTTTAAAAATTTTTAGATTCTCTATGACGTTTTTAGTAACTATTGTTAATAAAGTTTATACCTATATTTAATCGTTGTGAAGCTATTTAAGTGTATATTAAAATTTAACCAACTTAACTCAATATTGATAATAATCGATTGCACGGCAAAATATAATAATCATGGATACCATCAAGAACATTTAGCATCAGTCAGTGTCACCGTATGTCATAGGAAAACTTTGATTTCAAATTGTTAACTAACCTAGTTGTGATAAATATTGAACAATGATTTATTTAGTTCAAGAAGGGGTAAAAATATTAAAACTGTATTACCAAAAGTATGTGGTTAATTAATGAGAAAATTTGAAGAAACTGGATCTGTGTCTAATATTCGCCGTTATCGCCATTAAAAAAATCGGTTGGTTAGAAATAAAGTCGCAGAAATACCAGTGTTGGAACACGTAGCACTTGACAACACCCAAAGCACTTGTGGACAGGCAATTAATTAGAATGAAGACGATTTTAATAGAAGGTTGGAGTTTTGCGAATTAATGTCCCAACTTTTAATCAACAAAGCAAATCTGTTATTTAATATTTGTTTCTCGGATGAGTGTACGTTCTATTTACATGGTGCAGTAAATAGACATAATTGTCGATATTGAAGTGACTTGAATCTACATTTGTTTTGAGAGGTACACCCGCAATATTCTGAAAAAATAAATGTGTGGGCCGGCATTTTCGTAAATCCTTTGTAGGACCTTTCCTTATTCCAAGAATCTTGACGGGCAAGACGTACTTGGACATGTTAGAAAATACAATAGAGCCACGAATTACCGAAATATTAAAAAATGACGTTAATTATAATGAAAATATTATTCATTTTCAACAAGATGGTGCACCACCGCACTATGTGGCTTCAGTACGACAGTTTTTCGACACCCATTTCCCGAATCAGTGGATCGGCAGACGAGGCCCCATTGAGTTGCCGCCGAGATCTCCGGACGTAAGTCCTTTAGATTATCTTCTTTGGGGGTATTTAAAAAGTAAAGTTTTTAGTACGAAGCCAGATTTCATTCAAGATCTTCGGGAGCGGATTACGGCTGAACGTAGACAAATAACTCCATACATGCTTGAAAATGTGAGAAATAGATTCGAACAAAATCTTTATTATTGCATAGAGGTAAATTGACATGATTAGCACTTATTACCACATTGACCTACTTCTTTATAGAAAATTAATTTTTACTTTACCTTTAATTTGCGTATGACTGTAGGTTTCTTTTTGTTTTTTTCATACTCGGAGAGTTGTTTTTAATTTTAAAGTAAAGTCTCGTTACTATGGAAACTATTTGATTATTATTTTTACGATATATTTCCTTATTATCACTAATTCTAGAATTTTATTATAAACTCAAATAGCTTCAGAACGACTGAAGATAGGTATAAATTTTACTAATACAAGGTACCAAAAACTTTAAGGAGAATATAAAAATTTAAAAAAAATGGGGGTTTCCATTTAAAAATCCAAAGTATAACGCAATATCTTTTTTTGAACCACCCTGTATTGTACGGCTATAAATAAAGAAACTAGAATTCAAAATTAACGTGTCTAAGCGTTTTTCCCCTAGTATACCAGGAGAGTCACAAATGGGGGGGCGACCTTTTTGTTGAGCCACCCTGTACAATACTAAAAGATAATGCAACTCAGTTTGTAAAACATCGGTTCTTACACTGCAACCTACGATACTCTCGAACTAAAACTGAACATCGCTGTCCGCGCGCGTTTTTACTGAATGGGTACAGACCAAGGAAATTTATTAAACTTCCTTGGTACAGACATTTAAAATTAAATGGGTAAGCTGGTTTACTCGGTGTTTTGTTTTCCCCCTCAAGACCTAGCATTACCAAAATTATTCACTATAGTAGTAGTATTTTGTATTTATAGTTTTTTTTCTTTTGTGAAAATTTCGGGGGAGGGGGGTTCTGACCCCCTGACCCCCCCACTGGCTACGGCCTTGGGAAACACACTCCTTTGAGAGAAGAGTTAGAAGTGGTCGCTCCAAACTATCGAATCAAGAACAAGACAATAATTTAGTTAATGTTTTGAAAAACCAACCATTTAAATCTGTAGTTACAGCAAAAACGGAAAGCAGCATCGGCATCGGTTAGAACGGCACGGCGAAGAATAAGGCAAATATCCAATTGCGCTGCCACCCAGCACCAAACCGTTTTTAACAAATGCAAATAAAGAACAACGCATTAAATTTACTCTACAACTTTACTTACTTATTTCGAAGTCTGTACAGTATAAAATAAATAATTGGAAATATTAAAAATGGTTGTTTATAAAATCAAATGAAGACCAACCATGTGAAGTGAATCTTAAACAACCATCCTTGGTATAGTTGATACAAAAATCATGAATTATTTTGGACAACTTAATGCAAAATTAGGTAAAATCGCAACTTCCTTTCGTTTGCGAGATATTAAATAACAAAATTTTACTTAAAAAATAAATTGTATGTAAATATGTTCTATAGTTGCGTGTCAATAGGTTCTTGTTAGGTTACTCGCTAGGAAAGTTTATAAAGAATGGGACCACTTTGGTTCTGGTCCCGGGGTAAAGCAAACTGAGTGTGTCCAGTCCTATTGACCCCTCAGATCGGCTGAAACATAAAAAAGAAAAACTCCCAAAAATACCAAAAAACTAAAAATATACGTTTCGGTGGCAGCTCGGCCAATTTATGTTAATTTTATATTCCGGGCTTATGAAATAAAGTTCGAAAAATAGGTGATAAATTTAATATTTGTACTATCTTTAAAACACAAAACACTATTAGTTCTCAAGTAACAAAAACCCAAAAACCATACAATATAAACAAAAACGCAAAAAAAGTTATTTATAAAATCCCTTGGGAATGTAATAAATTTTATATAGGTGAAACTTCCAGATCATAAGCCAAATTAATAAAAGAACATAAAACATACATTAAAAACAATTCAAAAATATGTCAATACGCATTTAAAAGGAACCACATAATAAACTGGAATGCTTCTAGAATTTTAAGAAAGGAAAATTGTTTAAAAAAGGTAAAATAAAAAAAAAGAACTTTTATATTATTAAACAAAGAAAACAATGTATCGTATCAATATATATTATGCTGAACTTGCCTGCTCTTATTCCCTTATGATAAAACTTTAATGCCGTGCATCTTTTGACTAATCTGTTTTTATTTTAGTTTAGAAGCTTTTAAACATACTTGCGCTTATTCTTAACCAAATGCAAGCAATATCTAAATTTTGACGAAAAACTGACTTACCTGCTTTTTTCCCCTGACCCTTCATCAGGGCCGCCGCTAGCAAAAAATGCAGAGAGGGTCATAAAGTTTAAGTTAATTTACTAGTCCAGAATTATTTAAATTAAAAACCAAATACAAAAACCACAGCATTAATTTCTAAATACCTATTATACTTCTTTAAATTCCTAGACGATATTGTAAAATTTAAGAATTTAGACGGGAAATGCTTTATTTTAGGTAATTTTATAAAATCAGGGAGGTCGAAGGACCTCCCCTGATCCCCCCCCGCTAGCGGCCTTGCTCTTTATATTAATTTATATATTACATGGTAACCTATGCTTAATGATGGAGTAATTTCAGGTAAACTTAAAATTAGCACACCACCGGTTTGTGTCTTTTTAAAAATTATAAATATACCAGTCAGCTCTCAAGATTGCCTAAATTTTTAAACCAAAATTTTTTACAAATTTAGTTTTAATTTATTTTTTTTTCTTTTATGATTTTAAGCTCATCTTGACAACGATGAATATTTTTTTACATTCACCATTTTGTCAAAAGTAATCACGCCTTTGCCACTTTAATTTCTGGTTATATTTCTATAGATTTTTGTCTAAATTAACCACTTAAGTCGCAAAACCAAACCAAAAATTATTTATAAGTTATTAAAGTCAATCACCACGAAAATTTAACCCAAAAACTTAAATGGAGAAGGCAGAATTAAACAATGATAGTCTAAATTTTAGGTTTGCTTGAAAAACTCGGCAAACGGCAACTGGTTTTGATAATAAATATGTATATTTTAGCCAAACTTGACGTAAATTTTGTGATGTTTTGACACTTAAAATATCGGTATTTCCAATACTTCCACGAAGTTAAGCATCGTCGGGCGTGGTTATTAGTATGATGGGTGACCATAGAAGAACACTGGTATGGTGGACAAAAATGCGACAGAAAACTGCTGTTACAGAACTGGCCAAGGTACAGAGACTTACTTGCTTAGCTCTAACAGGAGCCGTTAAAACAACCCCAACAGCAGCTTTGGAGTGTCTCTTAGACCTTCAACCACTTAACCTCATAGTGACGGGGGGGCAAGAATGATCTACTTCCGACTGCCACAGAAACCAACTGGTGTCTACGCTAGTTTGGGACACAACAACATAAAAAGTCAGGCTGGCGGCAACATCCTGGATGAGTGAACAGACCAGATGATTTCCCAATACTAATTCAACAAAAACTTCAAGGCAAAAATTCCAGATCGAAGTGAGTGGCAGCAATCCGATCTCCCCGGCACGGTTGGAGACATCATCTGGTATACGGATGGTTCCAAAACTGAGCAGGGAACTGGAGCGGCGTGTACAGTGAAATGAGGAATTCACAATTCTCCATTCCACCAGGAATACACAGTTCTGTATTTCAAACAGAAATATATGCTTTACTGCACTGTGCAAAAAAAAAATAACAGGAGGGCTTATAAAAACAAGAGGCTCTGCATAATAACAAACAGCCAAGAGTCACTGGGGGCACTAGTAAACCCCAAGGTAACGTCCAAGCTGACATGGGAACGCCAAAAAGAACTGGAAGTCCTGGGAGAACGCAACAGAGTAACTCTCTTGTGGGTACCAGGACATTCGGGAATAGAAGGCAACGAAAAAGCGGATCAGTTAGCGAGACAGGGATCATCCACACCATACTTTGGACCAGAACCTGCCCGTGGAGTGACCAAAACCACAGCACGAGGGCAAACCAGGGAATGGATCCGGAACAAACACGAAGAATACTGGGAAAACCTCAGTAGAATTAGACATGGAAAAAGCTTTATAAGGGGCTCATCAAAAAAAACGAAGAAAGAAATACTCAGACTAAGTAGGAAAAGACTTCACATAACAGTAGGATTGTTAACAGGGTACGATAACCTAAGGGGACACCTACACAAAATAGGCTCGTACAATGGGGACTCAAGTTGCAGAATGTGCGACGAGGGGGAAGAAACAGCCTACCATATCCTGTGCAAATGTGAAGCATTGAATTACAAAAGACATGCATTTTTTGGGAAACAGGAATATAGCCTACAGAAATATACCAACCAGTCTCGGTGTTATACAGACGCCTTTGGGAGCCAGTAATTTAATTTTTAATTTTTTGTCCCTTAGGCGTTTACCATTTTCTTTGTGAACAATAAAATCTAATGGGAGGATTAGTGTAAAAGATAATGGGAGATTAGGCACAAAAAACCCAAGAGGCTGCGCTGCCTCCGGTAGTGAATCAAGATGGCTCCCAGGGAAGAAGAAGACCATAGAAGAAGACTGCGCGCTGTTGGTTCCGATTCCACGCTAAATTAAGGTCCCGTTGGCGTGACATTGCCCAGATGTTAAGTGGTAGTTCAAAGGTAATAGTTATTTTCGAACATCCGAGGTGGCACTACCGCGTTGTCCTAAAGGTGCCATTAAATGCAATATATGCATGTTTTAGTACTTGGATATCATTGTTGGAACTGAGAAAAATTTGTTAAAAATTTAAAAATCCGGCACCCACAATACTTAGTTTAAAAAACAAAAAAAACAAAGCAAATACGAAAATCCAAAATGTTTAAATATACCGGATTAGCTCCTCTTGTTCTGAACCATGTGGCATGAAAATTTTCTCAGGCTGCTTTCATCTAAGATGTGGCATTTATATCGATAAAATATAAAGCAAGTAACAAGTAAATAAATCAATAAAGCCGCCTTTGGGAGCCAGTAATTAAATTTTTATTTTTTTTTCCATTAGGCATTTACCATTTTCTTTGTGAATATTGTGAATTTTTAAAAAGCTTTGTTACGCCGAATGGCCGAATTGTACTAAATACGCAAGAATTTCTAGCTAACAAAACTTCTTACTTTAGTCCAGAAGCCTATGTGTTAAGTTAAAATATGTTTTTCCACTATTGTTAAAAGTACTTTTTTTTGTAATGTTAAAGATTTGGAAAGAATACGTACGCTAATTTAAATACAATAAATTAAGGCAATAATTTTGTTCCAATAATCCATTTTTATATAATTTTTAAACCATTTAAATGGTTTAGAAAACTTTAGCGCCTTGACTAAATGGGTTTGCAAAAAAGTTTTTTGTTAATTATTTTTAAGTTGTTAATTTGCATGTAGCTAATGCTTTTTGTTTTTACAATTAAAAGCATTGTTTTTAAATTGTGTGTATGTTTTATTTCGAGTCTTATTTAATTTTTAACTTATTTCAATATCCCCCTTGCCTTTACATCCAAACCAATTTTTGGGGCGGGAATTCTTATTTTTGCCCAGGATGACCGAAAGGCTAGAGCGGGCCCTGGTCATTAGCAGTGGCGGCGCTAGACCACATGTGGACGTCGTCGACATCAAGTTCGCGAGGCCTCTTTTATTTTCCAGAAAAAAAACCGAAGACGAAGAAAAAAGCTAAATCATAAAATAATGTATGAGTAAACGACTTTTATTGTTGATAATCAAATGATAACAGAAAATACACACATAATTTAAAATAGTTGGACTTTTCTACTTTTAGCCTTACTGAATTTTTTCAGGATTGTGTCGTAGCTAAGACTAGCCGCTATTTCAGCTTCGATTGACAGAACTGATAATGCGGACAGTCTGTCTTGGCTTATCGTGCTTCTCAAATAGGTCTTTATCAATTTCAACTTTGACAAGCTTCTTCCCGCGGCTGTACTGACCGGAACTGTGAGCATGATCCTGATTGTAATGTAAACATTTGGATATATTTCTTCTAAATTATTTTCTAAAATATATTGGATGAGTTGTTTTGCGTGGTTAGTTATGAATAAGTTTTTAAAAGCTGAAGTTCTTCATATAGTTCGAAAGGCTGTATGTCACTGTTTTCGCCTTCCTGAAGTATTGTACTTAAATCATTGCAAGGTTTGAGAAGATCCTCTTTTGGTGTAGATTTCAAATGATTGATGTCATAAATAAAACCAAATTGCGCAAAATATTTATTGAGCGCTTTAAATCGACAATCGGTGTATACTATTATAGCATCTATCATGGTGTTAAAAAAGACTGTATTTCAGGAGATTCAACTGGTTCATCAGTATGTTCGTAACCGAATCTTCGTTTTTTCCTGGTTATTCTTTTTTTCTTAAATTGAGACTAAATTTTGTAAGTACTTTTCTCCATAAATAGTTTAGCTTTTGTTACGTTTTTTCAAATTCAGTATTACGGAATTCTTGAATCCAGCTACAAAATGAACGTAAAGTATCAATAACGACTTTCAAGTTGACTTGAACCGATTGCCATAGTTTACTTATATTGTTCATACGTAGCAATACCTCTTACCACACGTGTATTGCAACAATAAACTCAAAAGTTAACATTTTGTTCAGGACTGCTTTACTGTTGCTTAGAGTTTCGGAGTCATTAGTTTTATTTTTCAGATCATTTACTTATTCGATGACATCATCAAATTATAAAAATATTGCTTTTACTGCTCCAATTCTACTCTCCCAACGCGTTTCAGACAGAGGTTTAAATGTCAATTTTAATTTACTTTTAACGATCTCCCAACGCTT
The DNA here is from genome assembly GCA_019359885.1 of Listronotus oregonensis. Classification (NCBI taxonomy): domain Eukaryota; kingdom Metazoa; phylum Arthropoda; class Insecta; order Coleoptera; family Curculionidae; genus Listronotus; species Listronotus oregonensis. The sequence continues at coordinate 49,004 of JAHBCN010000062.1, forward strand.
GCTTGACTTTGAAAACAGCACATAGATTTTATTAATAAAACCGAAAAATGTTTTGGCTGTCGTTAAAGAGTTAGCTGCATCTATCAAAAGTAAATTCCAATTGTGACATCAGCATGGCGTGAAGAATGCTCTTGGATTTTTATTGAGTATTCTTGTTCCGACACCTTTGTTAATGCCGACCATAAAAATGCAATATGTAAATAAATGATAAATGAAAATGCATATGTACCTACAAACAATTTCACCCAAAACCTACAGGTATCGTGTCGGGCAGTGTGTGTGAAAACGCCCATTTGGGCGAAACATTCATTTTATAGTGTTGGACGATTCTGAATACCCGCAATAATACTCACTTCCATCGTGCACGTGTTCGAAAAATAATAAAAGTCAATATCATCTGCTTAGTTTTTTTTTATGAATTGTTCAGGGCGAGATTGGCGAAATTAAAATAAATATAGGTAACTTGTAAAACTTTTTGTCAAGGCCCCCACAGACGCGAGGCCGTCGGCAGTGGCCGACGTCGCCGACTCCTAGCGCCGCCACTGGTCATTAGAACTAACTTTTTCTTGTTCCGTGTTAGTCATTATCATAGATAACCTAGTCATTATATACATGGATATGAGAGAGAAATATACCTCTTTTTGGGTGAAATATCAATATTTTATTTATTATTAATGCAATATTTTTAATTTTAAGAATAAAGCTCCAGTCAAACCGTGAACCAGGCGGTCGTGGGATTCGTGGGTGTACGAAAACCAGATTTCATTCAAGTTTTGCATCTCGGAGTCGTCCCACAGACAACCAGAGAGATTTGCCACACGATTTGCCTTTAACCGAACTTGGTCGCATAATTTTGTATAATTATTGCATTTAATAAGATAGCACGAAAGTGTCAATGGTACCAGAAAACTGGCGTGGGTTTCTGCAATTTGACACAGTAAAGATTCTTATTTGTGATGCTAATTGCAATTTATTCTGGGTACGGGTCGAGATATTTACCGTAAAATTGAGCTTTTTTTATTATAATCCTTCTGGGTGGGCAAATAAAAATTAAAATTGGTATTATAGTGACTTTACTGTGTGTCTTTAAAAAGCTAATGATTCGCGAAACAAGGAGTCTAGTCAAGAAGTGTGTTTTCTGCGAAACATAGTCAGAAGGGTACGAAACATATGAGCGATAGCCGCGTGCTGAAGCGTTTTTAGAGGCCGGGAAACTACCTATCACTAGGGCCCATAACGCATCGCCAATTAATATTGATGAATAGAAAAACTATTTAAGAAATTTTTTTAAGCCTAATAGATATTAAATAACTACATGGTGTCCTGTTTATTAACGGCCTATACCTTTTTTGGAATCTATAAGTTATTCGAGAAAAAGTTTTTTATAAAACTTGTTTGTTGTAAAAGTATTTTTAATTTTCAGGTGTGTCGTGTTTCTATATACAGGGTGGTAATACAAAGTTGATTGTTTTTGATAAAACACCCTATATTTTATGACATTTTAAATGGCCCATTTAAAGACAAATTTAACGATATGTATGACTATGGGCCTGTGATGCAAAATGGATGCAATTATGTAACATCTATGACAAACCCGGACTTACCGTTTGGCTTGACTTATCAACGTGGTCCCAAACGTTTTAGGATGTTGTTAAAAGTATCTGTCTTTTTTTTTCTTTGTTTTTGGCTCTGGTCCCCTCAAGTCTGATTTGCCAATACTCCCCTTACCAGACCGAGCTTTCCGCTTCGTCGGTGGAAAATCTGGATGTCAGGCTCGAAGCCTTTAGAAAATTCAAAAAGTTTAAAATGTATTTTAAATCGATGCGAGGCACCAATTCATGGCGGTCAAGCCAAGATCTGTTACTGGTATTGCACATAACCGGTTTCTGTCAGTTCTCACGCTTCTCGCTGCACGCACATCCATTTTCCGGTATTGGAATACACCTCGTGCACAACACCAAAACGAAACAGGTTAATAAGGAGCTAATTCATAGTTTCATATTTTATTCATTTAAATCTTATAAACAATTTTTGAATCTGCCACTTAAGCCAAAACGGTAAGTTAGGGGCCTATACTATGTGATATCATTGAAATTGCAATTCTATTCGCTATTCAAAAATATAATAATATACAGCGTGTTTTATTTAATAAAAATGGGAAAAGTAAGTGTGCCAACAGTGCTTAGTTTTTTACAGAATTTTAAATTAGAATATTGAACGATCAAAAGTAATATCTTATAAAAAAGCGTCGTATTTATAGCTTTTACATAAAAGCATCTATTCTGAAGATAATCTTTAATAAGTTCGTAACGGTGCATAATAGACCCATAGTAATATACATATATGGTTGTATTTGTCTTTCAAAGGGTTATTCAAAAACGTGACAAAATATTGAAAAAAACATCATTAAAGCAAAACTTTTAATAACAGTTAAACATTTTTACCAGAAGAAGTTAGCGCTGCCATGAAATGAATGGATTTTAAAAATATCTCATTTACGCAACCCTTATCATGGGCCGCAATTAGGCTATTATATTTACCTACAAGATGATTTAGGCCGCAACTGTCCTAAGCCGATTCTGCAGAGGTTTTTCATTTCCCTCCAAACCTCTATATCGGTAGGTCGCTCGTTTAAAAACTGCTGTTTTCATCACTTAAGATATCCATGGCACCGTCGAATTCTAAAAAATCCAATCACTCCAACACACTCCGCAAATTTCCCTCCTGCCCCCTCCCGTCGCAATCACGGAGAAAGCTTTTGTTTGGTATTCACTTTTGTGTATAAAATTATTATTTTTTACTTATTATTTTAACCTGTCTTATTGTATATTTTTAAGATAGCAAAACATATTTCTTACTGTTCCGTTGATAACTGCTGTACTAGTTCGAGTGATTGTGTTTTATTTTTTCGATTGCCTAATTATAAATTCGAATATTTATTTTATATGTATTTCCTATAAGATTTTCCTCTTATATAAATAATCATACCAGTGTGAAACTATTCATATTAACGACCACTGTACTTCGTAGGCAACGTAGGACCTTGTAACTAAACGCCAATGTCGGAAATCGGTCATTCAAAGCAGTGACTAGACTTATTAGAATATCTTTTGACGGTGCCCACTTAACAGTATTACTTAAACTGCAAGCCTTTGTCGACTGTCTTATGATAAAAAAATCTGGAATATGTCATAGGAAATAATTTGAGATTTGCCACGGAATTCGAAGGATTTGTTTCAGAAATTTGCAGTGACTAAATAGGCATTGTCTGACAAGTATTTTAAAATAACCAAAAAAGGGAAGGGAAAAAGGAGTTTTGAAATGCTTTTTGGGGATATTCTTTACAAACGCAGGAGTTTGAACTATTCGACAAAAAAAGAGAAAAATATAGTTATCCTTTTTAAAAATTTAAAAAAGGCAACCAGGTACAAGTTTAAAAGTAGGTATATTCTTTTAAGATGATGGCTGTTAAGCCAGTTTCCATAGAGGATTTTTTTGATGTAAAAAATAAATAAATTGATGGGTTAAAATTTCGTAACGAATTGTTTGGCGAATAGTTCTCCTTTAAGTGTATTTTTTTTATCAACCATTATAAAATTACCTTTTTTATAACGGGCTCACAACATTAAAATTGAAATATGTGACTTTAAGTCAGAGATTTTGAGCAGCTAAAGATTTGTAAGACCACAAGTGTTAGACAAATAATGCTCGACAAGTAACTGAAATTACAATTACATAAAATGGAATATTCATTAGGAATAATTTTTTATTCGCAGTAAAACCAAATTAGTTTATAATTACGGAAACTATAAAAAGTATTTTTTTATTAATTTATTTTTTTAACTTAGTAGTTGGTGTAAATTCATCTTATATAATGTCAATATTGTTTCCAATATTCAAATAGGTGCACGCTGTCACAAAGATCTTTATTTATCTCTTTAAGAAACGCCTCCGTCTTGTATAAGAGAAAAAACCAGTACCAGAAGTAAATACACTATAAGCATCCTTTATATTAAACCAAGAGTTTTGCAATGCATAATTTGAATATCACATTGAAAAGCAAAACTAACGTAAAAATCTGATCCCGTACCCATTCAAATACCAAGAAAAGAATAAATTGCAATTAGCATCACAAATAAGTATCTTTACTGTGTCAAATGGCAGAAACCCACGCTGGTTTTCACGTACCATTGACGCTTTCCTGCTGGCTTATTAGGTTTCAATAGTCATTCTCTGACAAAATAAATTGCATATTTAAATATAGGATACATTATTTTTAAATTGGCACAAAATTAAAGAGTTAAGTTGTTACCATTACTTTAAATAAGGAACAATTTCGTACGAGCAACTATATATGATATATGATGAAATGCAAAGTGTTGTTAAATTTGGGGTTGCGTTTTTTAGAACGGTGTCAATTTGGTGTTTTTTAAAAATTCCAGATTATCTCGGAATGTATGTATTTTTAGCAAAAATGTGTAAATGCTATAATTTCCTATCTCAAGCTGAAAATCGTTTTTATTTCAAAAATACATGCAAAAAAGCTAATTTACACAAAATCGGCTTCTTTTTTTTTAGATTTTTGTCTACAACTTTTTTTCAGGCAATAGGTATAGCATTGCCTTAGAAAGAAAAAAGCTAACATAAAAATTCATATAAGATATTATTTTTATAATTTTTCTTTTGTATTTAATTATTTTAATTTTTATTTATTTTTATTTATTTATTTATCAATAAACGAGAAACCCCATTAAAGAAATACAAATATAGATTTAAAAAAAAATCTAAAACTTAAAGAAGTTAACATTCAGCAAAATTACAAATTGATAAATTCTGTGCATAAAACAATAAAATATACTTATATGACAATCTCCAAACATTAATTAACAAAATAATAAAATAATAACAATTTAAACCTTTAATAATTTAAAACAATCCAAATATATTTTTCTTAAATCTATTTAGTGAGCCCCCAAAAGGGTCTAGAGATGGATGGTCATTTAAGTATTTTAAGGTTCTGGTCATAGGACCATATTTCCCATAATTGGTGGCATGAAATTTAACTTCTTAACAAGCGATCAGGTACTTTTATCTAGATCTGCTCCAGCAATGCTGGACAATCAATATAACCATTTTACAATTTATAGACAAACAAGAGATCATGAATTCTCCCATTTCTTAAGGTGTTTAAAGATAATTCATTATGGACATGTGCAAATCGAAATTGACAAAACCTTAAAAACTTTTTTTGCACTCTTTCGATGTTGTCTATATGAACATTAAAATATGGGGACCATACTATGGACGCATACACCAGTCGGGATCTCACTAGGGAGCAATAAAGGGCTTTCAAGGAAGACAAAGACATGTCTCGAGCCAGTCTGAAAATAAAGCCCATCAATATCATTGCCTTAAAAACAACCAAAGAATAATGATCCCGAAAAGTAAACTTATCATCAAGAATTACCCCAAGATCCCTGACACTAGACAGAAGTGACAGTTTCTGCCCCCCAATATGATAATGAGTACTGATTCTAGTTCGATTTCTGTAAAAACTAATATAATTACATTTACTGGTGTTAAGTGATAGATAGTTAACCCTAGACTATTGAACAAAACTATTAAGGTCCATCTGCAGTAACGAACCTTCATACTTAGACCTAACCACTCTATAAAGCTTCAATATCATCCGCAAACAAAAGAAATTGGCAGGACTTCAGATACTGTCCTATGTCATTGACAACAAGTTTAAACAAATAATAAACAATAAGTTTTTTGATTTGAAAAAAGATATATTATAACAGTTTTTAAATAATAAGTCATATTTTAATAGTAACACAAGTAAACAAATTTAAATTTTTGTAAAGTAACATTGATGAAAATAGGTTTTTTGAAATATTTTAGAGTTCTAAATCCGAAAATGATAACCTAATTACTGTAACACGTACAGTTTTTTGTTATAAAAAATCTAATATATTTATCTAATATAAACATTACAAAGGGTTGGTTGTTATATGAATAAAAAATATATTGCACATGATTTGATACAGCGACAAAAACGTTTTTCTTTGTGTTCTGTAGCATCATCCCTTTTTAAAAACCAACAGTAGTGGTCAAACATGGATGGGTTTCAGCGTCCCTGGTTTCTTACTTTCATCGTCCTGATGTCCTGGTGAAATCTCTCTCCTTGTTCGTCGCTTACTGTACCCAAATTTTCCGAAAAAAAGCTCAAATGGGAGTGTAAAATATGTATTTTTAGAGACATGCAACACCCAACAGTTCATCTATGTCTTCATCTTTCTTGTTGCCCAAAAATCCTTTCACTACACATACAAAACACGTCCAAGCTGCCAATTCCTTTTCATTTAATTGTTCCTGAAAACGGAGATCATCCATGAGCTTTCTTATCTGAGGTCCAAAAAATTTGCCTTTTTGCATCACTTAGGTAAGGAAATATTGGAAGGTCCTGGAAACCACTACCTTCTTTGTCCATGGCTTTGACAAAGTTTTTCATTAGTCCAAGCTTAATATGGAGAGGCGGTAGCAGCACCTTTTTTGGGTTAATAAGGGGGGCATATTTAATGTTTGAAGTACCAGGCTCAAAAGAAGTTCTTTGAGGCCAATCCTTTTTACTGTAGTATTCTTTTGTTGCCCTACTGTCCCCCAAACACAACAGCAATACTTTGGAAAACCCCCTTGAAGTCCTATGACTTTAAAATCTCCAAAGATATCCCACTGATACTGTTCATATATAACACGATTTAATAGGGTTGCTAAGTTGTCGTAGGTTACTTTTATTGTCACTGAATGGGCCAAAGGAATAGATGGTTTTTTGTTTTCATTATGAAGCAGGACTGTTTTTAGGATGTATTTCGACAAATTTATGAATAAACGCCACTCGCTAGGATCATGTTTCATATTAAGCTCATTTATTAAACCAGCAATATCACAACAGACACATAGCGACCCTTTCATTAAAAAAAAGGATAGTGTTACATTCCGTTTTTGGTAAAGTGAAACACTTGCTTTTTTTATCTAACAAGTTCCACTGTTGAAGTCCGGAACCAAGAAGTTTCGAGTTTTATTTTGACAATCCTAGGTCACGTACCAAGTCATTAAATTTATTTTGAGTTATTAAGTGAGGTTCCCTGGTAGTTGATAAAAATGTTGGGTCACAACTGGTGTTTTCAGGAAGTTGTGGATCAGATTGTGATGCAGAATTAGAATCACTGGAAAACATGATGTCCAGTTTTAAAGGCGCTATCGGTACCGGTAGTTCCTGGCAATAAGAAATTGGTCTTAGCGCAGAAGGCAAATTTGGATACTCTTATTTGTCTCTATGCTTTTTTGAAATCCCTTTTGTTTTAGTCATGCAAAAGTAGCAATTACTTACATGGTCAGTAGGTTCTCTCCACACCATAGGTACAGCAACCGGCATAGAATTTTTCTTACAATACATCCACTGCACTAAATTTACCTGACAACTCACACAACAAACTTGAGGAGCCTAACTTTTATCTTGATCCCCAATTCGACACTTAAAATATAAAAAATAGGCTTTTTTGACCTCCTCAGATCTAGATCTAGCTTGGAACTTTATAATAAATCGTCCACCTATATAACAAAACTTATCGGCTGGATTTTTGCAACATCGACGACTCGAATTTGCCATTTTAAATAAAATCGACTTAAACACTTGACTGTACTGTAAACAAGACAAAAACAAACTAAACTGCAGAAAACAATAAAACTTTGAAAGGTTCGTATAATACTGTGAAAATAATCTCTTTGTGGTCTTGTTGTACTTTCCGGTCCTAAGGCAGGTAAAAATGGTTTCAAAGATCGCTTTATATAAAAGAGAAGCAGCTACTTGAAAATAGTGATGAGCAAAGCAAGACCAAGACCAAGACCGGGCTAGTCTTGGTCTTGGTCTTGGTCTTGAAGCCTGGTCTTGGTCTTGGTCTTGCAAGCCAAAGGAAGGTCTTGTTCTTGGTCTTGGCTTTGCACCACCCGGTCTTGGTCTTGGTCTTGCTGCAAGAGTCTTGCTGGTCTTGCTTTTTTTTGGTAGTAATAATTTAAAGTAAGTAATCTTGAATAAAATATATTTCTTAATACTTAAAAATAAATAAAAATGGCGACTATATTTTTTGCATTAAAATATTAAAATATACCCATTTTAAGCTTACACGTACATTTGAATTATTTGATTAAAAAGCATATTTTTAATGTAGGGGTTTATTTATTTATAGCGCTTTATTTTAAGTTCAATTAAGACACAACCTGCTTTTATACATTTGGTGGCACATAGAAATATTTTAATGAAAAGAATTATTTGAATTTTCTTTAAAGAACCATATAAAATAAAAACAAATCTGTATACTGAGTGAGCAGAAAAAAAACTTTTAATATCAAGATGTGAAATTTCCGTGAAAATAATTTCAATATGTAAAAATTGGTTTCTGCTCAAAAAAAATTATTTAGGAATCTTTTTTGTTCATATAAACTTTTTATCTTTAAATAAGTTAACATTTTCCGTACAAAGTTGGCACAAATACTTTATAAACATTCTGCATAGACAAGGTGGCTCAATACTGTGACAAAGCTCGATATTTCCGAAACCGTTCATGATGGTGAAAAACTGAACATACAAAAATTATAGAAGAAAAGGGCGTAAAATGTAAACTATTTTCTATTTCAATTTTTTCGAAAAATCCACTGTCACTCAAAAAAATATCTTATTTTTAGCTTTTAACCTAAAACCAAAAATTTTTTTCAATTAATTTATTTAAAAAATCATCCCCTGTATATTATACTGTAAATTGTTCAACTCTCATATAGGAACAATATTAACGTAGATGGTTTTTAAATACTATTTTCCGTCTAAGCCGAAACTAATATTTAAAATTTATTTATATAAAAAATATTTCTATATGACATAAAAATAATATTTTTTATCAATCCATCTCTTTTACATTTATATCTTAGTTTTAAGAAGCCACTTCTTAGTGTGGAACAAGAATAATGTTTTTCTGTATTGTGGAAATTTTTGATCCAGCCTGTAAGTGACATCACTAGATAGCTAATTTAAAAAAACATTAGGAATATAAAAGTAATTTTCAGCTTCTATAACTTTTGTATAGTTGCATCATTTTTTAAATGAAAATTCGGTGCCCTTTGAAAAGAAAAAAAAAACATAAAAAGTAGCAAAAAAGATTTGGTTTGTACTGCGGCTGCCTTTGCTTTTTATAATGTGCCGCTTCCCGCACGTGACTGTAATAATAGACCATATAAAAAGCAAAAGCGACCGACAATAAAAATTAAACCTTTTTGCTACTTTTTATGTTTTTTTTTTTTTCAAAGGGCACCGAATTTTCATTTTAAAAATGATCCAACTATACCCATATTTTTTCTGTGTCGTGAATGGTTTCGAAAATATAGAGCTTTGTCGGACTATTGAGTCACAATCTTATTAATTTTGAAACATGTTATTAAATTTACTAGTTATCGTTGTTAGAAAACTGTATAAAAAAAAGTGAACAATTTAACTATTATTTAATTAAAGAAACTTGTTACTTATTAAATAATCGCCATTTTTAGCAGTTCTTGACACTTTTTTTGTCATGTCTGTATGAAATAGCACTGTATATGGAATATAAAAATTAAATTTTATAATATTAAAAAAAATTGGAAAAGTGCAAGAGTCTTGCAGGTCGGTCTTGGTCTTGCGTAGTCTTGCACTCCTCGGTCTTGGTCTTGGTCTTGGTCTTGCATACCCCGGTCTTGGTCTTGGTCTTGCAAGCGAAAAGGCGGTCTTGGTCTTGGTCTCGGTCTTGGTCTTGCTGCAAGACCAAGACCAAGACCGCAAGACCAAGACCGGTCTCGCTCATCGAAAAAGTTTTAATAACTTCCTAAATGAAAAGCAAAATAAGCATTCTTATCGATGTTACAAAAATTATGTGGACTTGTGTTATCGAGATACGAGAGCCAACGCATGAAAAAGCACTCTAGGTAAGTGGTACATTTAACCCCGTTTTACAAGCTTATGTATCCACCTAGCTGTCCGCCCTTTTGGATTTTAACTCCTTAGGGATAAAATAATAAGTGGTTATACAGACATATCACGTTAATAAAGTTAACCTATCTAAAAAATTAAATATATTTTTTTAATATAGTGTTATACAGGGTGTCCCGATAAGGTCGTCCTCCGGCGATAATTTGGAAACCGTTCATCGCATAGTTTTGAGACAAAAAATTGCAGTAAAACTGGCCTCGAAAAAATGCTGTAAATTATTTTCAAGTTTCTAGGTCCACTGCTAGAGGGCGTTAAACTAACAACAAAATTAAAAACACGGATTATTTAAAAATATGCTACATTAACTTATTTCTTTGATAAATTTATCACAAACTGTATAAAATAAGAATATTTTTTCCATTAAGCGTTTGTACATTTAAAAAAAATTAAATAACTTTTTTTCGGCTTAACCGATTTTGATAAACTAGGTCTTGTTTAAAAGAAATTTTATCAGGGCTTAAGACAAAATATTGGTATAATCAATTTATTTTTTGTTTTATCCCTAGAGACTAATTTCTGTCAAAGTTATAAATTTTGTCAATTTTTTCGAAAAATTTAGATACAATAGTATTATTAGTATAAGTCCATTGAAAAGAGCATTAAAAAGTTAAAAAATTGGTGAAAACCGGATTTTGATATCTTAAATAATTCTTGACTTATTGCCGAAAAACTGCATTACTAGTATTCTTTTCTATTTTTAGTTGTTAGAGAAAAATCCATGACAACAAAACCCATTTGTTTTTCTACGAATAATAAATAATATCCTAATTATTTGTTTTTTTTATCAATTTAATAACAGCATTCATTATTACACGGCTCGTGGATAATAATAGCTGAATTATTATTATCTACGGGCTCTGGATAATTATATCTTCATTGTGCTGGAATAGAATGGACATTTCCAGTTTCTCTTAAACGGGTTGCCCAACGTCTAAATACTTTTTTATTAAAATGCCATTTTTCGTGATACTTTATGGTATGGCATATTGTCTTGCATTTTGAAAAATTTTAAAATAAACCGCGAGCATATCGTATGCCTCGGTGGTGGAATAAGACATAATTTAAAATTACTAAATGGCGATTAACAATACTACTACTAATAATAATAACAATAAACTGCGATAAACAAGAACTAAATTTAAAATAATCCGGTTTGACAAACAATGCACTTGTTATTTTTGACATCCCGGCACTCTCGTTAAAAATGCCGCGTTGTTTATCTTACAGCTTAAAAGATATCGAAATGCGGTTTTCACCAGATTTTTATTTTTTTATGCTCATTTTAATTGGCTAACAATAATAATACCATTGTATTTATATTTTTTGAAAAAATTGACAAGATTTATAACTTTGACACAAATTAGTCTCTAGGGATAAAACAAAAAAAATAAATTTATTATACCAATATTTTTCTTAAGCCCTAATAAAAGCTTTTTTAAACGAGACCTAGTTCATCAAAATCGGTTTAGCCGAAAAAAAGTTATTTAATTTTTTTCAAATGTACATTTGACAGATTGGGGAAAAACGCTGAATGGAAAAAAGTTTTCTTATTTTATATAGTTTATGACAAATCTATAAACGACATAAGTTAATGTGGCATATTTTTAAATAATCCGTGTTTTCAATTTTGTTCTTAGTTTTACGCCCTCTGGCAGTGGAATTATAAATTTAAAAATGTTTTCCAGCATTTTTTTAAAGCCAGTTTTACTACAAATATTTTTTTTCCCAAAGCTATGCGATGAACGGTTTCCGAGATATCGCCGGAGGATGACCTTATCAGGATATCCTGTATTTAACAAGTTATAAAGTACGAAGGCGTAGAAGGGCCACACCAATTTTTATTTTTATTTTCAATACCAATTCCGACTTGGGTCTGGGAATTCTGACTTATATCTTGAAATTCCGACTTAGATCTCGGAATTCCGATTTATATCTCGGAATTCCGACTTATATCCTCTTCAAAATGCCGACTTAGGTATATTTCGGAATTCTAAATTATATCTCGGAATTCTAAATTAGATATCATAATTCCGACTTATATCTCGGAATTCCGACTTATGTCTCGGAATTCTAAATTAGATCCCAAAATTCCGACTTATATCTCGGAATTTCGACTTATATCTCGGAATTCTAAATTAGATCCCAAAATTCGGACTTATATCTTGGAATTTCGACTTAGGTGCAGTCAAAATTCCGAGATCTTGTCGGAGTTTCAAGATTTAAGTAGGAATTTGTACTGAAAATAAAAATAAAAATTGATGTAGCCCTTCTATGCGGATAAAAGAAGGTAGGTATGTAAAAAATTTGAAGGTTTAATTTTTTTTAAAAAAGTAGAGCTTGCTTTATATCCCCTATCTTTCCTAAAGCACCCCCCTGAAACTTAAATGTTTCTATTCTTTAAAAACTACAGTTGACGAACAAGGTTGGCTAGTTTAACTAGAAAATTGTTGCCTAGCTATTTAAGCTATTTTATCTTCTCTTACTGAATATCAACCCACAATGTCTTTATTATTCTATGCAGGTACTTTATTAGTTTACGTGCATGGTACATAAAATACGTACTCTCGTTTAATTCCTCACAGCTAACAAAGAAAACTATATTTATTTCTATGTTGCCCTTACTTGCAGCTCTGTACCCAGTGCTAATTAATCAAGATTTGCTTATTAACGATTGTATCTGATGCATATGGGCGTTTTAATCCAAACCCACGGTCTACGGCCACCTTTGAGTCTTAAAAAATATTATCAGGAAATGTATATCCTACAGTGGTGTACGGAACGGAAGTAGTGATATTAAAACTCAAAAAAGATAAATAAATTGTTAAAAATAATTAAATCCTAAACTGTAAGTAGAAGTAGCAAAAAAATGCTATGAGCACTTTGTATCAGATTTTAAATACCTCTATTTACTCACCCTCTACTGTCGGTGTTAAACACAGCTGAGACTAGTGAAAGGCTTAAATGACATTTAGCAAGGTAAAAAACTCTAAGATAAGGCTGGCAAATTACACTATGTTCTCCTTTAAAAATATTATTCAGAAAAGTATTAGCTTATTCGAAAGAGCCATTTGGATCATTTATTTAAAGATTATTTTGCAGGTTAAGTGTATATCATTCACGAAACGACGGTAAATGTCATTCTTCTTTATTAAAATAATTTTTAAAAATCTTACAACCAAATAAATGGTACAATTAGGGTACCATAGATGTCGCTACAGCATTTTTTTACATGCATTTAAAAAATATTTGAATTATTAAGTCAAACCTATTACAATGGACCACTTCTAAGTTTTATGTGAAATAATGTTTAATTTTGGAAAAAAAATTAATACTTAAAAAATATATTCTAAACCAATTTTTAATAAAAAAAAACTTTTAAAAAATTGTTAAAAAATTGAAAACCCTAAAATCAAAACAAAACTTAAGAAACAAAATTTAACCTCAAACATGTACTAGATACATGTTTAAGGTTAAACATGTAAAATAATTCAATTATGGTTAAAAAGCGTGGGGTGCAATATACTATCTTTTGATAATAACTCTAATTTTGTAAAAAGCTACCAATAAAATAATTGTAACATTAAATATTAAGCACCCAACGTATTTTTACTATATTTGAATTATTTTGTTAATAACTTAATTTTTATTTTAATCCTATTTTAAATTAATTGGTCATAAATAATTACTGTACGCCAACTCTTTATTCTTAAAAATTATTTTCTACTTTTTAGTTCGGTTTGCTATAAACGCTTGATTTTTTTTGTAGTTTTGTTAAACTATAATTTATTTTTAGACCACTTTAGATGGACTGACCTAGTTTCACATATTCACATTTAATTTAAAGATCACTGGGGATTTGGAGACTTTTGAGGGTGATTTTAGGGGGATTAGAGGGGTTTTCGGGATTTGTGCCCGTGGAGACTTTTGATAAGCATGTTAAAAACTATTACTTTTGCAAAGTTTGAAAACAATTGGTCGAAACCCATTTTTCATAAGAAAATGGCGGGATCCTTTAAAATGCGTTTATCTTGAAAACAGTTGCTTCAAGAGATCTAAATGGAGTATACATTTTTGACGCAGCGGAAACTATAGTAACTTCTTTTTTAATATACAGGTCAATACACTAAGCTTTAAAAAGTTATGCTATCTTAAACAGGTGGGGTAGGCCGTAGCTGGCAGCCCTTATTAGCAGCATAAAAAGTATATACCAATTTAAATTTTTCGCCTCTCGCCTCCCAAATCCCCAAAAAAACGAAAACAAAATTAAAAGTTTGACATCCTGTATCTTTGTTATTATCAACTTTCGGATAAGGCAAGTTTACGTTAATTGAATTATGTCGACACCATGTATATAACAAAATCAGATTATTTACCAAAAAATAAATCATACTTTAATAAACAGAAAAAAAAACAAATACCCGAGAAGACAAAAAAGCGAAACAATCCCATCAACATACTAAATGATTAACGTTACAAATTGTTTATAATTTTTATAAATTCTTTTCTTATAAACAACTAATAACTTTTTTTAAACGGACAAAATTGGCTAGAAACATCTGACAAGCACAAAAGTAAACAACGGATTCCGTAAAAAGTTGAACGTATAAATAATATATATATATATATATATATATATATATATATATATATATATATATATATATATATATATATATATATATATATATATATATATATATATATATATATATATATATATATATATATATATATATATATATATATATATATATATATATATATATATATATATATATATATATATATAAAGACTAGCCATTAAAACACTTGAATGCACCTCCCCCTCCCCAAAGGCGACATTTTTTTTATTAAAGTTATATTTTTTTCCCAAATAAGTACTTATTTTCGTTTTTTTGCAGTGTTGAACTTTATATATCATAGCTTTCACACCGGGGGTTATAGATTCTGTGGAATCTCGGCCGGTGCACACTAATTCGCTCCCGCAGACAGGTACCCATTCCATTTGCTACCTAATTCGCTCCCGAGGCTATATGCTAGTTCGCTCCCGCCATTCTAAGAAACTCAAGAATGATAATAGGCATCTTGAATAAAACGCTTATATATAATACGATTTTTTATTTTGGCATAAACCTATAAAAATACATTTTACATGAAACGCTTTATTATGCAGGGACTCGGCTAAAAAATTACATTTTAATGTAATAATTTAGGGTCTTTTTAATACGTCTGAAATAAATTGGGGAAAATAAATAGCCGCTTTGCTAACCAGAACTACCAAGACCGACTAGAAGTTAGGTCTTTTGAATTTATCTAAATTATTTGTAGAAGTTATAAACAAAATTTTAACAACGTATTAGAAAAAACTTGGGGAATAAATAATTATACATTTTAAAAAAATATAACTTCTACCATATTAAAAATTATAATTCAAAAGCCCTAAGTTCTAGTCGGTCATGGTTAGTTCTGGTTAGCAAAGCGGCTTTTTATTTTCCCCAATTATATATCAGACGTAAAAATGCGGTAGAAAAGATCCATGATTGCTTTTTTACTTAAATGCATTATTTAGAAAACCGCCGAGTCCAGGTATAAATTACTTCTAAGAATTTTTAACCCGGAGCGAACTCGCCCCCGACCTTTTTATTCAAATGAGTGATATTCTGACCATCGGAGCGAACTAGTATACACCCATCTCGGCAGGTCTCTTTCAAGCATTTATTAAGAGCTGGGTAGACAGAGAGTTTCAAAGCGGGTGGGTACAAACACCACGACAGGTAAAGCAGTTCATTAAGACCTGCTCGGCCAAGTTTACCTCGGACCTACTGAGCCACAGTCGAAGGTCGAAAGGATAACGGTAGGTCAACTCACGGGACATTGCAAACTCAACAAGCACCTGGAAAGAATAGGCCTGGTGGAGGATAGCCTGTGTAGGTTCTGCCAGGAGGCTGAAGAAACAGCCGTACAATCCGTACATGTGTTTTTTCTACTTTAAGCTGTATTGCATTTGGTTTTAGTAAGAAAATTTTCTTTAGAAAGGGCAAAAACAAAAAATCAAGTGGCCATTAGTGTAATGGCTTATAGGGTTGTTACCCCAAAGGGCATACAATATCCGGCGTTTTTCCGAATCAGGACCCTGGGTTGCGCACTTCTTTAACGTCAAATTTTGTAATCAATTCTTTAGCCTGGAATTTGACACAACAGGCATTATAAAATGCCGACGACACTGCCATCATTGTACACACCAAATACCCTAATTTATGTTTAAAAATGTTTAAAACTTTAAGACGTTGGAATTCCTACCATTAGACCTAATGCCATAATAACGACGCATTTTTGCGGAAAAAGTTTACAGGCACTTAAACTGCATAAATCAATTAACGGTAGAAATCGTTTCGAGATATTTACACAAACTTCAACTTGGCCATTTTTAAAACAAAACACACACATATGCTTCCTTTGGCGTTCAATAATTTATAATGTATATTTTTAAATTTTTTGATTTTTAATAATAATTTACTTCCAACAGTACTTTATGTGTCAAATTTTGACAGCTTTAAAATTTTAAAAACATCTGTTAAAATTTGATAAATAGGGTACCGTCAGACAAAGGATGTTCTCAGGAATCCAAAAATGTAATAATATACAGGGTGTTAAAGATGTCAAATTTGACGTAATATAATATCCACAAGTGTGCTTTGTCTACCTTTAAGTGCATAAATAAAAGAGGGGGACCATGCTTCTGGATCACCCGGTATATTTAATTAGATATTGGCAGCTAAATTTTGCCAGGCAACCCTGCTGTGATCTATTCTATCCTTATGTATTATTCATAAAAATTAGGTTAATAAAAAAAAACAGATACCTGCAGATTTAAGCGGCAGGATTTTGTACTAGCACGTTTGATATGTTTTTATTAATTTTTGGTAACACCACTGTTCCACTGTTTTACACCTACACCATGCTGCCGGACAACTTTGGCCGCTTGTATAGCTGTTTTTATCAATTATTTGAGGATAAATCTGCAACAATGTTGCTAAGTACCGCCATTCACAACTAAAGTGCGACTGTTACTTTTAACTTATATGGTTATATGAACATTTAGTTTGAAGTAGTACCGTTTATGTGATGTTTTGTGTTTATTTAATTTATGTTATTTCACCAATAATTCGACGGGAAAGTTAACCAATTTTTATTTTTTGTATTATAAAAATATTACTTCGGTTTAGAAAAAATAATGTTTTTTCCCGAATTTATGTTGTACGTAACGCCAGTACATCTAAACATATTTTCCTGCACGAACTTACAATTTAAAAATAAATTGATTTTTAGGATTCCTTTTATAAGGTATAATAAGGGTTCACAAAGTTCTGTAGTCAGTGTTACTTAATTTACCTCATTGTTCTAAACAGCAATTAGAAAAAAAACCACTTAATTATATTTTTGAAAAAGAAAATGATAATAATGTTGAAGATTTTTATAAAAATACCCAGAAATAAATTAATATTTTATTTATAGTTTGTCTCAAAGTATACCGTGTTAGCTTTTGCCTTCATTTATGGATTATACCTGCAGACAGCAATAAAACTGCGGATCAGTAGGTATTAAAGGACAGAACATTAGGGACGGACTCTAATAATATAAATATTTATAATTAATTGTTTATATAGGAGAATCTTAAAATTACATTAAGAAATTAAATATATGCAAAGTTTTAATAAATTTATAACTATATTATCTATACATAATTACATTTTTAATCTAAATATCTAAATCTAATTCTGTTTCACTATCAGAGTCATCATTGAGATTAATTAAAATAGGATTTATGTTGTTTTGTATAGAAATGTAAGAGTCCTCAATTTTTATCATGTGCTGTACAGAATTTTTCCAGCTCTCAACTGGTATGTTAGTAATTACATTTTTTATTAAATTTATAACACTGGGACTTAACGTAGGTGTAACATTTTCTGCTCTGATCTTTGATTTTACTTGGTTCCACAAATGCTCTATGGGGTCAAACATACGGAGGAAAACGTAAGACAGTATGCCCAGCCTGTTTAGCCAAATTATTACATATATATTGTTTTTTAATTGCATATGAATTTAGGACTTTCAAAAGTTGCGCTTTTTTGTAACTGAATTCAAAATAAATATCATTTACTAATAAATATTCCTGGATTTCAGTTTTTAAACTTGATGAAGCTGGTGCTTTGTGTAGCAGACGGCTGTGGCATAGTTTAAGTATATTACTGTGGTAGCTTGCGTTATCCATGACAATAACACTGTTGTTTGGAATATTTTTTAAAAGATCTATTTTTTTATATACATGTTTAAAGGATTGTACTGGCCTTTACATATTTAAAATATTCTTTGGTAGGGAGCTCAAAAGTTCTGGTAGGTACTCTAGTTCTCTAAAGTAACGATTATATTCAAATAAATGGACATTTTCACAATCAGAACCAGTAAATTTTCACGCAAATACCTATGTATACCGGGTGGTTCAAAAGTCTGGAAACGGCAAATTTATTCCACGCACGGGTAAAAAATGGGAATTCTAATACCGGGACGCGTAATTACATACTATACTATTACTCAGAGCACCGGCGATAGAGGTTGCTCTGAGTCGCAGTATAGATTGTAGTGACGAATACGCGCGAATTTTCACTTCATAATATACTAAAGCCCAGAGCGGCGGTTAAAAATATTATATAAAATGCTGTATAGCATGTTGTATCACTATGAAAATGTGTTGAAATTCTTTGGATGGGTACTTACAAAGGTATTTAAATGGGGGTTTTATTGCCTGCATAAAATCCTAAGACAGATTTGTTTTGTTTAATGTCCTGAACTATTATAAATTATTGTATTAATACAATACCTGCTTTAACTTTACTCCGTTATAACTTTATAATAACAAAAAGCATAAGCATAATAACGTTTTGACAGATAAGTACTACATCACGAGGGAGTTATTTCAGAGGTACGTAGAGGGAAGTATTGTCAGAGTTCTCAAATGTAGGTTGTATCACAGTTGTATATTTGAAATTCTTAGAATTAAAGTGGAAATTAAACCAGTTTATTTAGTATTTAATTTTTCTAATTATAACAAAAAAATACACTTTTTATAAATAGGTACGTAATGTACTTATTATATCGTGCTTCAAATAAAAGAAAATAATCTTATATAAATAAAACAACATTAAGCTTAAAAAAACGGGCATAGTTAATATAAAATAAAATTATGAAGAAAAAACAGAATAAAATAAAATACCTATACATTAGTGAGATTTAGCACTACGTCTATTAACAAGGACCGCTTCACTTAAGGATCTTGCGGCTTTGCGTTTCCTATTAAGATTTTCATTAAGTTTATGTTAAAGATAGTATCCATTTCAAGAATAAGTCGTGATTTACGTAGATATAATAATTATTAAAAATAATGTCATAATAGAAATACATTATGAAGTATGACCGATCAATTTGGCAACAAAACAGTTTAACAAAGATAAATATCAATAACTACGGCGTTGTGAATTACTCAAATCAATATTATATTTTTTTTATTTTAGTTATGATAACGATGGACGTGATAGATAGGGTACCATAAAAAAGTTTTAAAAAACAATAAATAATAATATTATTAATTTTCATAATAATCCAACACATTTTCACACTATTAAAACAAGCATACATAGCATTTTACATAACATTTTTAACCGCCGCTCTGGGCCGTAGTATATTATGAAGCGAAAATTTCCGCGTATTGGTCACTGCAATCTATACTGCGATTCAGAGCAACCTCTGCCACCGTTGCTCTGAGTAATAGTATAGTATGTAATTACGCTACCGGGACCCTTCGTAATTTTTTTCGAGAAATCGAATGGGCTTATCAGATTTTGGGCCCGATGGGACCTTATAAGAAATACGACGCCCGAATTTGAAATTTTATATGCAAACCTATATTATTTATTGCGGATTCGGACTCACCAAATCCGAATCTGACCTCAAAACACCTCTACGTTGCCCGGGCGTGGATTTGCGGTGGTAAATTTTGGCTAAAATTACCCCTTAAGGGAAGATGGCGAGAATCCGGATCAAAGGTACTTTTTGGAGGTTTTTGGGGGCGCTGATTCGGAATCTGCAGTAGGAAAAACCCTACTTTCATCGAGGGTGACTGTGCGGAGCTGATTTTGGCCAAAATTTATCCCCGCGGAGCGACCCCTTAACATCGTGGGGGTGTTTCGAGGTCAGATTCGAAATCAGCACCCCTGAGAACTCATGAAACGTAATTTTGACCCGGATTCTCGCTACCGTGACTCTGGCCAAATTTCATCCCCCCGAAAAATTTACTTCCGCGTGTTTTAGCCAATTTGGATGTTAAATTCTTCGCTGAATCCGAATCCGCAATAAAAAATATAGGTTTGCATTTAAAATTTCAAAGTCGTGCCCCATATTTCTTATAAGGCCCCATTGGGCCCAAAATATGATAAGCCTATTCGAATCTCCGAAAAAAAATTACTAATGGCTTCAGTATCAACATTCCGATTTTCTACCCGTGCACGAAATAAATTCACCGTTTTCAGACTTTTGAACCATCCGGTATAATTTTGAAACCTTTATTTACCGCAAAGTTTCTATAATTCGTTCTATTTTAATGGGGTGAGGGGCTTAGCCCCAACAGGTGAATGATTAGCCTCCCCACCACAAAATCAATTTTAAATATTTGACTGTATTTCCATAACTATGTATAATAGACTGATTCTTAAGCCCTTCAAAATCAGCCGGCTAGTTGCGCTCCTGCAGTAACGTAAGTTGAGGCACGTGGCTAACCAATGAGCTAACATCATAGATAGAAAAAGCATTTCATTCATAAACGCAATCGAGAGCTGCGCCCAACATGTTTTGTTTATTATTGGCGATAGTATGGTACAAGCATAGTTTCCGTCTTACCATTTTAATTTATTAAAAGTACTTACACAAAACTAGAATTTATACAATTGTCACAAAAATTACCCAAACAACAAAAAACATTTAGACTAAAACTCCATATTAAATGTATCATCTGTCGAGCGAAGCTGAATGTGGCGGAAGTACGCTTCTACGAAAAATCCGCTGTTGTCACGTTGTCACGCCTTTATTAGTAGCTGCCCAAAAAGAAAATAGTATATTAACATCACTACTTTTCTGTGTTATACTTTATAGTAATAAATAAAACAAATATTATTCACAGTTCAAAATACAACAGTAGGGCTTTTTTTGATGTAATTTTAGGAATAAATTAAGTAAAATTTAATCATAATATACTATCAAGTAAATGAAACAGAAAGATATAGTTTGTCCAAGATAATATTTTTGCCTTGGCTTACATGAATCAGGCTTGTTCAAAAACAAAAATCACTAGACTCAACGTCAAAATCAGCTGATTGGCGTAAATCACCCAGTAATGGATTAAAGGCGTTTCAATTTTTGTATTAAATTTTTCTTGTGTTTGGGTGTGTTATTTCGTGTTTTAAAGCAATTAGTGAGATTAGAGATTACTCTGCAGTGTTTTTATTATTTTTTTTTGAGTGGACTATTTGACATTTTTTATATTTCATAATTTATTTCATTTTGGACTAAGTTTTTATTTTTATTCATTTTAAGAAAAAACCACTAGAATAGATATTTTTAGAGTATAAATCACAGTGATTACTGTATTTCCAGTTCGGAAAAGCTCCGAAACCCACTTCAGAGCTGTGAAGAGTCGGAGGTAAGAAAATATAACCTTATTTTTAATAGTATCATTATCTAAAAATACATCCTCAGATGTGCGAAGTATTTTAAGATTTAAATATATTTATGAATGTATTTTTTAGGATCCCATAGTGGCAGTTGCTGACAATACGAGTATAAGAAGCAAAATAGGAAATTTATAAGTAACTTAAGCATCCACAAGGTGAAGCACTTTTACAATCCTCTAATAAAATTTTGTTTTGCCTTATAAACTATCACAGTTTTACAAAAAAGCTTCCTCTTGCATACCGACAAGCTGTAGAGGACCTGTTTCATTTTTATGAATATTTTCACGGCTTCTGCTTCGAAGCATTAGCTGTCGTTGTTTTTTCTTTTGCATATCCTAATTAAAGCAAATTGAAAGTCTACTCAGATGGATCCGCATTGCCAACCTAAAAATGTTAGCTTGGACAAACTATACCTGGCAGCCACGATTTACGACAAAATAGTATCTGTAGTAACCATTTCCCCGGGTTTTGATGGATTTTATTGTATCGTGTACAGAGGTTCATTTATCGCTAGTCAGAACCGTAGAATGTGCGTTTATGATGCCACGCTTATGCCAAATCGATGCTTTCTCCAGTTAAACTAACAGCTCATTGTGGCTAACCCCACTTTTATAACTACCACTTTTGCTCTTATATCGTATAATATCCAAGCTGTAGTGGCAGTGGTCGATAAAATTACTTAAGCATTGAGCAAAGGGTCTGTGTATTTGCTTTAATTAGTGTAGGTTTCAATGTAATTTTCTCTAATAGCTTTAAAAAATTTTAACCAATAAATTTTGACTCCTTATGTAATAAAAGTGGGCATGGGCTCTTAATTATATCTTTTACTGTAAAGCAAAGTCACTAAAAATTTTAAGTATTTTCTATAGTTTTGTGGCGTATTCATATTTCAGTGTATTTTCTTTAGGATTGCTCGCCCTACATTTTTTTAAAAAATGGGACCACTTCGGTCCAGGTCCCGGGTTGTAACGAACTGAATACTACGTAATACCCCGGGACCTGGACAGAAGTGGTCCCATTTTCTAAAAAATTGTAAGGCGAGCAATCCCAAAGAAAATATACTAAAACTAAAAGTTTTGTTTTAAATAATTAATATTTGTTGAAATAGTTGTTGAATTAATAGTGAAATAATCATATAATTATAATTTATAATATTGCAGCGCCATTTTATGAAAACAGTCGCTTTACGTCTAGACAATAATAATTGTACACAAATAAATTATCTATGCACGATTCCTGGAGTCATGAAAACGGAATTATACAATATTAGTCCTAGGGGGGCTTAGGTTCATTAAGGACAATATACACGTATACATTTAGTTAGTTGTTCTTCGTAAATTATAACACTAATATATTAAAAAGCGTTTTTAATTTGAGTTTTTTATTCTTGTGTTCGAAAAGGCTACAATAATAATCGAAGTTTATTGTTTTACGAATTTGGGGGTAATCTACAAATAAAATTCCTTTTGCATCTCTGGCGGGGAAACGGTTATCGTGGCGCTTCCGCACTATAAGTAGTTGCCGAAAAACTCTGCTGTCGGCTAAAGATGAACTGGAAAAATAGGTGCACATTAAGGTTTGGACGCCTATAAAAAGACTATTACTATTTGTGACACAAAGAATAGAGTAACTGTGCAAAAGTTTTATTTAAAAACAATATGCAATTAAATACTACAAACAATATAGTGTGATAAGCAATGGGGCGTATCAGCAGCTCAAGTCAACTAGCTACAAATATATACAATTACTAAAGAGAATATTTTTACCTTGACAAATTGTGGGAAATTAAGTTTACCTTAAAATTTTTTAAAAATGTAAAAGATTCAAATTATCTTTTAAATAAGCACTGATAGCCTTAGAATCAATTTGTCAAGGTCTTAGAAATCTGAACCGGAAACCACTCCTAATAGGGCCTAAATTTACAAAGTAGGAGGAAGAATAGGAAAAGTTACAAAATTTGGCTTTAAATTTGGCGCAAAATTCACTTGAATTTGGTAAAAAAAATATTTATTTCACCTAAAAACCCAAATCGCCTTCCCGACTGCGAAGCCTATTAAGCATAAAAATACGACGACGTTACAGCACAAATATAAAGTGTTTTATATTAAATGAGAAATCAGAATATTTTAAGTTAAACTTTGAAATTATTTACAGTTTTTGGGACACCCTGTATCACTTGTCACTCATGTGACACTTGGTATAATATATTGATAAATTATATTATCAAAAAGTTTAGATTTTTTTTTTAAATCTTTGGACAGTCCACGAAGGCTGAGGCCTAAGTACTAACGTACCATGGGTGTCCCAAGCGCGGCGAGAGGAAGCCTGTTCACACGGGACTTAAATATTTGGAGACTGGAAAGAGAAGGAAAAACTTCTGCAGGTAGCAGGTTCCATAGTCTGGACACTCTAGGAATGAAGGAACGAAGAAAGCGCGAAGTTCGGGGCCTCTCTACTTGGTTGCAGACTTTAGACATGGTCGCACGAGCACTGAAGATGGCCCGAGTCCCGGCAGGCTAAAAACGGCAATTTTTGAAGAAATCGTACATAAACTTTATAAAATCGTTTTGAATGATCGCCGGCTGATGCTGGATGATATAGCTAAGGCTGTGGGCATATCGAAAGAGCGAACTCACCAAATTTTTTAGATGTTACCTTGACTACTCAGCCATTTTCCTAATATACCATTCACCAATCACTTTTAATCACCACTCTAGTTTTTGAAGTCACTTTCATTACCTTTGAACCTTCCGTAGTATGTGTTACGTTATAATTGACACAGAAACATTTTTAGAATAGCTTTACTAGGTGAAAAAAATGTACACCTTTGTACGAAAACTTATGATATGAACTTGTTTAAAAAAAGAGATGTGCTAGCCGAATTTCTTGGTCTAGAACACAAAGAAAGTAATATTTATATTACCATAGAAAAAACTACTTTTTTCTATCAAGTACTTAAGAAAACATTTTAGCAATTTTTCCTACTGAAACTCTTCCGATGGCGCGCGGGGTTAGTAATCCCTCCCGACGCATTACCCTTCCCCCTCCGTTGGCAAAGCATCTCAAGGGGTTGTTTTTTGGCTTGCGAAATCACGAGTTCTGATTGGATTTGCCGGTTTCTTACCATCGCAGCGTGCTTTGTTGCAACAAAATTCCCCGACTTGCTTTGTTTATTTGACTTTTTATAGATTAGTAAAGCGGTGTTGTCAAGATTGTTTATGAATTTTTAGTGGTTAAAATAGATTTTTATTATTTTATAAAAATTAAGAAAGGAATATTATTCTACCTATGACTATGGTACAATAGCTTTCATGATGCTAGATGTGTTTCTGCAACAATCCCACAAAAACTGATGCTAACACCTTCTTGGCCGATTTCTCGACCGTAACTCTCTTTGAAGCCAAAGTACACACTACTCCTTAGTCTCTTGTCTTAATTTGGTATCATGGTGATAACCCCAAGTCTTGCTAACAAAGTAGCATTTGAATGTGTTTTTGTTCCCTTGTTAGGGATGCACTGTAAGCCTATATAAACTTTAAATGCGCCCTTAAGACCACCTTTGTGCTAAGGCAAGTTAAATTTTAAAAATATTAACAATATTTTTTGAAGCTTAACAACAAATCTACAAAAAAAAAACAAACATTCTCTACCAACACCGGTGATATTCTATTATAGTGGTAATGAGTAAAGGCGCTTATCGGTAATTCGCACAACGAGCGGCGCCAAAGTTATTTGGAACGTCCCTCTCCATTGAGCATAAGGCATCCATTGCAGACACAGTTTTCTAAAGCGCAAAACTTTAGCCAAAATATTGCACACACTGCCTAATGAAATTTCTTGGCCTTCTACTAAACCTCTATCGGTTAATTGACGATCATCCAAAAGCATAATCCGTATTTTTCGTTCATTACGTTCTTTACGTGCATCGTCTTCAAGAATTATACGACCACGGCTCTAGTTATCTTCCCTTTTCTTCACTATTTAAATTGAAGATAAAAAAATCCTTATATACTTTTAATATTGCTTCATAAATTTGTTTTGGTGCTAGGCCTTCTCAAAAAGAAGAATTTTGCCACTGTGCGATATTTATTTTTTTTTTTGTAAAAAATACTGTGGCTCGTCAACTTTAAAGAGAATGAGCTGACCGAGATGAAACTTGGATGAGTGAAAGACGTCTGCTAGGAAAATATTTTGAGTAGCTTACCCTCTAAAGGGGTAGAAGGGGGGTAAAAGGTTATATCAAATTCTGTCATTTCTGAATATAGAAGTATGAAAATTGGTATGTAGGCTATTGATTACGATTAAACATTTTCTATTTGAAAATTTTTGGAATTAAAATAGGAGAGGTTTACTTAAAAAGTAGTTTAGAAAACTTTCGCCCCCACCAAAGGCTAGGATGGAGGGGAGGTGAATGTTTATATTGGATTTTTTTTATTTTTGGGCTTAAAGGTATGAGAATTGGTATATAGGCTTAAAAATTATGTTTTAACAATTTTTGAATAAAGGAGGTAAATGGGGATGAAATTTTGTATAGAAAAATTGTAGATAGAAAGAATTTTAAAGTAGTAAATATAGGAGTTGGTAATTAGGCTTTTAATTAACCAGAAAAATAAGAGACGTCACCTAAGAAAAAAATTCAGAAAACCCACCCCTCCTGCAAGAGGAAGGAATGAAAGAGGTAAAAGTTTATATAAAACTTTGTCATTTTTGAGTTTAGAAGCATCAAAATGATATGTAAGCTACTGATTACCAATTAAAATTATCTGTTTTTACATTTTGGAATTACATTCCTTGGGAGAGTTAAAATGAAGAGAAAAGTTTGTATAGAAAAATTGTCATTTTGGAAGTTGTAAATAGAGAAGTTGGTAATAAGGGTTCTGATTACCCAGAAAAAATAAAAATGTCTGACGGGTTAAAAGGGGAGACGGAAGTTAGTATAAGAAATTCGTAACTCATTTACCATCGCCATTTTTATTACGTAATAATAACAAAAGAAGAGCGTGACGAGCTGTGACGAGATGGGGTAGAAGCGGGGGCAATATCCTGCAAGAACGGGAAAAATACACATTGTATAGTCCACGCGGGCAAAATGCTAGTATGTTATAAACTGTTCTTTAATCATAGTATAAACAAACTTACAGCTAACAAAATTTGTTACTAGAAGCGTAGTTGATGAAATAAGTTTGTGGTAAGAAAATCCTGGCAGTTAATTTAAAATGGTTGGTAGTTAGAAATACAAAATAGTTTTGGCTTCCCGATCTTAATCAGAATTCCCTAGAAAACATGAAAAAACTATTAGACTGAGGTCTATAAGGTAGATATCAACCAAAATGGGTTGGTATTTATAAACTTTAAATGCTTAGTTCTGTTAACTGGATAAAATACTTAACAAATATGACTTTCCTGAATTTATTAAATGTTTTTATTTGAAATTTTAGATCACTATTGGTCAGAAAACCATAAAAAATCGATTTCAGCCGGGTGTCAGTTGAAGATCGGAAAGCAGGTCATAATGTATTACCGATTATTTAAGCTATTATTTTAATTAAGGTAAGTGTATACTTTGTTTAAATTTCACTTATGCCCGTACATTTCTGCCTTTGCAAAAATAAAGGTATATCTCCCTAGTTCCTGCTATTTTACGGCATATTATATTAAAACAATTATTTGAAAATTATTTTAACGTGATGGTATGTAGTTTCATTTCCTTGCATAATTGCGTGGCAAATCCGTTTTCTTATGTTTGTTCCACGTAAACATTTTAAAACAAATAGTACGCAACTAAAGAGTGAATCAGTGGTATTTTAATTGAAATTTTGACGCCTTTGCGGCTTTAACATTTTTTCCAGTTTATTCACCAAATTTTATTTCTATTTATTGTGCAGATATTTTAAGGTTTTTAGGATTATATTAGAGTGACAGAAAAATAGCATGGCTTATATTATTTTTGTTTATTTCATGAGTATGTTCGTAATCTTAAGGATTACAATATTATATTATGTTAAAGCAAATGAGTGTGTATTTGTTTAATTTTTCATTAACGAACAAATATTAGGTAATACCAATATTTATTTGCAAATATCTTAAATTGATATTAAACCTAATTTTCCGTAAATAAATTTAAAATATTTTAAATGGACTGTATAGCGATGCAAAAGCTCTTGTAATAATGGAGTTAAAAAAGGTAAATATTAAAATAGTAGCCCTGCGGAAAAAAAAATTAAGTGTTTAGCTGTTAAAGTGGCCATTTACAGAGTGCCAGTCTCCAACTTGGTATAAATTTATCAAAGTTACTTTTTTAAAAAAATGCTCGAACGCGTCAATTATATTAATCGAAGAGCGCTTTTTTCTGTGAAAGAAATATTTATACAGTAGGTCCGAAATTGAAGATATGGCGTCATCAAGATATTAAATGACAAAATTTTACTTAAAAATTAAACTACATCTTATTTACGTGGATAACGTTTCTTGAATAGATGCTCAAAATATGAGGCAAGGTGTTTTCGGATCTCGCAAATTGAACTTTTTATGGCACACTCCGTATTTAAAAGTTATACTCGATAATATAAAATGTCATCACACATAGCGATATGCCCTGCTCCGCTGACCAATCTCGCACGTTTGAAAGCGGCAACGATGCCTCTAGTAGGTGTGAGGTAGAAGCGAACAAAAAAGATCCTAAGAAATTTTTGGATATCAGCATCCTAAACAGGATGACAACTGTTAAATTTGACGCCGAGTCCGTCTAAATGACGTTAATGAGGGGTAGTTCGGAGGTAGTTGAAATTTTTTTTCTTAACCGCTGTGTTCACACGTCGTCGTCGTGGTTGGGCCCAGTAGGATCTTTTGAAACATGCGCTAGAGTTGCTGGTTAACAAGGCTTAACTCAAGGTGTTAGCATACCGTGCTGATTAGTGAATGACATCCTGTGCCTTAAACGGGTGTCTCCAACGGTGCCTCTGAGATACAGGGCGACCTCTCAGAGTATCTAGCCTTACTGCGGTAATGCGGGGCTCTGCCGTGGTGGACTATTACTTCCCTAGCTCGGCGCTAGCGGACAGAACCGCTTTCATAGGAAAAAAGTGACAAAGGTGCGCTGAACGAAACGGATAAATTTGTTTCGGCAGCGCTGCCACCCAAGGTCACAAGCAGACAAAGCGCCCACCGAAACGGGTGAATCCGTTTCGAAAGGTGCCCCTGAAGTCACCGGCGCCTGTTTCACGGGGAAGGGCTAATCCATCCCTAACAAACAGGTACTTAGGAAGGGTTCCCTGAATCCAAACAGAAGGCGGAGATGCGGCCTCAGAAAAACATCTGGTTCCTGTAACAAGGAGCTGGTAGCTACCCACGTCACTAGTCCGGGAGAGGAGGACATGACGGATCTAATCGTCTGCTCGTCATACTGCTCGTCATACTCTCCAGGAGACAGGGACACCAGAACACATATGAACACATTGTGCTCGTGTCCGGTAGCGACACGAGTAAGAGAAAATGTAAGAACTCTCTCCCCCAATCTGGTATCGGATTTATTAGAAGTCCGATCCTATTGGGGGGAATATAAAAAGGTTTAAGCCACAATAGACCGAGCGGTCGTAGTGGAGGGCGTAAAAAGTCCGCTCACTTTAAACCTACCTACCTACCTAGTTAAAATTTGTGTAACGTCCGTGTTGGCACTAGCGCGTTGCCTGAAAAAAGCTATGAAAATGCAATATCTGCATGTTTCGGTATTTGGACAACGTGGACGGATCAAAGAAAAAAGGGGCTAAACATCTAAAATCCAGCATTTACGGGATCTAGGCTTCATACAAGCATTCGTGGTCATAAGGATAAAAAAAAATCATCTAATTGGTCGTGGAAGAAGAAGGGTCGTTAATGTGTAAAAAAATTAAGTAGGAATTAACCGTAAGGAATTTTATATTCATCCTTAGCGCTTAGAAAGAAACTCATAGATTGTTGTTGTTGTTGTTGTTTATTTTTATTTTCACGGCTTTGTTCCCTTTCGGTGCTATTATCCTGCTGTTTAGACGGGGCTGTAGGCTTTGACTGACTCTAGACCATGCCAAGGTTATGGTTTTCGGACTGTACAGTGGCTGTTTACTTCATTTAATTAAATTTTGTTGATGAAAAATCACATGCCATGACTCGTCAAATATGTGTTCTGCATGAGTTGGTCACCATTTTCTCTTCAAATCAGAGAATGATATTTGTCTACCAATCTTGACATTGGGGAGTAAGTTGTAAAGCATCCTTATAAATCACAGTATTATTGATGATGTTATAACGTATTGTTTTAAATTAAGGAAATTGCTGTGTTTTCAAACTTTATAAAGGTGAACGAGACTTAATATTCTTTTTACAAGTTTTAATGGGGACTCTTATTAAAAATCCAGTGTGGATGGATCCAAAAACGATGTTGTTTATACAGTACTAGTACTATAGTATCAATAAAATGTTTTGTTAAATATTTCTTTAAGTCAGAAAGTAGTGTAAAAATTTTAATATTTTTTTGATACTCATAGAATAACAAATCGGCAAACTTATGGATCTAACACTAATTCCGACACTCTATAAAATTAATATCATATATACATTTTAGATTTTTTATCAGTCAAATAAATATAAGAGCTTTAAATCACGAAAAAATGTTTCTGGATTTGTTTTTCTTCTTAAAATATAGGGCAACTATTTAAATCGTGAAAAAATCATACTTCTACATTTTTGTAGACTGTATATTTCGGAGTCCTTAGAATAATAAAAATGGATTTTCCCATTCAAATCGAATCAATTATCTTTTTGGTTAGTTAATAAATAATTTTCCTTACATAATTTTGCCTCATAGTATATTTTGTATGGGCAAGAAAAATATTAGAAAAATAAATGTGTTTTTTTGTTGTATGGGACTTTCCTGCCAATAAATATGTTTAGGATTATTTTAAATTGTTTTGTTTTTTCATAATAAAAATGAAATTATGGAATTAAGGTTTTTAAATATTGTTTTTTATTAATTTTAATGGTATTTATATATAAATAAATAAACGTAAATAACTAAAATAATTAATAAAAAATTTATTTAGTTAAGCAACTCGTTAAAGTGTTTCACTGTGTCTAAAGGTTTTATAATTTTTCGATAGGATTTTTTTCTGGTAGTCCACGAACACTAAAAACCTAATAACTAACGTACCGAGGATGTCTTAAGTTAGGTAAGGGGCAGTTAACTGACACGGGGCTTAAAGATTTTGGGATTTGGAGGAAAAATGATTTATACAGACAGAAGGTTCCACTATGTAGATACTCTAGGGATAAGGGAACAAAGCCAGTACAGTTGAAATGTAAAGATATGCATAAAAGTGGAACATGTTACTTTATTAAAAGCTGCTAGGGGTGGAATAATATTGGATAATCCGGAACAGAGGTCGTAAAAATTCCTATGAAAAGCGACGAGAAGGAAGCTTTCTTGCAATAGTAAGGTCATATTAAAAAGGTAATCAACCCTTCTCTAAATTTAACTGAATTAATTGTGGAGAAAAGAACATCGTTTATGTAAAGTAGAAATAGTGTTGGTGCCAGTACTAGGCCAAGCATAGCTAGAAAAGTGATCATCAACAATAATTGATATACGCCAATTAAAAAGAATGGCGCCAAGAACAAGTTTAGGTGGAAGAGCGTAAAAAGATGTACAAAATCGAATCACTGTTCTGCCCGAAAATCCTAAACGTAGAAAATCAAGCTCGAAAAATTCTGCACGTACTAGATCCAGTGACAAACAAATTTATATTCTTTTTAAGTTAATATTTTATGTATGTATGTCTCTAAACATGCAAATTACTGAGGCTTTACAAAACAATACGAATATGTAAACACAAACTGCATAAAATTGCAATAAAATGCACGATTTGTGACATCGGTGTTTGTTTTATAAGTAAAATTGGCATACTTAAGCAAATGAGTTATAATTTATTTGCGGCTACCTCTATAGGTACAGGGTTTCACGTAAGTATCGGAACTGTTTTACCAATAATAAGGTGAACGACTCTTCTTTTGAAGGTATCAAGAATGCTTAGAGATGTGGGAGACATCATTTCCAAACCTGGAAGCAATATTTTAAAGAAAATCGGATTTTGGATGCATACAAATAAAAGGGGAAAATATTGTCTAGCTCAAAAAAAGAAATTCATGTGTTTATGCCAATTTAGGGGATTTTCGAAAGTAACACCTACAGGGGGTAATCGCTTTTTGCTCTGTCACTCATAAATAAACGACAAGCATTGGCAGACTTTATTCGTGAAAGCGAACATGATTGTATTTTATATGTATTAAGCCGGACATGATTTTTGGCGCCGCAATCCAATATTATTTTGAGAAATTAAATGTTACAGTCAAAAGCACTATCGTGAGCAAAACTACAAGGTGTCCGCCGGGAAGGTATACTACTTTGGTTTGGCGCCATTTTGGTAAACATTAGTCTTGACAGTTCATATTTGGCAGTCGTGAAGTAGACACGTGGCAAATTTATTATGGAAAAATATTCGATAAACCAACGTGTTTTAATCGTAAAAACATTTTATCAAAATCAATCATCGATTACTGTGACAATGAGAAAGTTACGTAAAATTTTTGGGAGAAACAACGTGCCAGCAAAACGCAATATTTATCGGGTAGTAAATAATTTCAAAGAAAGAGGGTCTGTAGGTGATAGGCCCAAGCATGGACCACAACGTACTGCAAGATCGGCTAAAACATTACTGCTGCTCAAGAAAGTGTTCAAAACAATCCATCAACCTGATGTCGACGCCGTGCTCAGGAGCTTGGTCTTCAAAAAACAACTTTGTCCTCAATTTTGCACAAGGATTTGCATTTGTTTCCATATAAGATTCAGTTGACACAAGAGCTTCTTCCACAAGACCATTTACGCCGCCGTACATATGCCAATAGGATGTTACAGTTTGCCCATGACAATCCCGATTTTCACGAAAAAATCATAATGAGTGACGAGGCACATTTCCATATGTGAATAAACAGAATAGTTGGTTCTGGGCAATAAAAAACCATCAAATTATTCATCAGTCACCTTTGCATCCATTAAAAGTGACGGTCTGGTATGCAATTTGGTCAGGAGGAATAATTGGACCTTACTACTTTGAAAATGAAAATGGCGTAACGGTAACTGTGAATGGGGAGCGATATCGTGATATGATTGAAAACTTTTTAACGCCACAACTGCATGCTTTGGGTTTGATTAACATGTGGTATCAACAAGACGGTGCCACATCGCATAAAGCCAGTATTACAATGGAATTACTGCGAGACCTCTCTCCACAACAAGTTATTTCAAGAAATGGTAATGTTGATTGGCCTCCACGGTCGCCTGATTTGACTGCTTCGGACTTCTTTTTGTGGGGATATCTCAAAAGCAAGGTTTATGCAAACAAACCAGAAACGCTTGAGCTACTCAAACAAAATATTCGTGATGAAATACCGCGTGAAATGTGTGAGAATCTAATGAAAAATGTGCTCAAAAGGGCTCGCATTTGTGAG
This sequence comes from Listronotus oregonensis, assembly GCA_019359885.1. NCBI lineage: Eukaryota > Metazoa > Arthropoda > Insecta > Coleoptera > Curculionidae > Listronotus > Listronotus oregonensis. The sequence goes on from JAHBCN010000062.1 coordinate 82,391, forward strand.
GCTAACAGAGGCGGACATTTATCTGATATTGTATTCCATACATAATTGCCGACATTAAATAAAACATCTATCAATATAAGACCAATTTTCTTTCATTTAAACAAATATTATAAACAAACAAAGTAGAATACCCTTCCGGCGGAGACCCTGTATAAATAAGATCAATCGCGGAAAAAAGAAAATCCCACTGAGCCCTAGGTACTCTACCATTACCTTGGTAGAAGCCGGAAGAGTTTACATTTAACTGGTATAAGTCGATTAGAAAGAAAACTGATATGAGGTAGAAAACCGTTGGAAGAAACCTTATTACGAAGCGCATCATTCCAGAATTGGTAAAAAGTCAAGAGCAACGATCGAATTTCAGAAAACTCAACAAACTTGTTTCAGTTGTATAAGACAAATTAAAGATTTGCTATGGATCCTTATGGCGTATTCCGTACCGTCTCTCATGTATAATTTTGTGTTCTTCCAAATAAATTTAAAATGTAAAAAATATATTTTGTCATTACTTTGCAAACAGCTAAAAGACGATATACAGGGCATCCGGAAATACCGTTCGAATAATTCTAGGGGTGATTCTACATGTTAAATTATGAAGAAAAGTTTATATCAACATAGGTCCGCAAATGCGTCATAAGGTTGCTATGGCAACTAAAAGATGGCACCGGGATATAGGTTTTATTTTATATCTCTAGAACCGTTTTAGATAGCCATCTAAATTTTGGCACATAAATTGCTTTTGATAGTAGGCACTGTTCAGTGTTTTTACCAAATTATTATTTAAATCAGGGGCGTATCGACAGGGGAGACCTCGATTTGTTTACATTTTTATTAAACGTGATATCTTTGCAGTTTTCTTTAGGAATTCTGATTCAGCGGTACAAATGACATAAAAACAGGCATTCCTGTAGAAAACCTGTCAGGCTAGCCGGTTTTAAGAACACACTCTCCAAAAAGAAAATAATGCATGCATGGTCGCCCAATAATAATAAAAATTTCTACATCAAGGTAGTATCTAGTTACGGTAAACTATTTTAACATAAGGTTCAAAAATAAAGTTTATCCGATTATTATTGTGTTAACAACAGTGTAATTAAAAAAAAAGTATATTGTTCTCGCCATTCAAAAAATGCCGGAATACTTTTTTGCTTGGGCTATCATGTATGTACTATTTTTTTAGAGAGTGTTTTTCCAAAAACGGCTGGCCTGGCAGGTTTTCTACAAGAATACTTTTCTACAAAAATACCTACTATTAAAAGCAATTTATATGCCAAAACTCAGATGGCTATCTAAAACGGTTCCAGAGATATAAAATAAAACCAATATCTCGGTGCCATCTTTAAATCGCCATAGCAACCTTTTGATGGATGGGCGAACCTATCTTGCTGAATTTTTCTTCATAATTTAACATGTAGAATCACCCCTAGAATTATTCGAACGGTATTTCCGGACACCCTGTATAGCTCGATAAGTATAAAACGTTTTAGATCAGTAATAGGTTCTTTTTTCAGGATAGGTTGCACAAGTGCTGATTTCTGCCCCTTAAAATGGGTGTAAGCTCAGGAATATATTTTTTAAAAAACATTGCTGTACACTATCCAGCCCAGGCCACGTCTTAATATTAAGTGAACCAAAGATGCGGTTGATTTGCTAATCCTTACAAATGATTACGGACATTTTATGAGGAATAGAAACTGTTGGGAGAGGCAGAATCATAAAAAGATCAAGTAGAATTAGTAGCAAATTATTTAGCAAATAGTTTGGCAGAGCAATTATGTTATGGTTATTTTTGTCGTACCAAAAACACCTGTATAAAATAAAGGTTAAGTCCTATTTCAAAATCTTAGATTTTTAATGAACAATATCTAAAATTAGAGTTCTTTTTTGACTTGGCAAGATTTTGACTGAACTTTCTGTATTAATGAATGTTTTTTTTGTTAATACAGACAGTTTTTTTTATTAATACAAACAGATCAGTAAAAAACCTTGCCAAAAAGAAACTTGGTCTAATTTTGGATTTCAGTACTTTAAGATCCCGAGATTTTTTGATAGGAACTGGGCCTTTATTTTACAAAAGTGTTTTTATTATGATGTCCTCTCTTTTTTCTGTGTTCAATGATTGAATCAAAATCATGAGTGCATTTTAGATTTTAAGACAATTCTGACCTTAAAAACTCTGATTTTAAACCTCTATAGCCCCTAAATATAAAATATTAGCGTCACTGTTTTAGGGCGTTGCAAAAAAAAATGTGCAGTTTTTTCTTCAGTTGCGTCTTAAAACTCACTTTCATACCAAATTTCAAGTTTCTACTCCCTCAGGGAGTGCCCCATAAACGATAACAAAGTTATGATAGGGGGAAATACGCTAACCCTTTCGTGTAATATACATACTGCGTGCGTTAGGCCGGTACTTAATCCGGCGAACTAGAGTGGTTATAATTTAGGTGATGTCAAATTTAGTTTTTTTTACAATAGTTTTCAACAAAGGGGATATTTTTGTATTTGCGAAACCTAACCTCCTATAATTGACATGTTTAGGTTGTCGGACTGAAAAAACGCGCCCAGAAATTTGTCGGAAAACTTATAAACTATGTTTTTTTAAACAATTATCAGTAACTTTATTAAAAATCAGGGGTTTTGTTATAACGGAACAGTACCGCACTAGAGCGACATGTTTCGGACGTCGGACTCGATAGCATTTACCGAGTCCTCTATTTTGTCGGACAATAAGGCAATATTTAAGGCAAAATCCTTCAAATGATATAAAAAATTTGAATTTTGTAATAAACAAATTAAACCGCACTAGAACGACAGATTTCAGTATTCGCTAGTGTGGAAAAGTGCCCAGTTTGTAATCCAAAAATTTCACAATGTGGTAGACTCCTTCAAATGAAGCCACCCAGATCATTTTTACTACTTTTGAAATCATATCGAAAAAAAGGAAGCTGGCCTAGGAACTATAATATCAAAGCATTTTGAGGTTTAGTGCAAACATCTCTTGTCAGGGCATCCTAAATTCTATTAAATTGTCATTGCCAATAATGTAAGAGATAGGTTTTTAAAAACTTAAAAAACCTCGTTTTTAACGCAAATCGATCTAATAGCATAATTAAATGTACAGGGTTATTCATTTTAAAGTAAACAGGGCTTTATTTTTAAACTTCCCAGTACTTTTTTTAAAAACGAATATAACCATTTCGTGTATTTTTTTCCGTAGAATTCAATAATCTAATCAGAAAAACATTTGAAACAAAAAAAAAGAGTTACAGCACGAGTGATCTATTTTTTAAATGGAATACCCCGTATATTTTTATATCAATAGATAGAGATTTTCACGAGGAATTCGGTGATATAAGGGTTGCTGGGTTTATTTCCTGCGGCTCTGCTGCAATTGTCTAAAAACTGCATGATACTATAAGGATAGTTTCACCTGAAAAAACCTGTCTGCCACAGGTCACAGGTGCTTAATTGTCAAAGTCGAGAATTTAAAAAATACGTTTATTACTTTTTGGAGTAGTTTTATAATGAGGTTTTCATTCGAAGAACGGCTTCAAATTATATTATATGCTAAACATGATGTAATATATCTATTTCTAAACCAAGCAGCAAAATTACAATAAACGAAAAAAATTAAAATACAATACGAGGTAAAATATGGTGGTAATAAAAACACTTATAACAAAAAATTATAATATTACTAATAATTTAAATGTTCTATATGACCCCCGTTATTTTCTAAACATGATCTATCACCCCTCCTTAGCCTTTCTAAGCTCGCCGATATTATTTGAGGTTCTTGGTTAAAAATATACGGGTTATTACTTTTAAAAAATACGACACTCGTGCTGTAACTCTTTTTTGTTTTTGTTTTAAATGTTTTTCTGAATAGATTATTAAATTCTACGAAAAAAAAATACACGAAATGGGTATATTCGTTTTTTAATATAGTACAGAGAAGTTTAAAAATAAAGCCCTGTTTACTTTAAAATGAATAACCCTGTACCTCTCAATTCTGATCAACTTTTCTTTTTAACGATTTTCAGTATTGTGAAAAATATAGGTACTTTACCCTTAAGCATAATTTATTTTTTTTGCGTATACGCCTAAAACAACTATTGATATTAGTTCATTGTTTTTGAAGCTTTAAGTCATGCAGAACTTTTCATAAAAAATGACTGTTTTCCCAAATTGATGAACAAAAAGTTTTCAATATGATTTCAACTAAGTACTTAGTCACACTGTATTAAGAGAAATAAGTTTATAAACCAAAAATTATTTATGTTTCAAAAACCTAACCTTGAAGCATCCAATAAAGATTATGATCTATGTCGAAAATATCCATATTCGCAAACATTTTTAGCATATTGAAACAAATATCACTAGCCTTATACAGACGATAAGATAAATAAGTTATAACATACAACTCTCCATAGGATAATTCTGCCATGCAGAGATTAATAATAAACCATCTTCTATTCCACAACACCTTGTATAATGTATTTTCACATTATGCAGAAGTGCAGCGCCGCAGACAGAAAATTTAATATTGCAATATTTCAGCCAAGGCGCCTGCTTTTCATTTTATTATACAGGGTGTGTTCTTATAGCCAAACATTGAAGAATTATAAATAGTGATGGAAAATTTATAGCAATATATATTTTTGAAATATATCCGGAAATATTGGAAATACAAAAATTAAAATACAAAACGCAAAAACTATACATTTAATAAAATAAATTCATAGGTGAGGCCATATTTGCCCGGATAATTTTGCTTGGTTTCGAATAGTATTTGCTTTTGAAAATTTAATGAAACCTGTTAGTACAAAATCACGAGGGCAGGCAAAAAATATCCGGCTCAAAATTTGAGCATGAATGGTAGTTGGTAAGTTTATTTTGCCAATAAAACGAAGTTATAATCAAAATAATAATTATTTAAAAAATAAAATATTGTCGATACTATAAGGTGACGATTGACGACACGCTTGACAAATTCATAAAATTACAGTTACATTTTCTCTTCTTTCTTTTTATTCGATAGCAAATTTCGATTTTTGACATTTTAAATGGGGACATTTATATCCGAGTGGAATGATAATTAAAAAATTAAAACGCAAAATATATTAATATTAATAAAATTTTATGTCTTCAAAATACAAAGAAAACAGTGAATTTTTCAAAAAAGTAATTACTTACGACCACGAGATTAAAGTTAAGCAACTTGATCAAGAAGCATATCTTTGTCGATGTCAAAACCTTTAATGTTGTATTCGTATATAATATCATAAGAGAAAAAAAATGTCGGCAAAATTTTTCGATTGTATCAATGTTTGTTGCTTGACAATTTCGTGAATGACATTTACAACAAAACCACGAGCCGTCAGGCAAATGGTTTTGTAAAAAATATCATTCACGAAATTGGCTAAAAAACAACAAACAAAAGAAATTTTGCCCCAATATTTTTTCCTTGAATGATATTCGACAAGACTATTTAAAGAGAAAATGAGCCAAATTTTAGCTAGAAACACAGTATTTATTGTCACACTTTTTAGACTGTTAGTAGTGTTTTTCTTTAACCCAACAAAATTTTGTCGCTGAGAAACCATCATGCTGGTTTTGTCCAGGTAAGTGCAGTTAAGAGTTTGGCCAATAGAAAATAGGTCGTTGCTACGACATTTTGCCAGTATAAAACACTCTTATGAAATAGTCAGCATCAATGCCTTCTTCATGAAAGTGCAATTCAACTTTTTCTAAAGCAAGCAATAGCTTGGGGATCAATCAAGAATACCAAGAGTTGTGGGAGACGCCTCTCCTTGATATGAGAACAATGATAATATTCCAAAGAGTGTCTGATTTGGAAAACATACAGAGTATGCATATTAGAAGGGGAGAAATACTTTCTGGCTCGAAACAGCAATCCAAGCTTTTTAAAGCTTATGAGGTTATGGATAAAACGTGTTTGTGTTTATGCCAGTTAAAATTATTTTAAGTAACGTCAACAAGGTTGAATAACTCTTTGTTCTGCTCATAAGTAAAGAATGAGTATTGGCAGATTTTTTCGCAACAGCTAACATGGTTGTATTTTGGAGGTATTAAACTGGGCAAGATTTTGGCATCCCAATCCAATATAAGTTTAGGATCTTGTAAAGAGATATCTGCATTCATTTGTTTTCCGCATCAGGCTCGGAGGAAATGAATATTAAAGGGGTTGAACGTGGACCAAAGAAAATTGTTTATATGAAAAAGAAACAGAACTGAATCCTGGGGCACATTAGCATTAATTTGGTGAAAGCTAGAAAAGCGACCATTTACATCATTAATATCGTCGATTAAAAAGAAAACTGGAGAGATAAAAACATAGCTTAGATGAAAAACCTTAAAGAAATTTGTTGAGGAGCGTATCATGTTGCGTGTTTAGTTTGCTTTAGTTGTACCGTCATTATTCATATGTTATTTTAACTTCTTGAGTTATCCTAAAATCCCTTGGTTTTTAAGGTATTTGGGACCTGTTTTTATAATTATTGGATAAATCAAATATTTTTTAAAATGTTGTAGAAACAAGTTTCTTTTAATTTTTAATATAGATTTGTAAAGATGTCATAAAAATATAAATTGCCCCTACACTTCGAGCAAAAGCATGACCCGCTCAAGTAGCATTAAGTGAAAGTTTTCGGAAAATTTGCAATAATGTAATTAAAATATACTGAAATATTTAGGACTACCATTTTGTAAAGAATATTATCTTATGGAAGTTTTCAGGTAACAGTGTTGCCGATGTGATTAATTCTTGGGCGGTTTATGTTAATTCCATTAAAGATAATGTAACGTTATATAAACAAACCGTGGGATTACGGTTGGCGGTTAATACCCTTAATTTTGATACCCTTAACAAATCTGTCATTGAAAACCTATTAGAACCGCAGTTAGTATCGTGTCAGTGCAAAAAGAGTCAAAAGATCATTAAACCCAGCTGTCCAAAATTTTTTCAGCAATTGTACGTAAATTTTTATGTTTTTATTTTAAACAATATCTAAAGTTATTGTATTTAAAACGTATTATTTATTTGTTGATATTTTATTATTTTTTAAGCAATTCAAAATGCTCTTAGCTGATTAGTCATATTGAAATTGTGGCGACATTTAACGCTTACATCTGATTTCAAAACTGTTTTCTAAAAGCCCAGTCTAATTTTAGAAGCGAATAAAAATATTTGCCTTTCTAATTATATAGACATTTATTTTTGCTAAGTTTGAAATTCGATCAATCATAAAAATCCACAGCAACATCTTTCTTTGTTTAACTTAACTAAAAAAATCATTGAGCTTCTGAGACAACCTCAGAACGTTGCTCTAGGTCTAAGGTATCTCAGGTCTTTGATCTAATTTGGCATAATTTACTCATAATTACACTCCTTTTTACGTTTTTCTTTTAGATTTTATTCTTATTTCTCCATTTTTCTTTTTTCAACGTATGTCAGGTATTGTAAATAGCTATTCCTCTGGCTTTACTTTCACACAGGTATTTCACTTTGTGACCAAAAATTATTTTTCTGTTAAATAAGACAAAAATAAATATTTACAACTTATATTAATTAAAAAAGGAAAATTGAAATTGTAAATAAAAAAATACTAGTTTTAAAGAATAGCAATAAGTTTGTATGTTGTTTTGTTTTTTAGAAAACGTAATTTTAAACGCACCCTGTATATGCGATAGAAGATACCTGAAATATTAATATCGATGTTTAGATGTCATTGCCTATGAAATATTCCTGAGTGGAATGGAATCCTCGCCTCTTCTTACATGTAATAATAATGCCGATTTATGGGGCTGAGGGTTTTTTACTCTTTGCTTTCATCAGTTTTTCATTTTAAAAGAGGTTGGTTCGTTAATATATTTTTGCAGATAGGGATAAGTTAGTGTTGGGACGTATAATATCAATATATATAATATATATAATAATATATATAATATATATATATATATATATATATATATATATATATATATATATATATATATATATATATATATATATATATATATATATATATATATATATATATATATATATATATATATATATATATATATATATATATATATATATTTATATATATATTGCCCATTTTTGTTAATTGTACGTACCACTGATGCAATATAACGCAATCCTTATAAATCTTTTTAGTTTTGACAATGCTTTGTTCTGAATATATTTTAATTGAAGTAGAGTCATATTAATGATTTTAAAACGTAATAAAAATATAAACACACCTAAATCTTCTTCAAATTTTTCGTTATCACCCTCAGAACTCTCACTATTAAAACTTTATTCGTCGAAATATATTGTCGCATCACATTGGCAGTTTGGCAATATGACTAGAAATTTATATAAACCGATACAAAAAATAATACTAAAAAATATTCACCAAAAATCACCTAAAATATTTATTAACGTAACTAAGCACAATAAAAAAAACTTAATTTTTTCTAATTGATCGGTTTTTTGGGAAAAAAACCGGTTTCTGGACTGTTTTTTTTTAAACACTAGTCATATTAAATGTGTGTAATTCAACAAAGTCCAATGGGGCTATTAAAATTTGGCCACGTGTTTATTTTTTTTTAACTCCGTAAACGGTAACTTCATAAAATATCAAAAAGGCAATGTTTTAATCTTACTATAACACTGTTTCGTTCACTAAATGTGGCAAAATTTAAGGACATATCTAAAGTCAACTTCTGGGTCACGTCATAAATTATGTCTGACATATTGTAGCTATTAGTTTCAATTATTATTATAGAATAATTTAAGTCATTAAAAATCACGATTGTTTACATTAAGGGGCATGTTTACTACTAAACAAGTAACTATGGTAATTTGACACCAACAATTAATTTAGTAACTTATTGGTCGTAAACATTGGGTTTTATATTTATACCCGTATACTAATAATAATTTGCATTTCTTTTGATCTTTATGTGGGATCCAAATGACTTATTTTAATGACTGAGTAAAATAGAACCTTTTTTTTATAATAACTTAAATATAGATCATAATATTATATTTAATAAGTGCAAACTAAAAAGATCAATACCATTTTTCTCGTAAACTCCGGAAAAAGTATTCGGAACTCATTTTATTCGTTTCAAACAATAAAATGACTACAATGATTTTTTATACTTATCTTATGATAGCACACGAAGGCTTATAGGAAGCATAAGTACTACGTACCGTCGGTGCCGGGATTTTAGAAGACTAATCCATCTTTTGCCAGTTGCAGATATTACATTTTTATGGCAATTAGACAATGCGGTAGTGCCATCATGGATAATAAAAATAACTACTACCTCTGAACTATTCACCATTAACGACGTGGATTCCGAACCACACCTAACGGCACATGGTGTTCACTGTCATTTGGTAATACCACTCAATACCGTGTAAGTTGACGACCGAGTCGCATGCGAGCTGCTCCTTGTGGCTTGGTAGGGAAAGGCGAAAGCTATTCAAGACAAAACATGTGGTAGTACTTCAAATGCAATGTACTGACCGAATCACACATGATGGTACATTGTATGTCGCGGTCACACGGTGCGAGTAGTGATGGAAAATTCCCGTTAATAAATATTTGGCAAACATTTCCGAAAATATATTAAAAAACAATAGAAATATATGACAATATTGGAAACATTGGAAATATAAAAACAAACAACAAAACTAAAAAAACTAAACATTTAGGTAATGAAAGGGTATCATTTTTTGCTTGGTTTCGAATAGTACTTGCTTTTGGAAATTTACCAAAACCTGTTTTTACAAAAGTACAAGATTGATGCATGAGTAATTTTGAGAAAAAAGTTAAGTTACATTTCCGAAAGCAAGTTTTTAAAACCACGCAAAAAATATCCGGCTTAAAATTTGAGCGCAAATGGAATTTTGTAAGACAATTTCGCGAATAAAACAAACTTAAAACCAAAATAATAATTTATTAACAATATAAAATACAGTAGCTACCAATTTAACAATTGACGACACGATTGACAGATCGAAAAATTATCGATTTTTTAGCCGGCTACATTTTTTCTTTTTCATTTTTATTCGAAAGCAAATTTCGATTGTTGACATTTCAAATGGGGTTATTTATACATAAGTGGAATTGTTATCCAAAACTTGGAACCCAAAATATATTAATATAATTAAAAGTTTAGTTATTATAGATACAAAAAAAGTGAAATTTCTAAAAAAGTAATTACACACGACCACGAGATACAAGTTGAGCAACTTGATCAAGAGGCATATCTTCATCGATGTCATCAACATCTTTAATATTGTATTCAGCATCAATGCCTTCTTCATGGGAGTGCAATTCAACTTCTTTTAAAGCAAGCCATAATCAACAAGCAATAATCGGTGAATCCTCGAGTAAAAGAGTTATATGATTTGCAATCGTAATAATATAAGTATTTTCTTCAAAATTATCTTTCTTGTGTAAAATTTTGTACTTCCTAAAAGTATCAGAAATGTACAGGTTTCCCCATAATAGATTTTGATATTAAAATAAATTCTATATAAGATAAGGAAGTACGCTTTTTTCTATATCATTATCTTCTATGGTCTTTGAGATTTCAATCAACATGCTATTAAACGAGTAGAAAGTTTTTTTTCTAATAAATTATCATTGGGTTTCTGCACACAATTTATTATTTAATTTTAATCCTCATGGATTATTAAGTTTAACATTGAGTTTTTTGCATAGAAACTTACGTAGGAAGTAACTTAATAGAAGAAGTAAGGCTTGCAATCGAGAAGATATCAAAAATCTTTTAATGACTGACGAGGCAAATTATTATTTGAATGGCATGGTAAATAAACAGAATTTTAGGTATTGGTCAAAAGAAATCCCCAAAAAATCACTAAATACAATCTCCATAATCCAAAAGTTATTGTTTGGTATGCGGTAGGATCATTTGGCATTATTGGTTCATATTTTTTAAGGATAAAAATAACCGTCCTCTGACAGTGACATCCGTGCGTTACGTAAATATGCCATATACGTGTTTTATTTCTGAAAAGAAGGGGTTTACTAAATCAAACGTTATTATTCACAGCACATGCGTCTAGAGTTTTGCAAGAAGTGTTTAACAAGCGACGCATTGCACGATTTGGGAATTTAAATTGGCCTTCGAGGTCCCCGGATTTAACTGCACCAGACTTTTGTCTGTGGGGCTATTTAAAGACGAAGATTTTTTCAACTCGTTCAGAATATATCCAGGAACTCAAAGTTCGAATTGCTGAAGAAGTCCAGCGAATAGATCAGGTTTTGCTTCATCGTTTCATGAATCATTTCTTGTCCAATCTTGAAAGGTGCATTGAAGCTGGTAGCGGTCTCATACAATACGTAATTTTTTAAAGTTGGGATAAGTCGTATGTTACCACAAAGTAAATCCCAAAGACTGAATTGTAATTAAGTGTAACAAAATGTTTGTTTTATAAGGTTTTGAGAATTTTGTTCCGCTATAAAAATGGGTAATCTATTATGAAGAGCTCTGTATAAACCTTTGTTTTAAATGAATTAAAATGCATTCTTATTTTTTGCCCTTGCCAGATGTGTGTATTTGGTTAAGTAAAGAAAATTGTTTTAAAAATGTATTTTAAATTTACTGAATTTTCCCTTTGATGCTAGAAAAAATATTTAAAAATATTTAATGTTTTTTATTTGCTGGGGCGGAAAAATATTCTGTACAACTCAAAAGGAATATGTCCACATCCCACTTGAACGATTGAGCACTCCTCATTTGTCGCCGTGCTCAAACTTCCTTCTAGTGCGATACGGACATCATTTTCTCTCTTGTTGTACAAACTACTATTTTCTCTCCTTTAGCTCCCGAACTGTATGTACTGCTTTTGATAATCTTTAAAATAAAATCAAAATGAAATTAGAGGGTTTTAAATTAAGCCAAAATTAAGTTTGTTTGGTTTATTTTAAATAATAAAGAATATAATAACTGTCACCGCTTAGTTTTAAATATTATTAACATCAAACTCTTACGTTAACTATGTTATGCCGGAAACATATTCATTATTCGAAATTTAATTGGTCAAATAAAATTTGTTAGAATACGTACTAAGATAATAATGACTATATTATGTGCGCGGCGTTTGCTAAATTGGACATTTGTGTTGCATTTAATGGGCACATGTCGCGCTTTCGTACTTCCTGTATGGCCAGTTTTAGTTTGCCCTAGTTCGTATTTTTTATAAGTTATAATTCTCTGGAAACTGCAAGTTTAAATAGAAAATAGCTTATTGTTTTCCTATACAGCGTCGTACAAATTCAAGAAACAGTAGTTAGTTGACAAAGATTGCACAAGATAAAGAAGGTATTAAATTATGACAAGATTGCCTATTACAATCTTTCAATGGCATGCCATGTCACGTCGCATCCTCATGCAGCCACCTTGACTGACCTGAGAGGTACAAAGCCACAATTTTGTGTATAAATAGCATTTCGCCCGCGTGGACTACACCATTTTGGCTGTTTTGATTTTTTCCGTTCTCGAGAAATATTGCTCCTCCCTGCCCTCCTACTCCATCGCGTCACATCACATCAAGCTCCCCGCGATTCGTCTTCCCACACAATACGCGGTTCGGTATTTTTGTTATTATTTTGTGACACAAATGTGGTTCTTTACAAACTTTCACCCCTCCACCTCATTCTACCTATTTACGGGGAAGTTTTTTAAAATTCTTTCTTAGCTGACGTCTCCAATTTTTCTGGGTAATCAGAAGCCTAATTATCAACTCTAATATTAACAACTTCAAAAATAATGTTTTTTTATTATATTTTTATCCCCATTTTAACCCCCTAAGTAATGTAATTTCAAAAATTTTAAACATAATATTTTTAATCGTAATGAAGAGCCTACATACCAACATTCATACTTCTAAGTCAAGTCCATTCTACCCATTTAGAGGGGAATTTCCAAAAATCCTTTCTTAGCTGACGTTTTCTAATTTCCTGAGTAACCAGAAGCCTAATTACCCACTTCCATATTTACAACTTTAAAAATGACAATTTTTTTATTAATCTCCATTTTAACTCCCCTCTTCTCTTCTTTCCCAGGATGTAATTTCAAAAATTTCAAAACAGATAATTTTGAAGTGTTATCAATAGCCTACATGTGTATTTTCATAATTCTAAGTCCAGAAATGACAAAGTTAGATCTAAGCTTTCACTGTCCATTCTACCCCTTTAGGGAAAAGTTTTCTAAAATACTTTCTTTGCTGACGTCTCCCATTTTTCTGCGTTATCAGGAATATAATTACCTACTGCCATATTTACAACTTCAAAAATGACAATTTTTCTATATAAACTTTCACCTCCAAGAAGTGTAATTTCAAACATGTTAAAACAGATAATTTTTAATCGTAATTAATAACCTACATAACAATTTTTATTCTTCTGAATACAAAAATGACAAAGTTCTACACAAACTTTTACTTCCTTCCCATTTCACCCTTTTAGGGAGAGGAAGGTTTCCTAAAATATTTTCTTAGCTTAAGTCTTTTATTTATCTGGGTAATCAGAAGTCTAATTACCAACTCCCATATTAAGAACTTTAAAAATGACAATTTTTCGGTACATATAGCTTTCATTCGCATTTTAACCTTCCTAACTGATATAACCTAAATATATTAAAATAGATCATTTTTAATTATAATTAAAAGCCTAAATACCAATTTTCATACTTTTAAGCCCAGAAATGATAAAGTTTAACACAAACTGCCACCCTCCATTCTCCCCCTTTAGGGGGCAAGTTTTCTAAAACTCTTTCCTAGCCTTTGTAAAATGTAGTATTCTAATGGTAAAAGAATTTTTCAAATCGGTCAAGTAGTTTCGGAGCTTATTCAATATAAACAAACAAACAAACAAACAAACAAACAAACAAACAAACAAACAAACAAACAAACAAACAAACAAACAAACAAACAAACAAACAAACAAACAAACAAACAAACAAACAAACAAACAAACAAACAAAAAACAAACAAACAAACAAACAAACAACAAACAAACAAACAAACAAACAAACAAACAAACAAACAACAAACAAAACAAACAAACAACCAAACAAACAGAAACAAACAAACAACCAACCAACCAACAACAAACAAACAAACAAGCAAACAAACAAACAAACAAACAGAAAAAAAAAACAAACAAACAGACAAACAAACAAACAAATAAACAAACAACAACAATTATTTTTTGTTACGGAAAAATTAATAAATCCAAAATTTTAAAATAATTCTAGCTTCATGCTGAGTATTTGCACTATATCGTGGTGAAAATTCAAGTTTTTAAAGTACATATTTTCGGAGATGTCAATATCTGTAATTTACATTAAAAGTGACAAATTTAAAAGTAAATTTTTATTGTATTTATAGAGAAAAGCCTGAAAAATTTGCCAGGCAAAGGTTTAATGACTTAGACCTTTGTCTTTCGAATGATTTCCTACTTTTTACGACGTTTTATTAGATATAACTATAAAAAGACACAAACCTAAAATTAACTGTCATTTAAAAATTTTTTGAACAAGCCTTGTCGATTTCATTGGGTGGTAAAAATAACACTATTACCGTAGCTTTCCACTCGAATTTTCAGAGATAAATAATCGAGATTTTCGGGCAAAAATTTGTTTTTTGTTTTGTAAACGTGTTTTTCATCTATTTCTAAGTCTCGTTAAAAAATATGGAAAAGCTTTTGAAAGGCAATTAAATGGTCTAGTAAAATGTGCAAAGTGTTTCTGAAACTTTTTAGAAATAAAGCGAAATTTTATCTACAACGTTTCAACTTACACTTATTTTAACCATAACTTTTTTTAATCTAGTAAGCCGTGATTTTTTGAAGAAATAAAAAGTAAGTTTAAGTTAGCTTAAAATTGTTAAATAAGGTAAGAAGAGTGCTAAGTAAGCACTCTTCTTACCTTATTTAACAATTTCTGTAGCTTTGAGATTCCTGTACTAAACTTTCAAAAGATCACCCTATGAGCTAGAAAAAGGTAACCTAATTTATATAAAAAAATGTGGTAATTTTTGATATTTAAGTTGGAGCTCCATCTGAAAGACAGACCGATTAAAACAAACCACATTTGAGTTTTTAACCTAGTTATTACCACATTTAACATTTTCTGTAACTTTTAAGAGTTCTGTACTAGACATGGAAAAGCTTACCCTATGAGCTAAAAAGATTTTCTAATTCATATTAAAAAAATTATTGTATTTTTTTATTAAAACTGGAGCCCCAACTGAAAGCAATCCTATAAACTAGCAAAAAAATCCTACTTGAGTTTTAAACCTATGACCCAAATTGGACTTAGAACTAATTATAGAGATGTTTTAATTTTCGTTGATTTAAATTCTTTTATAAATCGTTAAAAATTATCCTTAACTTTTATATTTTGGTTATGTATTAAAATAAAAATAACAATTTTTATCTACTATCGTTTTTGGTACGTTCTTAGTAACTTTTCCCTTAGATTTACAATATCTTATAAATACCTTTCAGAGGTTACTGAATTTTATGTTGCATGAACTAAGGCCAGACCAGGCGCCAAGGTGAATGGTACTTGATCAAGATTAACCATAAGTAATAGGCACCAGTACCCGGTACTTTTTGGTTCCGCGGTTATGCATTATACGTGTGATGTCTGCATAACAAATGGCACTATGGATCCAAAAGATATAAGATATAATTCAAATGTGGAAAGTAACGAATTTGCAATTTTATTTTTACTTCCTTTGCATGGAGTAATCGTTTTTAAAGTTCTGAATGTTTTTAGTTTTTAGTTTTATGCAGAAATTGTAAACCGGAAAATCAATATTGTTACTTGTTTTAAAAAGATAACATTTTTTAAAACAAGTAACAATATACAAGGCAGGTGACGAGAGTATGAGAACATTGCTTACTTGTAGGTAGTTCGGATTCCACGCGATATTCAAGGTATCCTTTGGATGACTTACATATATGTTAATAAGGAAAAGAAAGCAATTCAAAGGTATTTGTATTAGTCTTGTCAAATCTAACGAATTCGAATGAAGGGGTAGCGTTTGTTTCTTCATGTCCCAAAAACTGACGATTATTGAAAGCAGGGATGTTGCGGATGTAAAATTTTAAACATCTGCCGATGCGGATGGAAATGTTATTAGGTTCACATCCGCATTTGCGGATGTGGATGTTAGGTTTCTTTTTTTAAAGATAAATAGGTTGTAAATAAATAAATAATAGAGGTAATTTTAAAATTTCTATTTTATAATCAAATTTTTACTAAAAAAAAAATAGTGCATTAGATTTATTAACAAACAATTTTGCTTTTTCGGATTCATCAATAGTAGATGATTTTTTAAAGACGTGGCTATACGTCCCTTGAAAGAGTATATATGCTTGTATATTTGAGACCTATATTTATCCTTTGAGCGTATACCTATCAAGACAACCTTGTCGCTCAGCCATGTAAACAAGAGTGCGAGAGATTAAGAAGAATGTAATTATACCCTTTCGCCCTAACTCCAACATATTGATTGGTCAGTGGAAAGCGTATATATCCAGTACTGCGTGCTGATTAGTCGACCCTCCCCGCCGAGCAATCAGCACGTTGGAGTGAGAAGAAAAAGTATACTTCTATTATTCTTTCTCTCTCAAACGCTTGTTTACACCGCCGAGCGGCAAGGCTGCGTTTGTAGGTATACGCTCGAAGAATTTATTTCCGACCTGCTCATCAACTTAAAATAGGTCCAAATTATACTTTGTGTTAATGATGGCATTGTAAATTTACTTGTGAAGTAGATTATCTACTATCATGGTGACAGGCTTTATACACTAAATTAAAAAGGAAACGCCCATATAATACGCCAGTTCCTGTTTGTCCTCTGACCAGTGAAGTCACGAGATAAAAAGCTACAAAGCTTTTTCCGGGAAGGGTGGTCGGCGGAGTCGTATTAACTGATTTTTACCCTCGGTGATCACGGAGAGACTCACGCCAAATAATGGATTCCTTTTTCTGGGGCTAGGCGCTGTGAGCAAAAATTCCTATAAAACTGGTGTTTTTTCCATTTTCATGATGTACACGCGGTATTTTCCAATGGCAAAAGATAAATGCGCGCACAGCGCAAAGAATCAGAAGTGACAAAAAACGGTTATGCGCAATACCAGTAGCAGTTCTTGGTTAGAACCTCATTATTTGTGCCCTTCATAAGTTTCAATTTGTAAGAAAAACGGAAAATTTCTGGGAACTTCACAGCACGACATTAAGATTTTTCAATGACAAAGTGTGAATTGACTTAGTATTAAAGCCATGAACATATCAGTTTAGTTCACTACGCGCGTCTAAGCACGTTCTAACTGATTTATAATCCAACATGCTAAACAAAACAACCTATCAGCTCTAGTTTATATACTCAGATTATTCGTGTTTTTAACTATGGACGACCAAGAGCAACTCGACCGACTATCTAAAAGTGCCGTGAAATTGTTTTTTAGACGTTTTAGGGTGTTTTTTAACAATCTTTTCCAAATCGTAAGTGGCAATGTAACTTTAGGAAGGTTAAAAAATACATACTTTTGAAGAAAACGGTTATACCTCCCTTATAGTTCTTTACTTCCTAGTACTTAAACGTGAACAGAAATTTATTATTTTTTGTTAATAGCCAGACGATGAAATCATCCCAGTAATGTATTGGCTGATGAAAGCCCGAATCATATAGATAAAACAAAACTTAACAACAAAAAAATATATTAAAGCAAAAAGTCTTCAAAACATACTTTTAAAAATCTTGATATTTTAATTTTGTGCTTTTACAAAAAAATTTTGAAGTACATTGAAAAATTACTTTAAAACTAATAATATACTTATTTTAAATCAGATTGCACCTCGCTATTTACTTTCTAGATTTTGGTATAGAGCTTTTTTTTAATTTAAACACTCGCCTCTTTAAAACAAAGGAAAAGCACAGTTTGTGGGCATATTAATTTAGATAAAAAGATTAATTTGATTTTATTAGTCCTTGATATAAAACTAACTTTGTTTGGTAAAATTTCAGAAAAACCAAAATTTACCCAAAATATTATCCAAAAACTAAAATAGCAAAAGCGGATTTTAACAACAATTTTAAAATAAGTAGTCAATGTTACTAAAAATGAAAACAACTTGATTGCTGGCTATTTATAAAATCATTAACAGATGGCAACTACTTATTAATCTATAATCTATATCTATAATAGGTTATTTCGCCGCCTTGCAATCATTCCTATCACATCAGCGATGACCATTAGATACATGAACGCGGAGCCGTGGAATCGCATACGGCGACGCTTAAGAAATATTTTTACAAAGCTACCTTTACCAAATGTACACTTAACTGTGTAATTGTACTTGTATGGTAAACTTGCGTCGTCCAACTCAGCCTCATATAGGGATGTATCAGGTAATCCGATTTGGATGCCCTTTAAAAATTGCCTAACTCAGCCTAATGTTCCATAAAACCTTTTATTTTTAACCGTCTTTAAAAAAATTGAGGTTATCAATTCGACACGTATTTGTGTAATATTAGATACTTAAACTGCAATGTATTCTCATATGATAACACAGGTCAACAATTTGTCTTACCCGGGAACGCCGGAAACGGTTTGGTGCTACTTGGGTTTTTGGGGTTGCTAATTACGACCGGAGGGTCGGTTAACTTCAGGTCACGTCAGGTTCAATGTCATTGAAAGGTCAAGTGAAAAATAACCCATCGGAAAAATCTGGAAAAATTCATGCATATGTTTTCGAGGTCGCAGAATCAGAATCTAGCGTTTATTTACAGTTTAAATCTATTTATATCAATACATTTTTCCATATTTTTTTATGCGTTTTCTCTACTTGACCTTTAAATAACCTTAAATCTGATCTTAATTAACTGACTGACTAACTGACTTTAGATTCCGATTCGCCGACCTCGAAAACATACGTACAAAATAACCTTGAAATGACCTTGGATGATCTCTAGGATGCTGAATCAGATTCCTCGTGTTTGTTTCGGATCAGTTCCCTACTTTGCCCTCGTGCAGTCACTCCAAGGGTAGGTTTTGGTCCAAAGTATGGTGTGGATGATCACTGTTTCGCTAGCTCATCCGCTATTGTGTTGCCTTTTATTAACGAATGTCCCAGTGCCCACAGGAGAGTTAAGCTATTGTGTTCTCCCAGGAGTTTCAGTTCTTTTTAGCATTCCCATGGCAGCTTAACCTTTACCTAGGGGTTTGTTAGTGCCCTTAGTGATGTTTGGCTGTGTGTTACTATGCAAATCCGGTTATTTTTATAAGCCCTCATGTTGTTTTCTTTTGCACAGTGCAGTAAAGCATATATTTCCGTTTGAAATACAGAACTATGTGTTCCTAGTGGGAGAATTGTGAGCTCCTCATAACACTGTACACGCCCGCTCCAGTTGCTGCTCGGTTTTGGATCCATCCGTGTACCAGATGATGTCTCCAAATATGCTGGAGAGATCGGGTTGTTGCCATTTACTTCGATCTGTAATTTTTACCTGGAAGTTTTGTTAAATAAGTATTGGAAAATCACCTGGTCTGTTCTTACGTCCAAGATGTTGTTATTAATCTGACTTTTTATGTCGTCATGTCCCAAATTAGCGTAAATACCAGTTGGTTTTTGTTGCAGTTAAAAGTAGGGCATTTTTGCCTCTCCATTACTATGAGATTAAGTAGTGGAAGGTCCAAGAAATACTCAATGGCTGCTGTTGGGGCTGTTTTAACTGCTCCTGTTATAGCTAAGCAAGCAAGTCTCTGTACCTTGGCCAGTTTTGTAACAGCAGTTCTTTGTCGCTTCTTTGCCCATCATACCAATAATGCATATGTTATCATTGGTCTTACCACCATGGTGTATAACCAGTAAACCATGTTTGGTTTAAGGCCTCATGTTTTTCCATGAGCGCATTTGTTAGGGTTAAAGTTAGAAAATACAAAACTAAGGAGATATCAACATTGTCGTTTTCTTTTATCGTTTCTAGAGATTTATTTTATTTGTTTTTTTTTGCTTCGGTTATTCCAAGTTAGAGACTTGCACTGTTCATAAAACTCAGCTTTCAAATTAAGTAATTACAATTACAATTTATTTAAGTTAATGGCTATCCTCAGGGAAACTGCCATGATACCCATAATCAGTGTCTTTTGGGTAGCAATTTTATACACCTTTGCAACCTGATACCTGCCAAAGTTACGATGATCTGAACTTCTTAAGAGTCAATCGCTTCTACCCCTGTTAAGTACGTTGCGTAGAAACTTTTATCCTTTATTCTAAAATGTAAGTAGTGCCATTGATTTTCCATCGCTGCAATAGACTGATTTCTCTCGTATTAAAAATGTACTGTTTTCTGTACAATTCGACAGCAATGATCAACGTCCATATCTAAGAATGCATACTACGGACAAACGTCTTGTTCCGGAGCGCCAACCGTGGCCACCTGAGATCAGGAAGCGGATTCAAATGGCGCTTATTATATATTGAAATTCATAAATTCTGGCAAATTGAAGATGTCGAAGCGATGTATTTGTATAATTACGTTCAATATATGTGTTCGATTAATGAAAAACTAACTTTATCGTGTCGCTATACATGATTAGACTGGTTACAGTTTTGTCACGTTAAATATTATAACAATTTATTATTATTACTGTCACCTGTCTTTTTATAGATGATACGGAAACGATGACGCCGATTAGGTGTCCTTAGGTTTAATTATTTAATGCATGTTTAATTCGTTGAATAGATAATTTAATCATTACGGCGATTTTTACGTTGCTATAGTAATATAATTAAAATAGAGTATGTTCCTTGATGACGCCTGTCTGATAGCGGCTTTAATTTTGGTTTTAATTTTTTTATGACAGCCCACCAAGGCTTGTATAAAAAGCCTTAGTACTAGGTACCATGGGTGCCAAGTTTTTAGATGATAGTCATTTTCACGACACCTTTTGGACAACGTCGTAGGTTAGGTTAGGTAGGTAGGTTTAAAGTGAGTGGGTAAAACATCCTTCCACCCTTTTGTATTTCTCCCATCAGGTCCAAACTTCTAATAAATCCGATGATCCTGCTGGGAAGGAGATCTTTTACCTTCCTCGGCAACAAGGTGTCATTGCCGAGGATTGCGAATCTGAGTCGTGCCGTAGCTATAGGCACGAACCAAGTATGTGTTCTGCCGATTCATCCTCCTTCGCTAAGCCGATCCACTGCATGTGATATTTTAATCTGCAGTGTCCGGTGTACAGTCTTACTAGAGTTCTAAGGTGTGCCCTTGATTGCCCCAGTAGTTTGACGGTACATTGTTGATTCGGTGGGCTTATAAAGGCCTTCGAGTGTCTAAGACCCGGAAGTTCATGCCAATATCGAAGATTTCTCTTTGTGTCCAAGCTGATATGAACTGCTTGGCCATTCTATAAGATATACCGATGACCGGTTCCGGCCCTGTGAATTTTGAATCCGCTTCCCTTTTGACAAGGAGGGCTGCGGATTCATTGCACTCTAGGCCGGTATTTCCGGGTATCCATAGTAGGGTAACCCTGTTGTTTTGACCCAGTTTGATCAGCGCTTCCTTGCAATTCTAGACGGTTTTTGAATTGCACCGGTTGGATTCAAGAGCCTTAAGACCTGCTTGACTGTCGGAGAATATTTTAACTGTCTTATGTGTGCAGTGCCGATCAACCAGCGTTCTAGCACACATCTCAATAGCAAACAACTCCGCTTTAAATATGGTTGCGAGTTGCGAGAGTGCCCATGCTGAAGGAAAGCTCTGCCCTTGGCCTCTGTCCATATATTCCAGCTCCAACACCGCCTTTGGTTTTGGAGCCGTCGGTTTATTACCAGATGTCAGCCTGCAGCAGGTCTACCACTAACGGTATACAAATAACTAGTACCTTTAAAGTACCCCTTCTCATCAACATGTGGGTAACATCATCCAGAAGATACCTACAGTTTTACACGAATCTCGAATCACACACAACGACACACGTGCTCACTGGCGGACACGCATTCAGTTAGTGACCATTCCCAGCGTTACTTATGGCGAATCTGTATCATATTACTTATTAATTACATAAATTATTTTCATAAACATAATACTTTCTTGTTAAAATTTCTATTTGTTTATCTTTGTCGAGTAGGGTTGCCACCTTTACAATCATTTTACAAAGAATTACCAAAAAAAAAAGTTTTTTTTAACACGACCCCAAAAAATGCACCAATGTCAAACCTAAACTGAAATTTTTTGTTGAACTATGGAAACAATATTTAATAAATATGTTCTATAGTTTTGTGGTAGATTCATGTTTCAGTATGTTTTCTTTGGTGTACTCGCCTTACTACTTTCTGAAAAGTGGGACTTCTTCGGTCCGGGTCCCGGGGTATAACCAACTAAGCCTGCTCAGCCCTATTGACCTCTATGAACTTGCAGATTGCCTGCAACAAAAAAGAAGAAAAACCCCCCCAAATAACCT
This sequence comes from Listronotus oregonensis, assembly GCA_019359885.1. Lineage (NCBI taxonomy): Eukaryota > Metazoa > Arthropoda > Insecta > Coleoptera > Curculionidae > Listronotus > Listronotus oregonensis. The sequence goes on from JAHBCN010000062.1 coordinate 104,929, forward strand.
AAAAATCAAACATATTAATCTACGTTTCGGTGGCAAGTGGCCACCGTTTTCAAGATGAAATTAAAATAAAAATTAAATAAAATTTAAAGAAATTTTGCTTTAAAAACTTTGGAAATTCTGATAGCTTTGAAAAAAGGATGTAAATAATTTTGAAACTAAAATTTACAGAAAACCTACACATACAAAGAGGTACATTAATTTTGACTCTAATTACCCAATAAAACAAATGGTAAAAAAAGGAGTTGTAAAAAGTCTTTTTGATAAAATAAAAATAATTTGTTCTGATCAAAACAAAGAAAACGAAAAAAAAAAAATTAAAAGATATTTTAGTTTAAAATAATTTTCCTTTTGATGTTAAAAACAAATGCTTTCCCCTTAATAAATAAAAACAAGACAGTTAATTTCTTGTATATATAAACCCAATCTTTTTAAAATTTAAATTTTTTCATTTTAACAATTTTTTACCAAAAAAAAAAAAAATAAATCTTTTTAAAACAGACAATTAATTATTTTGTAGATATACGAAGCGGTTTAAAAATACGTTATTATTTTAAAACATAAATTTTGACATTACCTTTAAAAAAAAAATATTTTTAATTTTTCCCCAAAAAAACTTTTCAGTATTCGTTTCAAAATTACTTGCTTCTTTGTCGCCTCGTTCGTAAATATCTTACTCATACTCTTTTTCCGGACTTATAACAAAAATATCTTTGTTTTTCAGAACCTTCCCAAACTGGAAAATTTAATCTTTTATTAGTCTTTGCAACGTAGTTAGTTATAAAATAAACAAATTTTTCAAGGGTTTCCTTTTCCCTGGGGGAAAAAAATTTTTAAAAATTTCATGTAATAATCTTAATAAAAAGCAAAAAATAAAACCGATTTAAATTGTAACTATTTTTAACCGAAAACATATCCAATTAAATATTTGATATTTTATTATTTTTTTTTTTAGGATAAAGGAGAAAAATTTAATTTTTACATACATTAAATATTTTTTTCGAAATGGTCCTGAATACTTTACCAAATTAATTTACTTTTGGAAATCCCAAAAAATGCTTTCCATGACATAATTCCAATTTTAGTTAGAAAAATTTATTTTATTATCAAAATGGAATATGGAACAGGTAATTGTTTTTGACCAAAAAAATGTCAATGTTAAAAAATTTAAATTTTAAAAAAATATATCCCCTTTATTTTTACTTTATACACGAGTTTATAAAGTTTGAATCAAGGATAAAAAGCTTGTTTAACATAAAATGCGATGTTTCAATATCCTTAAAAAAAAATTTCTTTTTACATTTTAAGTTATTGTACCATGCCGGACATATTTAATATTGTACCTAACATGGGGATACTTAAATCGTTTACATAAATTCAAATTTTTCTTTAAAAATATTTAAAATATTAGTATGTTTGGGTCCCCCAAAATTTTTAAATTTTTTTTATAGTTTTTATTCTTAGCAGTGCATGCAATTTTTTTGATAAAAGCTTTGTCGTACAAATGTATTTTTTTTTATCCCAATAATCTTAGTAAATAAAATATTAATTTTTATTTTTTTTATTTTTTTTAGAACTGTGAGTCTATTTCACCTTTAAATTTTTTTAATAATTCTATTTATATTATTGCCAAATTTTTGATTTAATAAAAACTTACCCTATTATATTAGATTTAATTTGTTAAAAAAAATTTTGTTTCTCAAAAAATCCAATTTTCCAAAAATAATATTTTATTTTTTAAAATAATTTTTTAAACCATTTTGTTTTAACCCCCTTTTTTTAGGGAATATTCCCCATTTTTTTTAAAATTTTGTGCTTTTTTATTACTTTTAATTATTTTAGTTTAAGTACCCTGGGCAACAATTATGTTAAATTTTTAATTAAAAAAATACATATGGTGCTTTCTAAAAATTTTTTAAAACGGGAAATTTTTCTGCTCTACCTACATCAATGCCGGTAGGCGAAGAAAAAAGAACCCTGGAATGAAAGGATGACTAAAAAACAATTACAACAAAATTTTTAAAAATTTCGAGAATTAGATTTTTGAGACAAAAATTTTTTTAAAACAGTTTTAAGCACCAGATATTAAAATTACTGTAGCCATTTTTAAAATCCACCATTAGAATGAACACTATTGGAAATTAACATAGAAAAGAAAACCTTTAAATAAGGTACACCACAATCCGTGATAAATATGTTAACATACTGCAGATCCCATTAGCACCCTCCATGGGGTTACATTTAAGCTTGTTAACTTCTTTGTTATGTTCTTGTAAGTATTGTCCCTCCAGAATAATGGTAAGACAATCAAAAATCTCTTCTATTAGTATTTAGTTTTGGAAATTTTAATAATAATTAAAATAATAAAAATAACGTTTTTGGGAAAAGCCTTTAAATTTGTAGAAATAAAATTTACTGCATTTTATAGGTATTCACAAATAGTTTCAATGTACTAAGAACCGTTATCCTAAATATACTTTTTTTGTTAAATAAAAAAAAACAAAACTTGTGTAACTCTTATATCGAAAAGATGACAAAACAAAATTAAATGTCTTCTTTTTTCTATAAAATGACTGTGTTTCACTCACAAAAAAAAATCATTACGGTTACAATTGAACCTGTGTAAGTTATTTCAACATCTAACAAAATCCTAAAGCAAACTTAAAAATTATGTTAAGGTGTACAATTTTCATAAAACAGTAACAATTTTTACTTAACAAAAATAGTAAACATTACCAGAAATAATTGAGACTTAGGTTTATTAAAAAAGAAATATAGACCCAATTTAAAAATAAATTTTTAAATAAAAAAATGCCTACTGAAAAATACCTATAAATAAAGTATTGTAAATCCCTAATTTTAAAGGCACATTTTATTGTTTAAAATTATGTTTACCCAAAGATTATAGACCGATGTTGTTCATTTGGTATAAGCGTTAATAAGGAAAGTAAGTATCCTTTTTCTGGTAGGCTTTTTTTTGGTTTTTCGTTATAAGCCTGCTGGAGCTCCGAATATAATTATTCATTATTTTAATAAACTTCTTTACAGTATATGACATCCGAGCAGCTTAGAAATGAAGACAACTTAAAATGATTTCTTAAACTTTTGGTGTAATACGAAAACATTTTAAAATGTCTTTGTATAATTCTGTGGGAGACAAAAGTTTGTCAAGTACGTTTTACAGATATTAAATGTTATTTTTGGATTATTTTATAAGTTCAAGGACCAAAAAAAACTCTATGGGAGGGTAACGAATAGCATTTTATCTGATTCGAGTATATTATAAGAAAAAAAAAACGCAGAAAACCCTACAAGTATATTAAAAAAAATAATAATAAAGTAAAAATAGATTATCAAAACGCTTTTAATATGGTTAATAAAAAAACAATTTTATCACGAGTAAGCGAATATCTTCCAGAATTTTTACCATTTATAGCCCAATGTTATGATAATCCGAGTTTACTTTCTTACGGTGATCAACATATTTTTCTCAAAGAGGTGTCCAACAAGGAGATCCTCTTGGACCAGCTCTTTTAGTTTAGCAATTCATCCACTTATTTTATCATTAAATACAGAAATAAATCTTTGGTATCTAGATGACGGTACACTTGCTGGAAACCCGAAATCGGTTTTTAGATAATTTTCATAAAATAATCAAAGAAAGTAAAGATTTGGGTTTATATTTAAATTTTGATAAGTGTGAATTAACTGTTTTATCTAAAGATCATTCTAATGTACTATCAAATTTTTTAAGTGTTGTTCCTAATCTGTCAGTAATTCCCATTTCAAATTTTAATTTATTAGGAAGTGCTTTTTCGTCAAATGAAATTGAATACTCAATTAATAAAAAGACAGAATTTTTAAAATCTCTTAGCACCAAATTAAAATTTATAGACTCACATATTTCCTATTATTTACTAAAATATTCCTTTGCCATACCTCGAATGTCTTATTTGTTAAAAATTTCACCTTGTTGGAAATCTCCAGAATTACTTTGTAATTTTGATAATGTAGTACAAAGTTTGGTTCAAGACATAACAAATTGTGATATTAAATTAAATTCTTGGTTACAAGCACTCTTCCAGTAAAATTTGGAGGTCTTGGAATAAGAGATCATCCACCCTGTCTATTTCTGCCTTTTAGGTTCAATCAATGACTTGTCAGGTTTACTTTCCAAAATTTTACCTTCCTATATTCTTGCGACAGTAGATAATGATTTCAGCAATTGTTTTGTAAAATGGTTTTCTGTTTTCAATCTTTAAAATCAACCACAAGAATTACCAAAAAAACAGAAAGATTTTGACTTTTTAATTTACCAAAAATAAGGCGTCTACTTGCTCTTCAGGCCCCTAAAAGTAATGCTTGGATTAACGCACTTCCATCTTCGTCCTTGGGAAATTTGTTAGACAACAAAATATTCCATATTTCCATCGCTCTCACTTGGTCTGCCTGTGTGTGGGAGAGCACACCTGCTTTGCGGCGAAAATGCTGATATTCATGGCCTACATGGGTTAAGCTGCAAAAAAAACGCAGGGCGTTCTTCTTCCCTGTCAGATAAATGACATTATCAAAAAAAGCTCTGATTTTAGCTGAAAATCCTTCTGTGTTAGAGCCTCTTGGAGTTTGTAGAAGTGATGGAAAACGGGTAGATGGAATGACCTTAATTCCCTGGAAATATGGAAAACAATTACTTTGGGACGCTACTTGCAAAATCCTATCTGGACAAAAATTTAATTTTTTTAGGTGCGGCTGCTTGTATTGCCCAGAATAAAAAAAAATCTAAAATATAAAAACTTGAAGAACGCTTTATCTTCATTCCTTTTGCTGTTGAAACTTGGTCCTTTGGGTGATGAGGTTAAGGGTTTTATTAATGAAATTTGCAAAAAAATACAATCAAAAAATCTCGAAGTTTCAATATCCAAAGAATTGGTTTAGCTGTCAACGGGGGATAGGAAGACCTAGGACTTGATGAAGTTTATAATTTTTAAAATAGATTAAGTTATTTATTTAATTTTAGAATATTGCTATTTCGTATAAGGTATTATTAATTTAAAAATAAAATTTTAAAAAAATAAAATTAAAATATTTTTCTAATAAAATTTTTTAAGTTGCCTTACTGTTATTCTGTAGCGACAATATTTTTAAAAAGAGGTTCTTGTGAGTTGCGTATGCCACAACAAAGGTGAATTATCATCTTCAGCATCAGTGCAATTTTAAATAATTTTATTTATGAAATAAACTTTTTCTTTCCGAAGCTTATTAAGAACGTTAACTTTATTGAGTTACCTACATTTAATTAAATTTTTTTTGTTTCCGGTTTTAGTTAAAAAAACTGTTAGGCAGGAAAAATACTATTCAACTTATTGTATGCTCTGTTTAAGCTGTTTATGTTTTTACTTATAAATCACACAGGCCCACAAGTGTCGGACTAAGATTTTCTGGCGTATTTCTTTTCGCTGAACACAAGTCTGAATCCTGCCGGTAAATGTATTGTGTGTTTTTAGATCAAGGAATGTTTGGATTACGACCAATAAGCTGACAACATAGATGAAAGCATTTCATTTAAAAACGCAATCGAGAGATGCGCCTTACATGTTTTGTTTATTATTGGCGATAGAATGGTACAAGCATAATTTGTACTTACTGTGAAATGATAATCCAGAAATCATATCCGTCATGCGTCACTTTACACACTTGGCACTGCCTTACCATTTTAATTTATTAAAAGTTATTACACAAAACTGAAATCTAAACAACAATTGTCACAAAAATAACCCGAGAAACATTCAGACTTAAACGTCATATTGAATTGTCATCTGTCGAGAGCCGAAGGCCGAAGGTGGCCGAAGTTCGGAAGTACGCCTCTACGAAAAATGCACTGTTGTCACGTTGCTTAGCGCCTCTATTAGTAGCTGTCCAAAAATAAAATAGTATTTTGACATCATTACTTTTCTGTGTAATACTTTATAGTAATAAATATAACAAATATTATTCACAGTTTAAAATACAATAGTAGGGCTTAATTTGATGTAATTTTAAGTATAAATTAAGTAAAATTTAATCATAATATACTATAAAGTAAATGAAACAGAAAGATACTTGGCAGTCACGCTTTACGACAAAATAGTATCTGTAGTAACCATTTTCCCGGGTTTTGGTGGATTTTATTGTTTGAGTACAGAGGTTCATTTATCGCTAAGCAGAACCTTAGAATGTACGTTTATGATGCCACGCTTATGCCAAACTGATGCTTTCTCCAGTTAACCTAACAGCTCATTGATTACGACTATATAAACTATAAGAGATACAAAAAAAAGTTCATAAAACAAAAAACAGATCTTTAAAAATAGTCTATAAAAAAGTTATTTAAACATTTTTCATAAGGTAAATAATAAAGAAGATATAAACAAAAAATGTTATTTTCACAAAAAATGTTACCAAAATGGTAAAGAATATATATTTTATTTTTAATGTGACTTTGGGTTTTTTAATTTATTTATTTAAATCCCAAATTACTTAAAATTTGCAAAAAAAAATATTTTAATTTTTTTTTCGAATTACCTATGCCTTGAAAAAAACTAAAAATTCGGTTTTTTGATTTATCTCAAAAAATTTGCATTTAGACAAAAAGAATATATGACTTAAATTAAAGGCCTTGTAAAAATACAATGTTTACGTTGTATAAAGTTTTATCTTTTATAGAGTTTAAGATATTGCGTTTTAAAAATCGTAATACCAAATTACCCTTTATTGATTTTGTCTTTACCCCCAAATTTGCTTTAAATTCGTGTTCAGCGGAAAAAAATACATCAGAAAATTTAATGGCACACACCACTTTTTTTGTGGGCCTGTGTTTTATTATTTTTAATAGGTTAAGTGTACGAAAATCTTACAAAAAATAGGGTTTTATTAGCTTGGCTAATTAATACATTTTTTAAACATAAATGATAAAAAAAGTGCAAACTTTTAAAAGTTCATGTAAAAGGAAAGCAAAAGCTGATAAAACTTAAAAGCTAAAAGATTAAACCAAAAATAAAACAAAATGCAAAAATAAGCATAAAATGCGACAACTTTACCGGCTCGGCTAAGCCAGCCAGTCATAAAGACCAATAACTCGAATAGCTCTCCTTTAAAAAAAATCAAATTTCATAGCCAATGGTCAGATTAAATCTTGCTTCTGCCAGCCAAACTGGGGAAAAGATTATTGAAAAGGCATTTTTGGAGGGTTTCCTTTGAAAACTTGTACATTCCGTCAGGCGTATAGTTGTTTGTTTGGGATCCTATTCCAGAAGAAACGCTGAAATTGGCTTTAAAGAAAAGTAAGCTTTTTCTCAGGAAAAGGTTATATTAAATTTTAGAATATTTTTTCCCTTTAAAAAAAAGAGCTTATTGTTCCTATTCTTTTACCTAAAAAATATCGAAGCGAGTAGTTTGTTTTCTTTGAAGTAATATCCGCGTTTAACAAACATTATTGTTTTATTGGCATACTGGATATAGGAAATATATAGGAAATAATAGCAGAAGCATTAAAAAATACCAGAAAAAAGACTATGACAAAATATGTTACTGTGGCTATATTGGTTTTTTTTGGGGAAACGAAAGCATTTGAAAAGGAAAAATGATAAGAGCACAGTTTTAAGAAAATTAAATTATGAATCAAAGCTTGACAAGTAGTCAGTTATATTTAAAACCAGTATTGGTCGGTGCTCAATGAAAACAAATCTAACTAATGCGTAAAATCATGTTTTAAAAACCCTGGAAGAGGGTAAGATTATTTATAAAATTTATTTATTTTTTTGGTTTTAAAAAAATAAAAATAAATATATATATATATATATATATATATAATATATATATATATATATATATATATATATATATATATATATATATATATATATATATATATATATATATATATATTTATATATATATGGGGGATTCATAAAATTGGCCCCAAAATTTTTGAATCAAGTCTTATTCTAATGCAAAACGTATGATATGTTTAAAAACTTATTTCAAAAGTTACGGAAGCTTTTTTAAAAAGAAAACAAAAAAATTAAATTGATATTACCTGCCATTAATTTAGGCATTTGTTTTTATATTGAAATTCATTTAATTCGATCATTTTTAAGGAGAATCTTAAGGTTAAAATGTTTATCAGAAATTATATTTGAATTGCATTTTGGGGCAAATTTTTTAATTAAATAAAAAAAAATAACATATTTTTCGCCTGAACAATTTTTTATGCTTTTTTTAAATAAAAAATACGAGGGTAAATGAAAAATTTAATTTTTTTTACAACAATTTTAAATATTTGTTTTACGGTTTGAGATATTGAAATGCGGTTTTGACTATTTTTTTTTCTAACTAAATTATAGTTATAATGAACGAGAGAAAGTATTTTTTTTCATTTAAAATAACCTAGAAAAATGAAAATATAAGTTGGTTGCAACATATCGCCTTTTAAAAAAGTTTATTAGTTAACTTTTTTAATCCCCAAAAAATTTTGCTGAATCTGTGGGTATTCTCTTTTAAACGAGCTCAAGTTGAGGTCTATGGGTTTAAAAGGATTCTAAAGATAAACTTTTTTTTAAATTAGTAAAAAAAACTTCCCCCACTCCTTTATTTACGGGGGAAAAAAAAAGGATTAGAAAAAGTTGTAACCAAAAAAATAATCGACTAAAACTGAATAAAGAAATATTGCTTAATAATGCATTTTTCATATTGGCAATTTTAAAAATTAGACTACTAGGTACCCCCCCCTTCGGAGATTTACGAAAAGTAAAAATATTTTTAATGAATTTTTTATGCTCACTTTTGGTATATGGTTTTTTTTTCCGAACCCCCGGGGTCAACAGTTTCCCATATAAGCCCGGTAGCCAGCTTTAATCAAACACCCTGTATGTTGATAAGAAATATATTTAATTGAGGCGCATAGGTTACAAAAACTGACTACAATAGAAAAAACCATGAGATAGGAATAGCTTATTTTCTAATTTCTAGCAGTGGAAAATGTGTAAAATTAACACTTACTATTAATGTCAGTATTCTTACATTGAACTACACAACAACTATTATGCACCATTTTTCATAAATCAAGCATGATTTAACGAAAATTTGACCACAGCGAGCGCTGACATCGATTCAGCTGTCCCCACCATACATTCCGCTTTCTGCCAATGTTATGCTGTTCAGTACATGATGATACTTATATATATGTGGATAAGAAATATATTTAATTGAGACACATAGGTTATAAAAACTGACTACAATAGAAAAAACCATGAGATAGGAATAGCTTATTTCTTTAACACATGTGTGTGTGTGTGCGTGTATTTGTGTCCTATGTATTGTGCATTTAAGTTTTTAATTATAAGAAATACAACTTAACTTTTTCTTTTTATTTATAATATACCTGACAACAGGTTTAGGCAAAAAAAAATTAAGGACACCATTAGCCTAGTCCTTGATGATGTAGTATTTTTTTTTAGTTTTGGGTAGTTCACGAAGACTAGGTAAACTAAAAAAAAGTTTATTAACAAGAAACATAAAGATTTTGAAGTTTGAAGGGATAGGAAATACATCTGCAGGGTGCAGGTTCCATTGTCGGTACACTTTGAGGATAAAGGAACAAAACATGTAAAAAGTTCGGGGCCATTCAAGTTGAACTGTAAACGAATGCAAAAGAGTGGCACTATGTGATACTCTGTTTAAAGCCTTTGGAGAAGTAATTTATTGGATAACTCATTAAAGTGGAAAAAATGTTCGTCGATGGGCAAAAGAAGAAAGCTTTCCAAAAGTAAGTAAAAGTGGGATCATTAATAAGGCGAACGGCTATTTTTTTGGATGAAATCAAGTGTACTTACTGTTGTGGTAAACACCACTTCCCAGACACAGACACAATATTTCAGAAAAGATCTAATTTAAGATACTACGGACTATGAAAATTAAAAAAAAACCATTTGGTTGAAAAGAGAGATCCGGGATTTTTCGAAGATGCTGTGACTGTGGATATATTGTGTCTATGCCAATTAATGTTATTCTCAAAAATAACTCCCATAAAGTTAAATGACTCCTTGTTCTGCAAAATTTGGTCGCTCATAAAAAGTGGCAGACCTTTTTTTGCGACAGCTAACAGTATATAATACTTTTAACCAATAATAAATAAATTAAAGTACCACTCAAAAAAGTTGTTAACTATTGCATCAAATAATAGAAAAATGCATTGAATTGTGATATTAGATTTATAAAATTAGAAAATAAAGTGCAGAACTACCTGATGACTACTAAATTCTAGGTTTACTTTTAAGTAATATAAATGAGTGTTCTACTTTCTTAAATTCCAGAAGCAGGTATGCATACAGGTCATATTTTGCACATATTTTTATCTTACCCGAGATTTTCCTCGCTTATATCCACCTAAATGGCAGTTTAGGTTACGCTGCGACTTTAAAAGCTGCAGAAATATTTTAAATATGCATTCTAGTATTATATCTTTATAAGTAAATTTGATCTTATCATAAAATTCGATTTTAAAGTGGGTAGACCAATATTATAACAATTTTTACATTAAGGGTATTGATTTTACTAGATCAAAGTTTTTTTTTTGAGGAAAAACTTTTTAAAACAAACATCTTCAAAACGTAAAAAGTATATTAGAATTGGATCCCAATTTGCGTTAAACTTTAAACAGTTATAATTATTTTAATGGAGTAAATATATTTATTTTAAAATATCCTTTGTTGCAGAACTATTTTTCTTTTACTTTAAGCCAGAACCCAATTATCTGCCCTTAACCGATATTTTTCTCAAATATTTAAATTTAGATCTCACTTAGATTCTGCGTCCATGTCTGAGAAGAAGACTCTTCCATATAAATTCCTAATTTAATGCAAGGAAGAGCCGTTTTAACTGCCTAGGATGGCTTGTATGAAACCTAACCAAGTACTAGGTACCGGGGGCGCCGGCTTTTTGATTTCTTTCACTTCTTATCCCTTCTATAATAACGTTTTAAAGGTCAATATAAAGTTCTACTCCTACGTATTTTTTAAAGTAATTTGTGTTAACTGTGGACTTCTATTCACTCAACCTTCCAATTCTTTTAATCCTGCAATAGTAAACTGCCTCTCACTTTACTTTGGACAGCCATGGTATATTAGATTTTAGATTTATGTCTTTATAAATCGTTGTCGGGCAAAAAGTTCTTTTGGTTCAGATTTTTAGAACTAGTAAAAAGTCACAATATTATAAGCCTCAATAAAATTTTGGCGGTAAAAGTAATTTATATTAACCAACGGTCAAAAATCAAAAAACATTTTGTTAAAATACTTGGTAACGTAAAGCATATTATGCTCTGTTCCTATCCTGTGTTACACAATATTATAAATATTTGATAACGTAAATTAATTTAGTACATAAATAGCCTATGGGTTTTATTATCAAACATGGCACATCAGTGAACACATTGTCTAATTTATCTGTATATAAAGCACGTGGTATACTATCCCTATTATTTAATTTTTTAATTCACTTTCGCATTTAACAATTGGGTCTTTTTGCTGGTGGCTTTAGAAAATCGAATGCCATAATAAGTTGCTCACCGTCTTGAATTTTAAAAAGTCATTTTTTTTGCTAAATGTTTTTAAAATACTTTAATTTCAATAACAGTTTATTATTTTAAAACGACGTATAAATTAGTTAAAGAGGAACCTTTTTTTCTAAAGTGAATTAAAAAGATTAACCTTATACACATACAACACCTAGTGATTATTGGTCCAACATGTACCTAAAACTATAACTGCTTTTCTATAAAATGTTCTAATTAATATACAGTAAAAATACAACATATCATATACACTTTTTAAGCTTTAAATATGATATCTACTAAGATGCAGTAATGCATTCCCTAATAAAAAACAAAAACCTTTTGCACTAAAAAATTAGTCATTCTAATCCCTAGATCTTCTTTAAAATATTTTGTTACTTACGCGCAATTTGTGTTGTTTACAGTCATTGAAAATTGTGTCTCAGTAAAAAATTAAATTTACTTGTGAAATTTTCGTGCAATAATTTATCATGGCTATAAAGCTCCAGACTTTTTCACTGTGGTCGCCGTTTACTTACCGAAATAAGCTATAAAGGTTGGCCAAAATTAGTTGAGTTATAAAATATTGATGCTACCCAAAACTAAAAAAACAAGGTCGTCATTTGGTAAAATGGGGCGTTAAGGCAACGTTATGCATTAGTTACACCAGCATAATATACAGGGATATCCAAACTAAGTCCTATTGGTAACTTTGGTATTGGTCAAAATACAGAATTTATTAAATTAGAAAAAAAATAAGCATTTTTTACGTCCTTTAAGATTAAATATTGTAAGAAACAATGGATAATCGTGCCTTCGAATTAAATAGTAAAATAACATTTTTTAATGGAACACCCTGTATATTGTATTACCATTAAAAAGTTGTTTCAAAGAGGTTCTTGTATGGATTAGTGCAAACAAATACCTAAGGAAAATCATGAAGGTACCTCAAAAGATTTTTAAAATATTGTAACAGGTGACGAATCATGGATCTATACGTATAAGACGGAAACTAAACAGCAGTCTACTATGTTTAATAATAAAAAATCTAAATTAAAACAGTAAAATTCCCTTTAATCGTAACAACACCGCCTCAACAAATTCAATTTATTCTTAAAAATTCCTTTGACCAGTCTAAAATATTTAAACAAACATACCGAGTTGCTTTAGAGCGCGCCCAAGGAGCTGACGGCATGACTGCATGAACCCAAGATAAGGTAGCGGTCACTACACCAATCAGAACTAACGGCGCCAAGAAAAAACCAATGAAAAGGCGTCGCATCGGACGCCGTACGGCGGTAGAGCGAAAAAGGAGTCATCTGCGAGTTCGAGGTAGGGCCGTGGCTGGAAAGTTCTCAGGTTTTATTACGTTAGGAACGTAAAATTTTCTTTAGCATTTTTGGGCAAACCGCTAAAATGTTCAATTTACATAATTGATGAAAATTTAGTTTCCATGGTAGTGCAATACTACTTTCTCCGTGTTAGTTCAAGAAATTTGACTAGCACATCTATTTTTGTAAACAATTCAAATTATTTTTAATAGTTCGTACAAAAGTCTACATTTCTTTAGCCAGTAGAGCTACCCTAAATATCTCTTTGTGTGAGACACATTCTACGCAAAGTTTAAATGCAAGTATTTATAAAGAACCGAAGGAAGACATGCTTTAGCTGAGTAGTGTATGAAAGTGATTTAGTAACTGGAATTGTAGAAGAAGAAGAAGGCTGCAAAACAAGGTATAGCTAAACTTGTTGATAAGATAGTTGGTCAATAGTTCATACCGAGTAACACAGAAGTGGCAAGTGATACCGGGTGTCTCAAAAACTGTAAATAATTTCTAAATTATTTTTACTTTTTAACTTTTATAGAAATAAAAAACAATCTCTAATTATGTCGCTACTTTGATAGATTTACGTCACATAGACTTCGGAAGGCCTTTCGGTTTTCTGGTAAAATTTAAATAAATTTCTTTGCTAAATTAGAGTAAGTTTTTCTTGGATTTTTTGAGTAAATTTTATTTTTTTACATTTTTTATAAAATTGGGTTATAGAAAATTTTTGTTGATATCTAATATTGCCATTAGGAATATAAGTTACGTTTTAATTTTACAACCTCCTGACAAATTAATTAAGGTATCAGTGCCTAGTTAAGGAGTAATTAGAACCTTTTTTCTTTCTTTGATATTTTTTAAAGGTAAACTAAATTCAAAAAAATGGTTAAGAACAAATTTTTACTCTTTGGAAACCATGTAATTGTAAACATTGAATTGATTTGCTGATACGTCTCATTGGCGTATCAAAGAATTTGTGGTGTAGTATTGCATATATTTTATTGTAAATAAAAACTTGTGTTTATTTATATTCTATTTCTGGGATCTCATTTAGCAATGGTGATTCTACAGGGCGTCCAAACGTTAATTTGCACCTATTGGGTTTCAGTTTACATTTAGTCGATAGCAGAGTTTGTCGGCAACTACTTATACATTTTTACACTAGTGCCTTAAGAGGAATGTAAACCGGTCAATTTTAAATGCTACACAACCATTTTTTTACCCGAATCTTAGGTATAGTAAGGATAACAAAAAAACAAAGTCGGATCATTTTTTACCAAGACAATACAAGCTGTCACACACCTCGTTTGACAATTGACTACCTAAGCACTTAAAAAATTAAATTAATGGTTCATCCACCCTACAGTCCCAAATAATTTCTTTTTCAACTGAATGTCAAGAATAAATTGCGGGGACAACCATTTTCGTCGGCAGGAGAAGGCGATGATACATTCAAAAAAACATATTTCAGAGACTAAAGCTAAAAAAAAAAAAAAAATTAAATAAGTGGCTTAAACTTACGCAAAAGTGTATAAAAGAAAGAAATGTTTTTTTTTAAAGGAAATTATTTACATCGAAAATATATTGTTTTTTTTAAACATTAAGGCACAAAATATAAACAATGCCCCTTGTTATTATTTGGTGTGGAAAACACTGCATATAAGTCTTTGTTTACACACAAAATCAAATATTTTCCAATACAAAAGTTTTAAGAGAGATGTCAATAGATCCCTATACACAACAGTAATTTTTCAGTTGGCCACTTTGGCTTTATCGTATTTTTTTCCGTCACACTACTCTTCGTATATTACTTACGTGAGGCGAAAGACCTATGCGAAGTAGGAAATTAAATAGGTCACCTTGTATCGTAAAATGAGACTTTATATGACTTTACCTTACCTGCTTAAATATAAGCTTCGAATACGTTCCTGAATTATATGCTTATGCTGAGTTTTATACTGCTTAGAAGATATAAAATTTTATGGAAGTATTTTAGGCCAAGCTTACTACGGCTGTGATCATATAATCGCCCGTATAAAAAAATATGAGCATACAGTTACATCAGCTAATTATCTATAATTTTATTGGGAATTTTATGAGGTTGGATTATAAATAACCAAAATTTAATCAATGTTTGAGTTAAGGTTTTATGCAGCGTGTGACACAAAGGTTGGGAATAATTAACTCTTTAGTGGTGACGCTCGCTCTGAGAGACCGAGAGTATGTGATTGGCTAAGCTACATCAGTACCTCGTGTGAGATCGGCCGGCTGCTCAATGAGTCTTATCGTTAGTAGAGTAGTAGTATTTGTATGGGAGGGCATTAGTGTGTGTGGGTTATAAATTCCAGGATACGACAAAATTCGGTGTGTCAGACCAAATAGTGCTATCCACCGTAAGGTAAACATAATGCTTTTTACTTTATTTGATTGTATTATTATAAGGACTTTTAATTCCAGTTAATATCATAAATGCAATCCTTTCGGATTGTAACAAAACGTTTCTTTTTAGATCAAGCCGATATTGCATGATTGGCAAAGTGGCAAGAATATTTATCACTAAATAGATAAATATAATTTTAATTTACAAATTATATATTTTCTCAAATATGGCAGACTATGAAAAAGAGCAACAACGTTTAGAAAAGCTAATGCGAGAAGTTTTGGACGATGAATCGGAAAATAAAAAAATGTTATTTATTACGACGGGGAGGAAGAAACAGAAGACCATATTGAAATACAGCAGAAAAGTTTTGACACCGAACAAGAATTTGAGCCAGATGAATATTTAGAGAAACATTTTGGACCCTGTTTTATTGGTAAAGACAAAGTCACCAAATGAAAAAAGCATTTACTAGCCAAAATTGTATAAACAAAAGCAAAAACATAATATAAATGAAACTACCCGCTGTACCTCAGAATTTGCATCAACTAACGGAAACTCTGGGTAGGTTTAGACACTTTTTTTACCCCGATATTACTAATTTAATAGTTATTCATACAAATAAATATTTGAAATCCGTAGCTGATCAGTATGGACGTCAGATTTACACGAGAGCGACAGATAACCGGGAAATTAAGGCTCTTTTTGGTATTCTTTTACTAGCAGTAGTTAAAAAAATAACCATTTAAATGCTGAAGATCTTTTTAAAACAAACGGTACAGCTCCAGAAATATATCGTCTCGTAATGTCATTACAGCGATTTTCGAATTCTTATTCGTAGAGTTAGAGTTAGAATAGAGAGCCCAGACGTAAAATAAATAAACTTGCCCCTATAAGAAAACTGTTTGAGAAGTTTGTATCAAATTGTAGGAAAAACTATCACCTGTCGCATATTTACCTATTATATTTAATAAAAATAATATTCATTCTTTTGGAAAATTGATGAAGGTCGTCTTTAATTCGGATCCTTGTCTAGCCGTTCATAATGTAATCGTACATAAAATCTTGTATGTTATGCGTACATAAATATGGCTTTATTGGTCTCGTAAGTTTAAAATATTTTTGAACTTTTAACTACAACTAAAACCTAATAATTATAAGTAAAGAAATCGATATTCTAGATGGCAAATCGGATAAATTTACTGTTCACGTATCCCATTCAAACGTCCAATTCACTTTGAATTATGAAATCGGAACCGGGAACAGGACACGCTTGGGCTTTAAATCAATTTTCCTTAAGACATGAAGTGAATTATGCTCTGATGGATTCATAATAGTGCTCTTTACTGTATTTTCCGTAAGATATTTAAAAGCATATTATTCTTAGTCTTTGGAAACAGTCTCGGATTTTTACTCTGGTATATGAATGAATAGGTTCAATTGGTGTTGGGTTTCTATCTATTTTGTGGATAAGCATAAATTTATATAATATGTAGCTTAAGCCCATTCTAATACCGAATAAAAAAAGTGGCTTAAAAGTTTTTTTTTCTTGGACGACAGTTTTTTTAAGTTTAAGTAAAAAATAAAAAAAATCTATGTAGTTTTGCTCCACAAATATTCCTTTTTAAGTTAAAGAGTGTTAAAAAAACGATTTATTGTAACAACTTTCAAATGCTAGAAAATAGTGAAACGCAGAGCTTAATTTAATAGTACCCCTGTAATAGTAAAAAAAATGGCTTCGAGTTTACTCAGTGGCGTACGTACGGATATTACCGTAGGGTAAAAAAATACATGGTACGCCATTGGTAATTTGTTTTTATTATTTTCTTAAACTTCATTTTTGTTTTTATACAATTTTTTTTTGTTATTTTTATTGTTTGTCTTAGGGTTACTGACCACTTTCCAACTAATAAGAGTCAGCAAGATATTTAGAATGTTTTAAATCGAGTGTGATGTAATGATCAATGTCTTTTCTAAAGATGGTATTAACCCCACGAGAATTAAAAACTGCTGGGACAGTGAACACGGAGGCTCTTTTTTATCATTGTCGATGTTAATGGAGTAAGAATTATTGGAAAAAGCGCTCTTCCGAAAAGTAAAGGTCAGGCAGGTAAAAAAGTTATGACCTCATTTTTTTGAGAAGTGCAGTCCATTGCACCGCATGTGAAAAGCTATTAAAGAGAAAAGGCTGGGAAACCTTCCTCAAGTGTGCTGGCCAACGCGTAAATAAATACATATCTTAAAAAATCCGTCATCATCCCTATAGCCAAGGTTTGATGGCACCCAATGAGTATTTTTTGCTAAATTAAAATTGGAGTTTTCCGTAACATAATTTATCCAAAATGAAAATATTTCGGCGGTTATAGCGGTTAATTTAACCAAAACTACTTTCTTGCCAGTGCAAAGATACTTTTTAAATCATTAATAACTGTATTTAACTTCAAGGGAATTATATTAAAAAATCGTAATACCAGTCTTTTATTTTAATCCTTCATCTATCATAGACTAAAAGATTGCAAGACTGCTTATGTACTTTTATTTTATTTTTCAAATAAACAAAAAACGAGTCTGTAAGCCTATTTATTATTTTTTTTTATTTCATTTGATAGTGATTTATTTTAATGAAAATTGAAAAAGTAATAATAGACCTTTTTCTTTAAGTTTATTTTGCTCTATCTTTCTTGTTGAAGCAAGTAAGGTAAAACTTTTTATTTTTTTCTTCTTGGCGTGCCATCTTCATTATTGAAGGTCGGCAACAGTTTCGGCAAATCTTTGTCGATCCTGTACTGCTCCTAATAGCAATGGAGTGTCCAGGCCTGCTCATTTTCTGATATTCATTCATTCATAGTTTTTTTCTAAGTATATATGACACAGATAACTAGTTTTGCGCTCTTTAATTTTTGTTATAAGCTTTCTATCTTTTCCCATTTCCTAGAGAACTGTTTCATAGAATATATTAAAATAAATTTACCAAACTAAAATATTCTTTAGTAAATCGTGATCGTACTAAATTGCATCTGCAGGCAACGTTGGGTTAAATTTATATATATATATATATATATATATATATATATATATATATATATATATATATATATATATATATATATATATATATATATATATATATATATATATATATATATATATATATATATATATATATATATATATATATATATATATATATATATATATATATATATATATATATATATATATTATTGGGCAACAGAATATTTTTGTTAATAAAAAATTTTAGTCATTAAAAAATTATAATATACAGGGTGATTCATGAGGAAATATCAATACTTCAGGTACGTAGTCGGGGTCCAAAAATAAACATAAAAGTCTATACAAATATGGGTCCGCAACGTTTCCGAGATACAGGGTGTTTACCACAGAGCTGACATGTGCTTAGAAGTAAATGGTGGAATTTTTAAAAATTATAAAACCTAGCTTATGTTTTGCCAAAACATAATTTAAGAACAATAATTTTATTAAAAACAAAAATTCATATTGTTTAATTATACATTTTGTTTCATTTTTTTTTAATTTTGCCATAATAAAATAAGATGCGTCGTAATTTTTTTAAATCCAAATATCTCGTAAACGGTTGCTCATATCAACTTTTAACAAGTATACCTTTTTGACGTTAAAATGACAAAACAATTGTTCAATTTACTTAAAAATGTAATACAGGGCTGTATTAAAAAGTTGTGATTGTTTAAAATAGTAAAAAGACGAGTAGGTGGCTCCCCCTACATGTAAGAGCCTTAATTAGATTCAAATCCGTCATACCCAAAAACCCCCGGATACCAATTTTTACTTTAATATTTACATTATCATAGATTTTTTTTCTAAATAGAAAAATTAAATAAAAATTTTAACACCCCGTATTTCGAAAACAAAGACCTTGCGGACCCATATTTGTATAGGCTTTTATGTTTATTTTTGGACCCTGAAGTATTGACATTTCCTTATGAATCACCCTGTATTAAGTATAATAAATAATTTTTAACATTAAAAAGAAGATCTGATTAACCCTTGCAACAATCATTAAAACACTTTTTCTATTTAAAAATATATTTAAACAAAACATTTTTACAAATTTATTTTTTTAAGAAATATAAAATATAAAAAAGTTTACTTAAAGCTAGTACGATACAATTAAAAGTATAAATTACATGGTATTTTAACCACCATATTTTTAAAGGCAGAAAAGTTAAAAATAAACTTTATGCTTCTGCTTACCTTGATTGCAAAATAATGTTTTACGCTTTTTTCTAACGTCCACTTATTTTATAATGATGTGCCGACTAATGTAAAATACTAACTACTAAATAAATTATTGGATGTGTCCATATTTAAAATTATTATTATTAAATAAAATACACCACTGTGCTACAAAATTTTGTAGCAAACCTCATTAGGTAAATAGAAATGACGCGTGACCTTTAAAAGTAATAGTGGTTATGAAGTTGTTATTTTTTTTTATATAATACTGAGATACTGCCGAAACGGAAGAAGATTTATATATCTTTTGTGAAGAGTTTTAAGCTAAATATCAGTTAAAAGTTTTGTTTTCATTAAGTCCATTTTTCCTATTTTTAACATTTAAATGTTTGACTAACCCAAACGAAAATAACATTTTGCCAAACAAGTAAATCAAACCTTCATCAGGAAACACACCGATTCGACAAGCCAATAAACAAATCACGAACTCAATAAAGTAAAACCAATTGATATCGGTGTGGGGTCCAGTGGTAACAGCAGCGGCGTTTGAAACAGCTGCACAACACAATAAAACCCTATAAATTTGCGATTACTGGCCACAGTGCCCTATGTGCTCGGGTTATATTAGCTCTAAAAGGTCGACAGTTAAGATATTTAATATTTGGTGGCAAATAAATAGCAGTAATCGCAATGTTTAAAGCGACACAGTATAATTTAACTTTAAGAAAAGATATTTTAGTTTTATTTTAAAATTAATCAAAATGGTACTTATTTTAATGAAGAAATAGAGCCCCAGACACATTTTTTACAACACTTATTGTTATGCTTAAACTTTTAAACAATTTATTATTATTTATAGTTTTTATGTGCCAGATATTAAAACAATACCAAGTGCTATTAAACTTAGACTTGCACTTTTGACAACGGGGTAGATGTTATATAACTTTAAAAATGCATTTTTTGCAAAGGTGTGTAGACAACTTGTTTATAAAAAAAATGGAAATTGCTACAAAAGTAGTATCTTTTTAAAGTAAAAAGAAAATATATTGCAACCTAAATGCAATAAATGAGTATAAAAAAAGATTAAAAATTTTAATTTTTATTTTTCTTATATTTATAGATTTATGTCCACAACTTTATCCTGAGGCAGGGTGGGTATATGCTTTGTTTCGCAAAAAAAAGTTATTGTAAGTATTTTTTAAAAGGGCTGTGCCAAATGGATTTTCACTAAAATTGGACTGAAATATAATTTTTTGATTTTACAACTTTTCATCAATTTTTGCAAATTTTTTTCTAATTGTTAGATTATTTTAATATTTCATAAACAAAAAGTATTTTATCCAAAAAAAATTGTTATAAAAATATTTTAATAATAAAAAATGGTTTTATAAGGATTCTTTAAGAGTACAATAATAAAAAGGAGTTAAATTTAATTCATTTAAATAGTGTCGACAATTTATAAAAAATGACTTAAATACCTACTGATCCTGTTAGTGAGATATGTATTATATGCTTACTAAAACAGATTCTTTAATATTCCTGGCAATTACAGATTTCTCCTGGTATAGCCAAAGCTTCTTTAAGGTGCATTTTTTTTAAATTATCATAAAAAATGCAAGTAAAAAAAATCCGGAATTAATTCAAGCTCCCAGGAATTTCGGTACGAAAATTTTGTGCCTGACGCAAATATTATATAAATGGTGTCTCTACTTAATATTTGCCGTTTTGATGCCAAATGCTTCAATTATAATGAAGATCTGGTTAAAGTAATTAAATAAACTAAATAGTATTCTACCCATATTACCAATTTTTAAGTACTAGAGACAAGAAAAAACAATTTAGGCATTTTTCTATTGTATGCTAATGAATTTATATCGGTAATACGTTTATTTATTGTTTTAATGCCTAATATTCTAATATTTCTTTGCTCTAGCAAAATAAGTCAAAGCTTATTAAATAAAAAAATCAGGTTAAGCCCATTAAATAAAGTAGTAGAAAATAATATTATGTTCGTAACACATAATTGTCAAGTAGTAAATATACAAAATAAATGTAAATCATAGTTTAATGCATTATAATAACACAATGAAAGTTTTCTGTGGAGTTGCAAGTTCTTTAATATTTAATCTCCTTGGTGAGATTTTACCTAATTATGTCACAGCCAGATTAAGTAATTTTTAAAAATTAAATGTACTTTTATCATAGCCACATGTTAAAGTGCAAGGAATGGGTGTGGTAAAATTAGCGGCTGTGTAAAATTTTTAACGAAATTTCTTATTTTAGCCTCTTAATTTTTAAATCTTTGGTTTCCTTTTAAATTAAAATATGGCTATTACAAAATATGGCACTAACTTTAACCAAAAGAATACTACGGCATCTGGTAATAATTTGATTTTTCTTACTCGTTAAGGCAGTCCATGAGTCAAATGTAATATAAGGAGATAAATGTATGACTAAGGCATCAAAAATATTCTTTAATTTATTACCTTTTGGACATAATTATACTGATATTGCAAAAACGTAAAACCGTTTTATTCTTTACTATGGATTATAAAAGTCATAAAGAGCAAATGATAGTTTAGGCATGTTTGCGCCTAAAAATGGCATTAATAACCTCTTAAAGCTAATAAGCTTTAAAACCAAATACACTTTTGAAAAGAAATTCTCTTAAAGGGTTTATATTTTTACTTTTTCGGTATTAAATTAGTTTACAAGGGATCGTATGATTTTCAAAAAATGTATTCCATCTAATTTTTAGATCCTCTTTAAATTGTCCTACTAATGATATAAATGCATGTTGCCATGGGGCAAATTGGTATTTTTCAACCAGACTTTTTTTATATTCTTAATTAAAAGACAAATAAAAAAGATCCCATAACTTTTTACGATAAAGTTAATATTTTAAGAGATATGCATTTTTAAAAGTTCAAAAAATCTCAAATTTAGGTACTTTTAACCGATGATAAATATATAAATAAAGAGTAAATTATAAAAAACATTAATTTTTTTATTTCTTATACAATAATTAATAATATCCTTATTAGATTTAATTTTTTTTGTTTAATCCTTTTATTTTATACAGTACAATATTCCCATACCTTTGCTAAGTGGTTTACACATCGTCGTTGTGGTTGGGCCCAGTAGGATCTTTTGGAACATGCGCTAGAGTTGCTGGTAATCGGCAACTCTCTTTGGCTAGCGTATGAAACGAGATCCGAAGCTAAGATGAACACAAGGCTTAAACTCAAGGTGTTAGCATACCGTGCTGATGAGTGAAGACATCCTGTGCCTTAAAAGGTGTCTCAACGGTGCCTCTGAGATAGGGGCGACCCTCAGAGTATCTAGCCTTACCAGGAATGGGGGCTCTGCCGTGGTGGACTATTATTTCCTAGCTCCAAACATAGGAAAAAAGTGACAAAGGTGCTCACCGAAACGGATAAATCCGTTTCGAGAGTGCTACTCAAGGCACAAGCAGACAAAGGGTGCCGACCGAAACGGGTGAATCCGTTTCGTAAGGTGCCCCGCACCCCTGGCTGGGGAAGGACTAATCCATCCCGAACAAACAGGTGCTTAGGAAGGGTTCCCTGAATCCCAACAGAAGGCGGACGAACGCATTTATAGGAAAAAGGGTTCCCTGGCTTTAAACAGAAAGCGGAAAGGACCATTTTCATAGGATAAGGCCGGAGATGCGGCCTCAGAAAGAACATCTGGTTCCTGTAACAAGGACCTGGTAGCTACCCACGTCACTAGACCGGGAGAGGAGGGCATGATGTCATCGTCTGCTCGTAATCCAGGAGACACCAGAACACATCAGAACACATTGTGCTCGTGTCCGGTAGCGACACGAGTAAGAAGGAGATGTAAAACTCTTCCCAATCTGGATCGGATTCATTAGAACTCCGATCCTATTGGGAGAAATATAAAAAGGTGTGAGCCACAATAGACCGAGCGGTCGCAGTGGAGGGCGTAAAAAGTCCACTCACTTTAAACCTACCTACCTACCTTTAAGTATCGCCGTCTCTTTGACACATAATATGCTGTATCGTCCTCTCCATGTCCTAAATCATTATTTATCATTTATCTTAAAAACCATTAACTTTATTTAAATTGTTAAAGAGAGCAATGTTATTAACAATTAAATTACCTACAATTTGTTTTTATAAGTTTTTTAAATTTTTAATTTTACAAAAGTTATTAAAGCTTTATTTTACTTGTAAGCCCGCGTATTTTTTTTTAAATCCCAATTAAAAATATTATTAACTACTATTGTATAAAAAATTTAAAAAAAAAAATATATTTTTTATTTTTTTTTTATATATTTCTTATGGGTCAAAAATACCCAAATTTAAATTTTTCGAACCTTTAAAAATTTATATCTCCAAAAATATTAACTTTATCGTGAAGAGCCATAAGATCTTTTTTATTTATATTTCAATTAAGAATATAGAAAAATTGTCCGGTTGGAAAATATCAATTTCTTGCAATTGTTTAAACCATTTCGGTTTAAACAATATGGCACCAGTTCCCATGGCAACATGCATTTAAATCATTAGTAGGGCAATTTAAAGAGGATCGTATGAAAAAATTGAGGTAAAATAGTTTTCGGTAATCATGCGCCGATTTCTCCTGGACTATATAAGAAATGGATAATAAAACTATTTGTATTAAACTTGTTTTTCTTTTTTGCCCAACAAAAAAAGATAATCCCAAAAACAAATACTAGAAAACACTCGTATGCAACACAGTAAAACTATTTTCCATTATATCGAGAAAAACCAACATTGTCACCCCACCTAAAGCACCGCACAAATTCGCTATCTCGCTTACACATTTGCCGTTTTCACCCAAATTTAGTCGAAAACCCAAAACCCCCATTTTGACATCACGGTCTCGCATCGCAGCATCCAGAAATATCCCGCGCCCTATTTTCTAACCTAAATTGGGGCCCCGGGGTTTCCCGGGTTTCAATTATTATAGGAAAAAATTTTGGGTTTAAAAATTTTATTTTTTCCCTTTCCTCTGGAAAATAGCAAGATGAATATTTAGGACAAGACTAGGAGTGATAAAATAAACAAAACAATTTAAAAAGTTAAAAAAAAACTTCTATTGTGAACTTTTATGCTACTGTTTATATAGATAATGGTAAAAATTACTCTCAAATCTTAGTTTTTTTAAACTAACTTTTTAACAAAATAATTAAAAATCAGTATAATCATATACTTAACTGTTGCTTTTCGGCCCTTTTAATAGTTGTGTAACTGTCAAAATAAACTAATAAACTCTTAAGAATTTTTTACCTCTAGTGATAACAAACTAACTTGAATATCTTTATGTGTTTAGAATTTCACATTTAAACAGGATTTTGGAATGTTAGGTAGGTAAATTAAAATAATTTTTTTAAATGGTATTTATAAGTTTTTTAAAAACTTATACATTTAAACAAAAACCCTGCAAAAATATTTTTACCAAATACATTAACAATAGATGTCAACAAGTTTTTTTTTAATTGAATATTCACATTTTATAAGCAAATAAACGCAATAAAAATGTTGTAATTTACTATAAAAAATTTTTTTTTTATGTTTAATATCGGATCTTATAATGTCCCGGTAACCCCAGGGGGCCCACAAAATATAAAGAACAAACAAGAATTTTTTTAAAAAAAGAATTTTAAAATTCTTTTAAAAAAAAATTTTTAAATTTTCGACGAAAAACGAAATTAAGGTTAAAAAAAAGAAAATAATAAAATTATTTTAAATTTTTTTTAAATAATTCCTTTTATCTGTAGTTAAAAAGAAAAGGGTGTTTTTGGTTTTTTATGTTTGAAAAAAAAATATTTTCATAATATATAATAGTATGATAGTTTTTTGTTTTAGGAAATTTTAAAAGGAAAAATTTCATAAAAAACCCCTAAAAGTAAATTCTGTTTTTAAATTTTTTTAATATTAAAAAAAAATCATTTTAAAAAATAATAATTAAAAAAAATAAAATTTTGAAAAACCAAAAAATTTTTTTTTGTATTTTTCCCAAAAAAACGTATTTTAAAAAAAAAAAAAAAACTGTTATTTAAAAGGAAAATTTATAAAATTTAAAAATTTTTTAATAAAAATTTTTGTTGTTTTGAAAAAAAAGTTAAAAAAAGGTTTTAAAAATTTTTTTTTTTAAAAAAAATTTTTTTTAAAAAAAATTTAAAAGGTTTTTTTGTTTTACCTTTAAATCCCCAAAAAAAACCCAAAATTTTTTAAATTTATTTTAAAATAATTAATTTTTTTAATAAAAATTTTTTTAATTATTTTTTAAAATTATTTTTAAATTTAAATTTTTAAAAATTATTAATTATAATAAAATTTATTTTATTTAAAATTGGTAAAAATTTAGAAGTTAAATATTTTAAAAAATTGACACCTTTATTATTTTCCTTTGCGGTTTTTTTTTTAAATTTAATTTTTTTAAAATTTTCCGGTTTAAATAAAAATTTAATTTTTTTTTTCTCATTTAAACCCCTTTTAAACTTTTTAAAAATTTAAAATTTTAAAAAATTTTAAAAAATTTTTTTCCTTTGTTTAAAAACATTTTTTTGTTTTTTAAAAAAATTTAAGGGGTTGTTAAAAACGTTTTTTTTAAACCATTTAAAAAAAATTGCAAAATTTTAAAAAGGGGTTGTTTTTTTTTTTTTTTTTTTGCCCCAAAAAATTCCCTAAAGGGGATAAGGGGGTTTTTTTTACCCCCGTTGGGAAAAATTTTTTTAAATATAATTTTTTAATTTAAATTTAAAAATTTTAAAATAAATATATTATTTTAAATTTATATATTTAAATTTTTATTAAATTTTTAAAAAAATTTAAATTTTAATTAATTAATTTTTATTTTTATTTTAAAAGGGGTTTTTGGAAAGTTTTTAAAGTATCAAAAATTTTAAAAATTTGGAACCCGAAAGAAAAAACGGGGGCCTTTAAAAAAAATTTTTCCAAAAAAAATTTTTACCCCTTTTTTAATTTGATTAAAAAGCCCGAAAAAAAAAAATGGGGTTGGCAAAAAAAAAACCTCCTTTTTTTTTCAATTTTAAAAACCCAATGTTTATTTATATATAATATATAATTTTTAAAAAAAAATTTTTATTTAATGAATAAAAAATTTAATTTTATTTTAAATAAAAAATAATTTAAAAAATAAATAAAAAAAAAATTTAAATTTAAAAATTTTAAAAAAAATTTAAAAATTAAATTTTGTAAAGTTAATTTTTTAATTTATAATTAATTTATTTAAAATAAAATATATATATATATATATATATATATATATATATATATATATATATATATATATATAATATATATATATATATATATATATATATATATATATATAATATATATTTATTAAAATTTATAATAAATAAAAAAAAAAACCCTTGATTTTAAAAAAAAATTTTTTTTAAAATTTGGTTTTTAAATTTTCAAGGTTTTCCCCCCTTTTCCCAAAAAACCCTTCCTAATAAGGTTTAAAAAGGGTGTAACCGTCTTGGCCGAACCCGAAGCTTTCCAATAATTTGGAGGCTGTGTTTTTTTATAAATAACCGGGGAAATGGTCGTACCTCCCCCGGGTATTTGTTTTTTTTTTCTTTTTTAAAGGGGTTTTTTTGCTCTAATTTAACAATATCTGGTTTCGCCTGGTTGGTCTCCACGCTTGGCTGGGTTTGCCATGGTTATTTTTCTGGTCCCTTTGTTTGTTTTTCAATTAGAGTTTTTTCTGTATTTGATATGTTTTCTGCCCGTTCCCTTTTTGTTAATAATTTTTTTTTTTTTGGATTTGAGGGTGCCTTCAGGGTTCTAAAGTGTTTTGGGGTGCATCTTTTTGGCCTCTTAAAAATGTATCGTGTGTCCTGTCTCTTACTAATTTAAAAAAAGGGGGTTTGATGTCCCCTGTTTGTTTTTGATTTTTTTTGGGTTTCTTGCCTCTGGTTAATTTTTTTTTCAATGTTTTTCCCCCGATAAATTTTGGTTTTACAGTCTCTGCAGGGGTTGCTATAAACTTCTTGGTTTCTAAGGGTATTTTGTTTTTTGAATTGCCTAGTATTTTATGTATTGTTGTTTGTTGCTACACCTTTTATGTAAGGTAATTTGGTATTTGATTTAAAGTTATTCCTCTTTTTTTCTTGTTATAGGTTTTGTGTTTTATTTTATGGTTTTTCTTATATTTTATGTTCTTTGTAGTTCTTCTGTTTTAGAGCCGTTAAAATGTCCTTGAGTTTGTTGGCGGTTTGTTGGTTTGGTTAAATGGATCTGGAAATTAGGGTGTTGGCCACCGCCTGCATCTGTCATATTTGGCGTTTAAGTATCTGTTCGTGCGTGTGGGCTTTCTGTAGAGGGTAGTTTTTAAGAAATTTTTTTGGGATTTTTAAAAAAAAAAAAAGAAAGTTAAAAAAAACAATATATAAAAAATATATATATATATATATATATATATATATATATATATATATATATATATATATATATATATATATATATATATATATATATAAAATTTAAATATATATATATATATATATATATATATATATATATATATATATATATATATATATATATATATATATATATAAACATTTTAAAAAGATAAAAAAATTTAAAAAATTTAAAATTGTAAAGCAAACCTGAAGAATTTAATTTACCACGATTAAATTAAAGAATTAAAAATTTTAAAACCCCTTTTTTTTTAAATTTTGAAAAAAATAAATAAAATTTTTTTTTTTTAAAAATTTTTATTTTTTATAAAAAAAATTTTTTTTTTTTTTTTTCCCTTTTTTGATTTTAAAAGGAAAAAAATTTTTTGACGGGGAAAATTGAGGTCGTTTGTTAAAAGATTCCTCAATGTTATGGAAATAGGGTCACAGTATTTTTAGCCTTTGGAGCATAATTTTTGTTTACAAAAAATTTCACTTTATTTTATAACCTTTTTCCTGATTTTTTTTTAAACCCGGGTAAGGGGTTTTTGTTTAGACCTTTTTTGACAAAATACCGAATAGTTAATGAGTGATCATGGTGACTTTCAGAAAAAAGACCTGAACTCATCCTATTTGGTAAAAAAAAAACATAAACTTGCTTGGAGATAGAACACGTATTGTAGAAAATATGTGGGTTTTGATTTTTTTAAAAAGGGCCCGATAAGAATTTAAAAGGGGTTACCAGGTTCAGTAAGCTTCAGGTTTTTTATTCAACAAATATATTATTTAAAATAAATAGTGGTAATAGGCCAAATTTAATTTTAATTAAAAAACCCAAATAACCCCTTTTTAAAATTTTTTTTTTTTTAGAAAAAATTAAGGTATTTAATTCCCCTTGTAATTTTTAAATTTTTTTTCCTATTTTAGAAAGTTTCTGACAGACTAAAAAATTGTTGTGGGGAAAAGTAACTTAAAATACCTCAAGTTTTTAATTTCCCTTTTTTTTTGGCCAAAAAAAAAAAATGTGGGGCCTTTTTTCCAAAGTTCGGCCCCATTTTCCCCGCCTATAAGAACTTTGGTCTCGTTCTCAAAAGGTTTTAAATTAGATTTAAAAAATTGGGGAAAAACTCTAATTATTCGAGCAAGTTTTGTCGTTTTTTCTTTTTAGATATTTGTTTTTTAAAGTCCCGGTTTTTTCTACTGATTGACTGACTGATTTTACTGATTGACTTATCAGTTAGGGGCCCCCTTTCCAAAAAAGGGGTAGAAAATTAAAGTTTAGTGCAAAAGAAAAAAAAAAGGACACAGTTAATGAAAAATTTTAAAAATGCACTTTTTAAAGGGAAAACCCTGAAACAGGGCCGTAATATCGTATTTTTAGGGGGTTTTTTTTTAAACCCAAAAATTAAACCCTTTATTTTCTAAGACCCCCCCGTAGGAATTTAAAAAAGTTTGGAACCCCAAACAAAAAAAATTTTAAAATTTCCCCCTAAAAAAGCCCCCAAAATAGGGGGATTTAAGCAACATTAAAAAAAAATTTTTTCCCTTTAGTCAAATATTCCCCTTCTAACCCAGAGAAGGGGGCTTTGAGAAAAAACAGCATTAGATCCTTTTTTTTAAATATTTTTTTTTATGTTAAAATTTTCCCCAAAAATTTAAAACCAAAAAAATATCTGCCTCTTAAAAAATTTTTCAAAAAAATTTGACCAAGTTTTGTCCACGATTTTATTCTTTTTTTTTTTTGCCCAGTTTTTTTTGATTGTGTGTAAAAAAATGTCCGTATTAAATAGAAACAAATTTTGTAAAAACTGAAGGGAAAAAAAAAAATGGAACAAAAGGGGAATTTTGGGCTTGGTCAATTTTTTAATTTTCATAAAAACCCATATTTGGATAGGAATTAGGCCACTTTTTTTAAAATATGTTTTTTTGGTATTTTCATATAGTCTTGTGAATAGGTGTGTTTCCTGCAAAAACTAATAATAAGAAGGCTTTGAAAATATAAGCGATAGCTCATTAGACGCGAAATGCAAATCTAAGAATGGCTTTTTGGGGGGTTTTTTTTCTCCCAAAAAAAAAATTAAAATTTTTTTAAAACAAAAAAGAAAAAAAAAAGCCATTTCGAATTTTGATAAACTTAAAACCATAAAAAAGAAGTAAAAAGTTTAAAAAAAATTCCCCCAAAAAAAAAATGTTTTCCCAAATTTTTTTTCCCAAAAGGCCCCGGCAATTTGGGGGTTTAAAAAGGGTAAAAAAATTTTTTGGAAAAAAAAAATTAAAAAACAAAAAATTTTTTTTAAATTTTTAAAAAAGTTAAAATTTTTGATTTTCAATTAAAAAAACCTTTTGAATTTTCAAAAATTTTTGAAAATTACCCGGATACAAAACAAT
Organism: Listronotus oregonensis; assembly: GCA_019359885.1. NCBI lineage: Eukaryota > Metazoa > Arthropoda > Insecta > Coleoptera > Curculionidae > Listronotus > Listronotus oregonensis. The sequence continues at coordinate 135,291 of JAHBCN010000062.1, forward strand.
TTTAAATTTTTGGGTTTTTGTTTTTTCCTGGCTTTTTTGTTAAGAAAATTTTAAATTTTTAAAAAACATTTTTAAATCAGTATAATTAAATAAAAAAACTGACTTTTTGGGGTTCGGGCCATCATCAACTTTTTTTTTTAAAAGAGACCTGATTTATTTTTTTTTTAATTAAATCCTTTCTTCCTTTTAAAAAACCCTTTTATCTCACTTTGATATTTGAAAAAAGTTTCTCAGAAAATTCCATCACCAGAATATTTTATATTTATCTTCCCAAAAACCCCGAACTACTTTTTTTGGTGAGAAGGTTAAAAAAAAAATAAACTTATTCTTTTTTAAGTTTTTATTGCAACAAAATTAATTTTAAAACGGAAAACTTTATTAACAGAAACTTTCTGAATATTAAATATAAGATACAAAAATAGACAACAAATCAGCTTACATTAACAATTTGTCTATAATTTTTTTTGGGGACCCATATTAAAAAAAAAAATATTTTAATCACTAAAAGTGTTCAAAAAAAATTTCTGCCTCGATGCATTTTTTTGCTTTTTTTTGTATTTTTAATACACCCGATAAATTTTTCCCCCCGGGGAAAAACGCTTCCCCATCCCCAAATTTTTTTCCTTTTTACTTGAAGGTTGTGAGGGGGGATTTTTTTTAAAAAACGGGGTTTTAAGATATCCCCAAAGGAAATAATCAAGGTACTGAGATCTAGGCTCCTTTTCGGGTATCTCACAAAAACCCCTTTTTTCCCCTTCATTTATTAGGAAAACATGATTAAGAAATTTAGTTACTTTTCCCCTTCCTTTTTGGGGGGACTCCGTCTTGCTGCAACCATATATCTTCCCCAAACCGCCAAAAAGGGGTTATTGTCCAGAGCGTCTAAAACCCCCATTCCTTATCAAATTTGATATCGTTTTGGGGAATTAAGGTCCCGTCTAAATGAAAAAGGCCAATAATTGTGTTTTCCCCTTTTTAACCTGCCCCTTAATTGGAAATTCTCCCCAATTGTTCCTGCTGGTTTATTCTTGGGTTTATTAATAGACCAAAAGTTTATTGTTTCTATTAAAAATCCGCTAGTTGGGGGAAAATGCATTCGTTGGTCCATATTATATTATTAAGGGGAAACCATTTTTATCTATTTTTTTTAAAAAACCCCTTACAAAAAACCGGCGCCTTTCATTATTAGCTCTGGTTTTGGGCGACAATGTTTTTAAACGCCTTTTTTTTAATGAGAATATGAAGTATTTTGTATACGTTTTTACGTAAATAAATTCTTTTTTGTGTTTTAAAAAAACCATAAAAATTTTTTTAAATTTTTTTTTTATATTTAATACCTAAAAAAAATTTTTAATTGACGTACTCGCGTGAAGGCCCGTTTTTTTAGTTAAATTTAAAATTTAAATAATGAAGGAAGAACCCCAGGAGGTTTTTTTTCCTTTCTCTAAGGAAAATTTTTTTAATTTCCCTTCCTTTTTGGTTTTAATTTCTTTAAAATAGAAATGATGTTTTTTATTTTGTTTTTTTTAATAACAAATGCAATTTGTATTATCATAAAATCTTTAAAACGCCTTTTCGCCACAGTTTGGAAAAATTAATTTTTTTTTGGGAAAAAAATAGGAAAAAAAATTGTACCACAACAATATAAAAACCAAAATTTTTTTTTTTAAAATTTAATATCCAGACTGTAGAAAACGTAAAGTCTACTATTTACAATTTAGAGCAACCAAAACTTTGTTTTCCAGTTTTAATAATCGAAAGAACCTTGTCTGAAGATTTCAAATTAATTTTCTTATTAAACTTTTTAATTAAAATATTTTAGATAATTTCATTTGTCATCATTAACAAAAAAAGTTGGCAAATTAATAAAGGAAAGTTTAAAAATTTAATTGGAATAAACTTTAACTATTTAAAAAAACAAGAAATACTTTTTGTTTTTTACCTGTTTTTACGGTTTAAAAAAAGTACACAATTTTGATAAATATAGAATATGCTATTAGACCAAATATAATGGGTTAATTTTTGCCTTTTAAAAATATAAAAAGTTTACTTAGTCCTAAATGATATATGGGCTTTTTTAATAAACACAAATTAAAATTGCCAAAGTAAAGGGTTAAAGGTTTTAAAAGAAATGATTAAGAATTTTAAAAGGGAAATTCTAAGTTAGTGTATGTTTAATTTTTTTTAAGTTTAAAATATCACCTATTTGCTAATATATTTTAGGTTTTTTAAGTTTTTTAAAAAAAAACAGGGTTAAATAAGGTTAAAAAAAATTAAACAGTAAATTTCCTTAGTTTTTTGTTTCTCTGAGCTTTGGGTTTTTGGGAGAAAAAAATCAAAAAAAATGTTTAAAGGTACCATTTAAATGCTTAAATGTAATGAAATAAAAGAAATTTTAGTTAGAGGTTAATTTGAGAATGCCCTAGTAACACGTAAAAAATTGCCTTCTAATTTACTAATTGGCTGTTTACGGATTTACCAAAGGATTTAAAAAACATGGGTACGCACTGGAATATTTAAAAATATTTTTCAAAAAATTTGTAGTTTCTTTTAAACCCGTATTTATCTTTTTACCCTTTAACCATTGCGTTTAAGGAAAAATGTAAAAACAAAAAAAATTAAAAAAATAAATTATCGGTAATTTTTGACTTATTTTTAGATTCATAAAACATAGTTAATTTAAGATTAAACGAAATTTAATGGATTTCATGGTATGAGAGAATAAAAAAAAAGAAGGGGCCATTAAAAGTATCTCCCGACGACACCGATTCACAATGAAAATGGACTGTGGCACCTAACTTTAGTATGTTATTTATTTGAAAAATACAAAAAACCGCAACCCAAAGGTTGAACAGCCCAACCCCGGCTGAAAGGCCTTTCTATATGTCTGGGTTTACTTTTGGAAGAATAGTACCGCTATATTGTAATGAAAAGAAATTTTTAAATTTTATAATTTTTTTTAAATGTAAATATAAGATAAGTATAGTACAGAGCTTTAAGAAAAAAAAGAAGATCGCAATCCTTGAGTTCGACTTTTTTAATTTTGTTTTTTTATAAACCTATTAATTATAATAATTTTTTTTTTTTTTAAAATTGTAGTAAACAAATTTTGGTAATTTTGGTTAGCACCAAAGAACACAAGTTAAGTATATGTATTAAAGCTTAAACCCGTTCTTAAATAATTTAAATTAGAATAGCTGGTAAGCATATCAAGGAAATCCCCTTCTCAAAAGAGGTTAAGTATCTAGGAGTCACTTTTTTACCAAAAAAATGAACTGGGGACCACACCTCAACAAACTTGTTCAGAAGGCAAAATTGCCCTCGGAGATTCGGACATGGAAAAAGCTGAGGACTTAAGCCAAAGATGAACATGTGGTTGTATAAAATGGTAATAAGACCCATGAATATGGTTCAGTTGCCTGGGGGCAAGGGTCTCACAGACCGTAGCAATCAGACAACTTCAAAGTGTGCAAGGCTAGCATGCTATGCATCACGGGGGGCTATGAGAACAACTCCAACCGCAGCCCTAGAAGTGCTGCAAAATGCCCACTACCACATCATAAGGGCAAAAAAAGGGGGTCTCTATAGGTCCAAGGAGGTCAAAGTCCAATTATAGGGGAAACCGAAGGACTCCAAAATGGGAAATAGAGGAGGACCAAGAGGTCACTCTTTTTTTGAGATGCCCTCAGACAGGATAACCCCTCGTTTCATCTTCAATAGACACTTTCGTATTGTCATACCAGATAGGGAGGACTGGAAGGGAGGCCCCCCCTAATTTAAAAACCCCATCATATCTGGTTCCCGATGGCTCCAAGACCAACAATTTTTAGGAGCTGGCATCTTGGAGATAAGCCTAGAGAAAAGGTAACTTTATGTCTCGGTCAGCACGCCACGGTTTTCCAAGCGGAAATGCAGCAATGATGCATTGCGCCGTGAGGATTAAAGAAAAAGGGAGTAAAGGAAAAAAATATCGTTATTTACCAGATACCCAAGGGCCTGAAGGCCATCAGTTCCCCAAAGGGTTTAAATTTGTCGGGGACTTGTGGCCCCGAAAGCAAAACAACTTTACGGTAGCCTGGGTACCAGGCCAGGGCCTCCGGGGAACGGAGGATCGACGACCCAGCCAAAAGAGGATCAGCCGCCAAATAAAAAGGCCCGAGCCATTCTGCAGTATCTCGACAGGTCTCTTTCAAAGCATCTATTAAGAGTTGGGTAGACAGACAGTTTCAAAGCTGGTGGGTCAAACACTGGACAACGACAGGCAAAGCAGTTCATTTAAGACCCGCTTCCGTTTTACATCGGACCCACTGACCACAGCCGTAAGGTCGTAAGGATAACGGTAGGTCAACTAACAGGACATTGTAAACTCAACAAGCACCTGGAAAATAAACCCGGTGGAGGATAGCCTGTGTAGGTTCTGCCAGGAGGTAAAAAACACCTTACATGTGTGGTGCCATTGCGGCACGCAGGCTTAGGTTTCTAGGCTTGGGGGGCAGAAGCCAAAACCGGCTAATTTATGGAGGGCCCGGGGTCGAGCTCTGAAGTCTAGTTAAGAAGACGGGCTTGGCAAGGTACTCTAAAGAACGATGGAGAAACCACAATAAACATTCCCTAAATAATGTAACATATGAATCAAATAAAAAATTTACCAAAATGTAGTGTTTGATATTAGGTGCGACAAATTTTTGAAGGCATAACCTACCCTTTACTCTTGGCTGTGCGAACAAGCGTGCGAGAGAAAAAGAAGAATGGGTGTATAAACTTTGTCTTATGCTCCCGTGGGATTATACCGATCCGCGTTGACCGGGTTGGCGGAAAAAGATACATATCCGCCAACAAATCAGCATGCAGTGCGAAGGAAAAGGGATTAGACTTATGGAGATTTTTCTCACGCACGCTGTTGGCACGGACGAGTGGCAAGGCTGCCTCTAGGTAAGTATGTTCTCGAAGGGTATAACAGTCTACCAAGGCACACTTATCATAGGCACATACATCATTACCGACTTTTAACATGGTTCCTGAAAATGTTGTCCTCCTGTCCCCGCTAGGATCCGTGATTTAAACAAACTAACTATTGTTTTTAGGCGTTACGGATGTTTTTCCACTACTATAAAATGCATTGCCCTTGTTGCAAAGTGGCAATATCCATACAAAATACCTAAAACACTTTTCAGACAGTTTCTTATATGATTTTTTTATACCCTTCAGGTTTCTCTAAAAACCACCATATTTGCTCAAAAAGAACTTGAAACATTATGCCGAATTTGGTTAAAATAAGATCGATAATCTTCGCAATTTAATGTCCTTTAAAAAATGGACAATATTGCAAATGGGAAAAGTCTAAAGTGTAAGATTGTTATCTAGCAGGGCTAACTCTAGCTAACTTTGAGACTCTGCTATTCTTAATATATCTCAGGGGACAGCTGAGCTCGTTTCCTAACCCAAAAACTGGAGGAGTTCGTCAGTGCCCTCTTTTATGACCGGCTAAAAATAGAATTATGTTTATTAAATATTAAAATTAAATTTTATCCCTGGTACCGCTTGGTACCACCCTTGGGATTTTTACAGGAGGTTTCTAAGTAGTCCCTCTCTTTTAAAAGTAATCCCAGACCTGGCACTCTGGGGTATAATATATAAATTAATAATTAAAGTTGGATTTGGACAAAATTCCCGTTATTCCCGGATTTCTCCTAATGCCGCTGAGCACCCGCTGTGGTTCTTGGCAGGGTGATTCCCTGATACTTTCTCTTCCTTATAAACCTAACCGGCGGTGGCACTCAGGGGTACGATACAAAATAATCCCTTAAAGTTAAAATTAAGCAAAAATTCCCTTGATCCCGGATTTATCCCTATACCGCTGGGTGCCGCTCAGGGTTTTTCACTAGTTGATCCCTTATTCTATCCCCTTTAAAATAAGACTAAACTGGACCCGGGTAGTCCCCGGCATCCGGCAAAATAATAAAATGTAAAGACTTGACACAAATTTAGAAAATTCTTCCCCTTATCCCGAAATAACTAACACTGGAACAGAGGCGCCGTCCGTCTTGGTGCAATGACGGCAGCATCCTCTGCCCTAACTTGTAAATAAAATCCCATTAAACTGGGGGAACGGGAGGCGCCGGCCGTCTTAGTGCAATGACGGCAATCCTCCGTTCTAATCTGAAAATGGAAAAGTCATCCTGGGCCTGCCTGTGGAAACAAGGCGGCCTGTATCCTGAAAAAGAAATGATGTTACGATTCCCAGAGTTCCTTGAAAAAGAAACCCTTTGGATATGTTTGTAGATTCTTGAAAAGAATCGTAAGTAAATAAAACTCCAATTTAGAATGTTCGGCCCAAACACACCATAACACTTCTCCTCGATAACCAGAACGGGATCGTAGGAAAGCTGGCCAAATTCGCAGAGCAGCAAACAGAAATGAAAATACTAAACAAAATGACTTCTCTACTTTCAATTACCTGGGAGTGCAAATGGCAACTCCGGTATCTAAGCAGATTGGTCGCTACGACCGCAATCTCGACTGACTGTTCTGCGGATTTCGGCCGGCTTTTATGCGATTCCGCGTCAAGATTTAGACATTTTTTTACATATAATAAAGATCCAAAGCTTTCCAATGTTTCATTTTGATTATCTCCGTAAAGTTTTAATAAATAATTTTAATAATAACATGACTTGAAAGTACGCAAAAAAGCGGCTTTTAATGTATTGATACTGTCAACCAGTTAAGTACAAGCTGTCAAAGTTTTCAAACAATAGCAAACAAATATTTTGCACAATGATAAATTTCGGTTATAGTTTAACTAAATGTAAAAAAAAATAAAATACCTTTATAAAATTAATTTAATTTAGTTAAGTTAGTAGGCAAAAATAATAAATTATATTTTAAAAGTCTACTATTTAAATGGGTATAATGCTGGTAAAATTACAATGGTTTCAAACGTAAAACAACTGCATAATATAATGCTTAGAAATCCTTGCCATAATATCTTTCTCGGCAACACAATACAACCTTCGAAAAACAAATTACATTTTCATGAGCCCTATCTACCAAATTTTCAGTTTTAAATTGAAACAACATCCAGAAGCCCACACCAGATAAATAAGATACAATTTAATTTTCCTTACTTGTAAGAACATACTGAAAATTTCGCTCGAAGTGGCGTTTAATTTGAACGATAAACTCAGAATGGTGGAACACATTTTGAAAGGTAAAATATAACGTGGCTTTTACATTTTGGAGGATTGTTGTAATGGCTTTGAGGAAAAGAATGGAAAATACGAGTGGGTCACGAAAAATTGAAGGCCTTACTTATTACCACGCTTTTATTAGCTTGACCTGTATGTATATTTGTATGTAAGTATGTACGTATGTGTGTATGTATGTATCTATGTTTGTTTATATGTACGTAAGTATATAACGGAACCTTTTAACGTAATGTTTACCTAATTTTAAAAGTCTAATTAACGTAAATATTTGTACAGGGATCAGTTGTTTGTAAGGTAATGGAAAAATTTATTAATTCCCAGATTATAAAGTATATGGAAAAACACAAAGTATTAGCTGACAGACAATATGGACTTCACCGCAAGAGATCAGTAACAGATCTTCTTTCTTTCGTCTCACATAACTTGGATAAATCTCTTAAATTTCTTGGTGAATCCCAGATCGTTGCTCTTCATATCGAAAGCTTTTAACCAGGTCTGGCATGATAGGCTTTTAAACAAATTTTCTTTCTGCGTTCTTCCACCTAAGGTTTGTTTTTGGATTTTGACTTTCCTTTTTAATCTTATATATCAGTTATTGTAGATGGTTCTTTGTCCAGCTATCACCCAATTAATGCTGAGGTGTCCCGTGGTCAGTATTGGCATCAACTTTGTTTTCTCTTTACATCAATGATCTGATGTCTTTCACAATCAATCATATTTATAGTTTTACTTAAGGTACTACCTTCCACTCTAATATTTAATTTCCCAAGCCAGCCTCTAAGCCTAATTTGGAAAACAAGCTTAGAGTAATGCAAATAGCTTTTTCATAAGAACTTAACCTAATCTTGAATTGGAGCGCCAAAATCTTGTCCAGTTTATTGCCTCCAAAACAAAGTCTGTCAATGCTCATCCGTAATATATGAGCGTTCAAGTTCTGCAGAACAAAGACTCTTTTGTTGGCGTTACTTTTCGTAATAACCTTAACTGGCATAAACACATTATATCCATAGCCTCAGCAGCTTTAAAAAAGCTTGGATTCTGTTTCCGAGTCAGAAAGTATTTCTCTTCTTTTAATTTGTATACTCTGTATGTGTCCCAAATCAGACCCTGTTTGGAATATTGTTCTCATATCTGGGAAATGGCGTCTTCTACGTCTTGCAGCATTCTTGATTCCATTTAAAGAAAAGCTTTTAATCTTATTAATAATCCTACGCTTATGAAAAAGCTTTCTTTTCTTGCCCACCGGCAAGCTGTAGGGAATTTCTCGCTCTTATGTAGGTATTTTTAGGGATTTTTCTGCGAGGAGTTGGCCAGTATAATTTATTTTCAGGTAGTTTTCAACAGGCAACACGTGATGCTACCGAACTTCCCACTTTGTTCTCTCCTTTATCTCCATGGGACCTGATACCCGCAGAAGTTTTCCCATCCCTTTACCTACCAAGTCCCAAATATTTATGTCCCGCTTGAATAAACTTTTCCTTTCCACACCAGACACCCATGGTACTTGAGCCTTCAGCCCTCGTGGACTGTCCCAAAATACAAAAAAAACAACACTTAATTTGGGACTTCATATGTCTTTCTTTGTTAACTGTGCTGGTACACAACCTCCCATTTAATATGTATTTTTATCCATATTTAAATAATATAACATAATAAATTTAAATAACAAAAAAACAAAATAATAGATCATACCAAATTGAATTAAATTATGTTAAATTAAATTAGACAAAATAAAATTTTTATATCAAGCAAATTAAATTTAACTAAACTGAATTAAATTTCATTTATACTTTTATTTAGCTCACTTTAATATATCATAAAATGAAAATTGTTACATAGTTTACCAAATAACCCAAAATTAAAATACATTTTACAAAGTGTTTTAAAAAACATGGGACAAGGCCTAATGTGAGATTTCTTGATCAAAAATAAGACAAAAATGTTATATAAATAGATTTAAAACGATCTTATTTTTAAGAAATAAGGTGTGGAAAAAAGCTTTTTAAGGACAGCAAAAACTAAAGCCAAAATTATCTTCTTTCATTATCAAGAAAAGGGCTGAGCTACCAGATAGTATTGTTGCCTACTTGTTTATAAGGATTAATTACACTTTTTTTTTAATTCTTTCAATAATAACAGTTTAAATAATAACAATAAATTAGTAACAAAGTAAACACCATGCCTATTAAAAGCGTAATACTTTAAAACTCTTGGTAATAAATAAAAGAAGCTGATCAATTCTAAATTACTAACTTATTACATTAAAAAGAATCGATAATTGTTAAATAATTTGAATACATATTTAGTCACCCTTGATTGATAAAATAAATACAAAAGTTGAGGTTTTGTCCGCCTCGACACTGCAGCCTCAGGGCTTGTTGTATCTCTTGTGTATTTGTTTCAGTTAAAAGGTTTGACACCTTAGACAGGTGTTAGCCCTTTACTGTTCTTTTCTGGTCTCCAACCTCCTGGTGTTAGTGTCCACCGGGGTTTTAATTTGTTCTCCAGTATTAGGCAGGGCACTCATATATGATGAGGCTGTCTCTTCCTCTTCTAATCATAGTCTGCAAATGGGTTCTCTTATAGATGCCCATAGTATGCATATGTTTTCTTAGAGTGCAGTGTCCGGTTATTAATCCTGTCACTATTCTAATCTGATTCCTATTTAGTTTTAGTAATTCACTTGTCAATGCTTTCGATGGTGAGTCCAACATTGATTTACTGGAGGTTGCCTTGGAATTGGTTCCAGTATGACTGATGTTGTGTTTGAATCCACCGAGTCAAATAGCACGAACCGAGGCTTTGGTATTCCAAAAACGGGTTCAGGACCCACAAACATTGCTGCGGAGCCTCGCCTGGCCAGGGAGTCTGCATTTTCATTGCCCTGTATTCCTGTGTCCTGGCACCCAGGAAAGTGTAACTCTGTTGTAGTTAGCCGGGTTTAGGACGCATTGCAGACAGTTCCAAACCAACCTTGAGTTGACTTGTTGGGATGCCAAAGCTTTTATGGCCGCTTGACTATCAGAGAAGACAGTAATGTCCTGCCCTTATATCTCCTCCTCAAGTTCTCTCGCAGACAAAGTTCAATGGCATATATTTCCGCCTGGAAAATAGTGGCATATTTCCCCAGGGAAGCATAAGCATTAAACCTGGGGGTCATACCATGAATTCCCGCGCCGGCTTTCATTGTCAGTCTTGGATCCATCGATATACCAAACCAAATTCCGAGACGACCAGGAGATCGCTCACTACTGCCCCAGGTAAGCTGGGTTTGTAGGGTCTGTGTGTATTTATCCGTTTTGGCATTGTATCACTGCTTATTCCTCAAATATTGGGTTTGTGATACTGCTCGTTATTCTGGTGTGTCCTAGGGCAGGCCCAGAGCACCAGTTGCGTTACATTTCAGCCTGTATGCCCCAATCCTCGCCTCCGCCTTAATAATTATACCAAGGGGGTGGCTTGTAGGTTTCCATGGCTACAGTTGGAGTGCTTCTAATAGCTCCCGTTATACAGCTGGAGTTTGGATAACTCCAGCTCTGCTTTTCTCTGTTCTATTTTTGGCCACCAGATAGTTGGAATCGCAGGTTATCATGGGTCTTACCACAGCAGTGTACAACCAGTGCACTATGCGTGGCTGAAATCCCCAATTCTTCCCAAGGCTTTTGGTAGCCATTAGAGCCATTTTGCCCTTATTAATCACATTCTGCATATGTGGATTCAGGTTAGCTTAGAATCCAGAGTTAATCCAAGATACTTTACCTCCTGGACATGGCCGAGTGTGGTACCGAAGAAGTGAGAGATAATAAATCATCCAGCTTCCTTCGTCTAGTGAAGGGTATTAGCGCAGTTTTGCCAGGATTAACAGTAAGTTTTCCCTTGTTGCACCATCCTCAGATTCTCAGTGCCCTTTGCAATAAGCTCCGAGGTTGTTTTTTTATGCTTCCCCACGACAAGTATAGGATGTCATCCGCATACCCCTGGGTATAGAAGCCAATATTATTCAGTTCCACAGGAGTTCGTCAACAGCCATATCCCACAGTAGTGGGGATAGAACCCCTCCTGTGAGCATCCTTTGACCACTGACACCTCCATTGTTCGCTGAATAACGTTGCTTGCGCTCGTCTGCCAAGTAACATGTTGTTTATCCGCCCACAAATGGTGTCGTTAATATTATGTCTGGAAGAGCAGCGGCCATTGAGTTGAAGGAGGCCTCGATCAAAGCTCCCTCAATGTCAGAAATGCAGCAAAGTACGATTTCCTTGTTGTTCAGTGCGAGTTCCTAAATCTGGTAACCAGTTGATATGAGCAGATTTGCATGATTTTCTGATTGATAGGCATGCTGGTTTTTGTGGAGTGGCCTCTGTAAGAGTTTTCCCTGACATACCTGTCGATCAGTTTTCCATTGTTTTTATCATAAAAGACGACAATGTAATTGGTCCAAGTTCCTTTGTCTGAAGCAGTCCTTACCCGGCTTTGGAATGAAGACCATTTTAATCTGCTTCCATGCATTGGGCAAATAGCTCGTAGCTAGGCTTGCACGGAAGAGTTTGCAAAGCAGTGGAACTAGGGTTTGCTTTCCCTGCTGTAGTAGTGCTGGGATTATCCCATCAGGTCCAGGTGCTTTGTAGGCTTTGAATGATTCAATTGCCCACTCGATTTTTTCATAGGTTATGACTTCCTTTGCTACTTCCCAGTCGCGTCTTGTGGGCCGAACATTGACGTCTGGGTAGGTCTCATTAAGTTGAGTTTCTCTTGATCCTAGTAGATGTGTTTGGAGCAAAATCTCCAATGTTTCCCTGTCAGTTTCAGAGTAGGTTCCATCTGGTTTTTTTAAAGTGTCAACAGGATTGACCGGATCTTTAGACAGGATTTTTTGGAGTCTGGCTGCCGTGCTGGTATTTTCAACCTCCTGGCAGCTTTTCCTCCATGAATCCAGTTTAGCTTTACGGACCCGTTTATTGTATTCGGTGAGTGCAGATTGATGTTCATCCCACTCACCCGTTTTCTTCGCTCTGTTGAACAGTGTGCGGGTTTTTTTCCTTAGCTCCAGTAGTTCGTTATTCCACCAGGTAGACTTTTTCTGGCGGTTTGCTTTACTGGAGGACAGTGATTCTGATAAGAGTTTTAATAGCCTCCAGTAGTTCACAGGAAGCAAGCTTTATGTCAGTAGTGTTCCTAATGCGGGTTTTGACGTTACTGCAGTTGATGGTCAAAGTTTCCTTGTATTTCTCCCAGTCCGTGCTCCTCGGTACACGGTACTTCCCCATTGGCCTCTCAAATGCAGAGATAGCCAGGAAGATGTGCCGGTTCCTCAGATACATACCACCGAGTTACCTGGGATCGTATACGCGGAGATGCCAAAGTAACGTCGATTACCTCTTTACGGGCTCTAGTCACAAAAGTAGGTTCATTCCCCCTATTTAATACCTCTAAATTTTCAGAAATAATAAAGTCTAAAAGGTACTCACCTCTCCTGTTGATGTCACTGCTTCCCCAAGCAGTGTTTTGTGCGTTGGCATCCATCCTAATAATGAGCTGTAGGTTAGAGCGCCTACAGAAATGCTCCAACTGGCGGAGTTCCTCAGATGGGGGTGGATTGATTGCATCATATGGAAGGTAGGTTGAAGCGAGGACAGCTTCAGTCCATACACCTTCCATGATGTATTTCAGCCTTACTGCCGCCTGGTCCCTAGAACAGAAATCCGTCAGCTTTAAGGCATGTAATTCCTTCTTAATAAATATGCAGGATCTGACATTTCCAGAGTTGGAGTCATATATTAACTTACCTCCGGCTTCGCCTAAGCCCCCAACTTTTCCTTTAAAAAGCCAAGGTTCTTGTATGAGGGCTATGTCCGCGTCTCCACGAGATAGGAGCCTGCATAGGACAGCCGTGGCTGCCCTGTTATGCTGCAGGTTTGCTTGAAGCACCCGCCATCTGAATCTGTTTGGACTGTTCCGCGGTGAGTTTTCCTTCCGGGAACGAGTCCAACGAGACTGCCGTTTTGTGGCCTGTGAGAGCCTGTTTGAAGGTTGCCCCAGTTGTTGTACTGGGTTTTACCTGTACATGCTCCGACCAACCTTTCTTGGTTTGTCTCGAACAGGGTGACGGTGTGCTAATTACGGAGCACTTCCGTTTGCCTTGCCTTGGGTTCGGTTCCCCAGACTCGGCTTTGCTGCCTGAAGGTTTCTCAGCCTCCAGATTGGCTTTGGTTTTCCTATTTGCCCTGGGCTTCCTGGGTTTGATAGGTTTACCTCTAGCTTTGGCCGCCTCAATTGCAAGTTTTCGGCGCTGTGCACCAGACATCCTGCGCTCGAGGTTGGGCTTCCGCTTTTGCTGGGTTCCTTGAGCTGCAGGATTAGTGCCTGCAGGTTCAAGTCCAGCGGGGTTTACCTCAGGCGTAGGTGAGGCTTGGTCTTTATGACCTTCCTCCACCTCCATCTGAGTTAGATTGTTTTTTTTTTATCGTCTGAATCTATATGATTCCCACGAGCGGTGCGGAAACGCTACAGACAAGGCTACTTACTCCAGAAGGTCGCCAGGTATTCTGGAGGGCTCGTTAAAGACACATCTCCCATGTCATCAGTCACCCTTCATTGTTCGTTTTCTAAATATTTGTGTTTAATTTATTGAATTCGGTTTATAGGTATTTCCAAGAAATATTATTGTAATAAATTGTAAAATAATTAGAAGTAAGTATTTTTATTTTTATACGTAGGCACCTTTTAAGCTAATATTACCATTATTTTTAGTCTGACAATCTCGAACTGTTGCTACGATTTATTTCCTATTGACAGTACCGACAGATATTAAGGAAAAGTTTGTTACTTGTTTTCGTGAAACTTAGGAGTGCTATATCGGGATTTTTTTATCTTTATTATGTTTTTTTGTAATTTAAGATTTTAATAAACCTTTAAGGTAAAATATTGTATAATTTGCGGGGTAAAATTTGGGAGAGGTAAACAAAGACGATTTTTCAATTAAGTTTAGTTCGTGGGAGTAGCTTCGAGTGAATTATGAAGTACATGTGTTTATTTCATAATAAATATATTTAATTCGTTTCACATTGCCTACATAAAGGTTTGACTTAAGCATAAAATTATATCTTTTGCTAATAAATTTTAGTTATTTTATTTTAAGGTAATTTTAAATAATTTCAATTATACCGCTCAGTTAATTTTAATTGTTTTTATCATTTACTTATTAATGTTTACATATTCATATCCCACATGGTTTTTTCTATACAAAATATCACGTTTTTACTGTAAACATTAATATGGTGTACAATAGAGCTCGTGGCCTCTATCCTTTAAAAGCTCTTTGGTTTTGACTCTAAAGGAAATTGAAAAGTTAGTTAAGGCTTGGCTTTGGTTTTGGTTGATGTGTTTTTAAAATAAAATAACATAAAAATATAAAATAACTAAACTGTTACAATTACTCAATACCACATATCTTAGCTTTACGGTGAATGTGCACCATTTATTAGGAAAATCATACAAGTACTAAATTTTTCATTGTTTACACACACAAGATTTGTAATACGAGTATCTGTTATTAGATCACATTTAATGTTTCCTGCAAAAAAAAATTAAAAAACTTATAAACGAAATTGGATAGTCAAGCATAGGACAAAATGTTCTACAAGGTTTGAAAAAACTTATTAAATAATTTAACCAACACACAGAACTTATACTTAATTGTCCATCACTGTAAAATTATTGCTATAATTCGATTTTCAAATAATTCCCTTTTACATAAAATTGAAAAGAAACGCAAAATAGAAACTTATTTTTAAATAACACTTTAATCTTTAAGGTTATGTTTTTGACATCTGTAATATAGTTAAAGTACCTAAATACAGACGCTGTGCTTTCAGTGTGTTAGAATTTGCCGGTTACGTTGTACTCGTGTGTATTGTAGTAGGAGAGGAGTCCGGTTACACCTAGTGGATAAGGGGAGTTGTAAGGGGTGAAACTGGAAATTTTGTTTTAGGTAAAAGCCGTCATCCCATAATTTCCTAAATATATGTTTAGATAAAAGGGGGTTCACAAAACTAAAAAAAAATATCAAAAGGCGGACCGTGTAAAAAAGGGGGTGGACAGAGGTAAAAATTGAGTAAACCCCAACGGTAATATGGCATATCTCTATTACAAAAAGAGTTTATTTAAAGTCAATAGTTTCAGTCTTTGCAGGCGGACACTCTAGAAGGGAGATAGGGGGTGAAAACTCCCCCTTTTCTTTAGGTTAAAACCGAATCGATATTATGCCAAAAATATATTACGTGGTAATCCGTATTCACCCAACCAAAGAAAATTTCAAAAGCGGACACGTGGGTGGATAAAAGTGGGGAGGTTTGGGAAAAGGGCGGTAAAAATTTAGACTATAATGAAAATTTTTTCATTGCAGTGTGTATATTAAATGCTACTATTTTCAATCCTTCGCGGGTAGTCAACTAGTAATACAGGGGATTATAATGGGTGAAAGGGAAATTTTTTCATCAAAGGTATTGAAAATGTCAGGTGGTTGGTATTCACATAATCAACAATATTTTAAGAAGCAAACAGGTCGGAATTTAAAGAGGGTGGCAGACAGGGTTAAAAATGGGGTTAAAGGCTGTCAACGGTGAATGTTATTATTTTTTTATAATCATATATAAATATTTTCTTGTTATAATTAAAATAAAAGAGATAGGTACAGCCAAAAAGTAAGGCAGTGGATCCAGACAAACAGTTTTTTATTAAAAAAAGGAGATTTTTTTTATTGTTGATTTATTAAGGTATTAAAACATTTTTGGATTCCCGAAACTAAAAAACAAATAAAATAAGAGATCATGTCAGAATTAAACGAATAGTTACCGAGATATGAAAGTCCACGTACAAAAAATGCACAGGAAAGTGTCCCATGTAACCCCGTTTTAATTATTTATCCACCAAGCAGCTGCCCTTTAAATTGGACTTCCTACATGGTTCATGGGGGGGAAAGGGGGACATATCATTAATGACGCCTTTTAGGCAAATTTCTACGTTTGTCCGCCCCCCCTTTTTGATTTACCCATGTCCAAATTTTTGGGAATCTTGTTTGGGTATGTAAATATCTACTTACCTGAAAATATTTTTGGGCATATTATTGATGACGGCCTTTACATAATATATGAAAACACTGTTTAGAATGCATTTGTACAAAAAAACATTTTCTTTAAAAGGTTTCTTAATATTCTAGTTTGCTTTTAAAAAAAAATATTAATAATTATTTTTTGTGAAAACGAGTTTTATAGTAAGTTTTATTGTTTCACAAATAAACTGCTCTTCTTTCTAAAATCCCACATGCTCGCATCTTTTTTATCCATCAAAACAGTTTACTCTGTCAAATACTTAAAATAAAATACACGCAGCTGATAAACAAAACCCAGAAAAATACATATATTTTCACCTATCATTCCTAAGAAACAAATCTTGGGAGACCCCGGGAAAATCCTTTGACGCCTTCGGAATTTTAATTTAATATTTGGGAAATTTTTTTGGTTTAAAGTTTTTGGCACTTGGAGGGGGGGGTTATTCAAATCTTTTTAGTACAAATTCCCAAAGAAATAAAAAAAAATACTGCCGTTTAAGAATAACACTATATTTATTGTTTGTTATGATTGTAAGGATTAAATTTTTGGGGAAAAATGGATTTGGATGGAGGTCTCAACAATCTAGCTATGCAAACCATATTTTAACAAACTTGACAAATATATACTTTTTTAAAATAACTTCGGTATGTCATAGATGCATGAAGGTACAATTACACTAAAAAGGCATGGGGATTCCGTCCCATAGTTTTTTTGTCATTTACTGAAAAAGAGATACGCCAATATACATATGTAAATAAAAAACAATTCTTATCTAAAAACCTTGGGGTAAGAAGATTAGACCAGTTCTGTCCACAATTTTTTCCTTTTTTTTTTTTCTGGCAAGTTTTTTCTAGTCTGTATAAATAAAAATATTGTCTCTATTAATTAAAATGAACATCAATAATACGGACAGATTAGGGAAATTTAGTCATAAAAGGGGGAAACAAATTTGGACAAAAAGGGCTAATTCTAGATCTCAGTACCTTAAGAGGCCTAGATTTTTGGAGAAACTTTGGATCCTTACATTAGTGTTTTAGTGGGATTTTCGCTTACTTTTTTTCCCCGGGTTTTATTGTATCTACAGATTGTAGCAACAGGCATTGATGATAAATTTATCCCCGGGTTTTCCTACGAACTATTTGCTGATGTAGGTTTTAGTTGCTTGGAGCCGTTTTAAAGTACATCCCGTTTGACTTAATTAAACAATATTGAAAAAAACTTAGTTTTTTTATAGTTCAGTTCAATGGATTAAAAATACTCATACAAAAACTTAAAAATTTAAACAAAAAGTGCTGTATATCAAAATAATTAATTTGGTTTAAATTTCAATAAGTCCCTTTTCTAGTAGGTTAAAACAACCCCAAAATTTTATTTTTATGCATAGGTTGGGCAATAAAGGCTTTTTTTAAACGATTCAGTGTAGTTGCCTTCGGCCCAAAGATTTTTCTATTCTAAAATGGGGAGTTATAGTTTACCAGAAAAAAATAGGGGGTTTTTCCTAAAAACAGAATTGTTAGATTATATTATTAATACCATTGGCATTTAAATCTTTTTTTTTTCTTACCTTCCTAATATGGTAAAAAACATATACTTAACTTGTAAGTATGTAAATCATGTTCCGAAACTAGAATTATTATAAAATTTGTCACATGTCACAGCGGTCTTCGGTTAAAATTTGTCTGTTCCCCTTTTTAGTAGAAGTAATTAAAGTTAGGAAATTTTTCAAGTGCAAATAACACATACCAAGATTTTAAATATATGAGGTAATTTTTGATTTTTGACCCATTTTTTATCACTTGCACTACTGTAACAAAATAAAACTCAACGCCTACATAAAACTTCTTAGTTTTACCAATGCTTTATTCCAGACAGATTTTTTTTAATGTAACGCCATATTAAATGTGTTTTTTTTTACAAAATCTTAATTGGTCTAATAAAATTTAACCAGTAGCTGTTTTTAATTAGGGGCATTTAATGTAAAAAAATGCAACGGGGGGAATTTTCCAAACAAAATCTTAAAAATGAAAAAAGCTATTTTATTTATAATAATATGAAAATGATTTCAACACAAATGCACTTTTTTAAAGAGCTTCGCCCCCCTGGGTCTTGGTCCCGAGTGCATTTTACGATCCATACGTTCAGCGATGCGAATTGGGGAAGATATGAAAGATGTTTACAACCCTAGCTGATTTCAGCAGGTCGCGCTGAATATTAGTTAGTATAGGGTTATTTAAAATATTTATATTTTTTTCTCTATATTAGTAAGAACCTAATTACACACCGTTTACTTTATCAGTAAATCTCTAATTAAAACACAAAATTTTTGTAAGAAACCAAAGGTAGGGCAGTTAAATATATATAATAATAGCCATCAATCGTTTTAAAGACCCCCCAAAATCTTGAAAACTTTCAAGATTTCTAAAGCAAAGAAACAAATAGATTTTGCAACCAAATGTTTGTATTATTATTTGTATTTTACTTAAATTTTACATAATCTCTTTTATTTAAAAAAAAACTAAACATAAATGTAGAAAAGAGGTTACAACTCGAGTGAACCCATTACACACTAATTGTTTTTTTCCGCTCAGCTCGTAAATTTTCGAAACGTGTGGGTTACCCTCGGTATTGTTACTATTATCTATGGGTTATTATAGTGCAATCGTTACAAATTCAGTCAGCGCGTGTGTTATTTGTTTGCGTGGTGGAAAAAAACCCCATAATATTTGCATTATTTTTTTTAAAAATAGTAAATTGTTTCGTTTTGCATTTGATCAATTGAAAAGGAAATAAAGGATTTTAAAACCATGGAATGTTTTTATAGTCGACGTTCATAAAATTTGATTAAAAAGACTATTTAAGCCATGTTAAATAGATATCAATTTTTCCAATACCACTAATAACCCGGGTTATATTTAGAATATGTCCGATAATAAAAGGCACCTCTTCAGGAAAATTTTAAGTGCCAACAACTGCAAAAAAAGGGGTGATAAATGTTAAAAAAAACAAAACCGGAATCTAAATAAAGCATTTATTAACGTGCCAATAAAGAAAGTCAACAAAGACACAATAAAATGACCCTTTCTAAAAGAAAATATTAATGTTTTTATAAAGGTAAGTAGATATCATAATTTTTTTATCTTAATTGTATAAAGGGGCATAGCCTCCCTTTTTATTAAAAGGAAATCAATTTGACATCTTTGTTTTGAAGATGGCATTAGCGACACTATACTTAAATGGACACCTTTTATAAAAATACTTTTATTTTAATACATTGCTTAAAAATAAATGGGGGCTTTTTGTGTTGAAATCTTTTTCATTTTAAAACGACCAACATTCTAAAACTTTTTTGCCTCCTGGAATGATTGTGGCTGATTTTATTTTTGGCCTGCTGAATCCAGATCTGGCTTCAGATTTTGATATCAGCCTTCAAATGAGGGAGAGACACATTTTTTGATGTTAAGCAAAATTCAATAAAACTCACTTTAATACTGATTTATTAATTTAAAAATAAAAAGGTTTAGTAAAAGTTAATTTATGTTCAGTATAAACATTTTCATGTTATTTTTTTTTTAATATTCATTTTAAAATTTTCCCCTTTTATAAGAAGGACTGATGTGTCTCGTATTAGTCCAGCAATAGTCGGCTAACAATTCGTTCCACTTTCCAGTATATCTTTCTTGGTGAAATCGTTCCCCATGCTCTCCGATATAGCTCCTAGATTTGGAAAAAGTCCAAATGGGAATGGAGAAAGTGAAGTTTTAGGGACATGTTGCATTTTAAATATGATAGGCCGTGAGCAGTTCTTCAAGGTTCAGATATTTTTTCTGACTTGGTGTTTCCAAAAAAATTTTTTGGGCAAACACTTTCAAATGCATTCCATGCCGTTTTTTCATGTAAATTAAATGTCGGGGGAAGGCATTTTTAAAAGGGTTTGCCTAATGGGACCAAAAAAAATTCTTCTTAATTTTCTTCACTTATAGTGGAAATTTCTTTTTTTTTAAAGTTAAAAGGGCATTTCCTTTTTATCCAGTGCTTACAATTTTTTTGATCAGTCCAACTTTATGTGAAGTGGAGGTAAATATTTTTTTTCTTTCTGAACTAACGGTTCGGGTAAAATTTTTTAACCAACTTCTTTTTTTTCACGGAGGCCCAACCTTTTTTATAATGTTTGTCTTTTTGCACGGCTGTCCCATCACAAAAAAAAGCAGCAGTATTTTGTATCCTGACTGAGTCCTGTCAATAACGCTACCACTTAAAATTTCCGACATATTCCATTTGTGATTTTAAAAAAATTTTATACATCTGAGTATCATCTTCAGATTGTCATATGTTTCTTTCATTTACCGAATGAGCTTAGAACGATGTGTATTTCCAAAAGAAAACAGCTTTTGCCCTTTTTAAGAATCTATGAAATTCCATTTATCGGGCGTGGGGTAAGTTCGTTCGACCATTAGGCCGGGAATATCATGGCAAATACTAAATCACCGTCCGCTGAAAAAAATTGAGAGAGATCTTTGTAGATGAACTTTAACCTTCCAAGAGGTTTCCACTGCTGCAAGCGGGATCCAGAATTTCCCGCTTTTTTTTTTGGAGGCCCAAGTCACGAACAAGGTC
Source organism: Listronotus oregonensis (assembly GCA_019359885.1). NCBI lineage: Eukaryota > Metazoa > Arthropoda > Insecta > Coleoptera > Curculionidae > Listronotus > Listronotus oregonensis. Next base: position 156,220 of record JAHBCN010000062.1, read on the forward strand.
ATTCAATTCCCGGTGTTTAAAAATGAGGTGTATCGGGCAAATCAATGGAACTGGGATGTAGCTTGGTCCGGCTTGGCGAAGTACTGGAGTCTGTTTCCCGGAATCAAGCGTGTAACCTCAGGGGGTTTGGGGGGAATGGGTAATGAATTGTCAGGTACTGGTCGTTTGCAGACGGAACATTGGGATACTGAATGCTACGCTTAGTTTTTAGTAATTCCTTTGATATTCTTTTCATGCAAAAATAACAATCATCTACGTGATTACGAGGTTCTTCCATTGAACTCAAATGAAAGTTTATGCGTACCTTTAGCCATCCCGTCAATGTTCTCGAACACGAATGCAACACACTTTTGGGGCCCAGGATATCTTGATCGCCAACAATAAAAGTACGGGTTCATGTTTTACAGTGAAGATATTGTTTTTGGTACGCTCGCGGTAACTCGCCACAAATATAACAGAATTTATCAGCTTTATTAACACAAAAATTTGCGTCGACATTTTTCTTACACGTAGATCTATCTAATCGAAAATCAACAGATGTTTACTTAAAAAGATTATAAAATAACGAATTTAAAAGGGGTATTTCAAGCATAGATCCACCAATTTTTCATAATAATGGGTCGCCCATTTATTACCTCTACTAGACCCTTTTCCCAGAAATCTGAGGCTAATTTATTTGGGGGTTTGTTGTATATTAGGGATAAGTCCAAATATTACAAATCAACGATTTTTTATAGGAGGATTTTTCTGTTAACAGTGTTATCATAAAAAAAAATAGATTTTTTCATTTTTAAGATTTTGTTTGGAATAATTTTACACGTTGCATTTTTTTTAACAAAAAAATTCTAGTGTCTCAAATTTCATAAATTAACAGCTGCAAAATTCACAAGTCTGGAGACACAGTAGTGTCCCTACGAACTGGCGTTTAACCAATGGGTTCTGAGATAACGTGTCTCTGTTCTTCTATCATATGTCATCACAACCTCAGCATGTATTTACCCTCATATTTATCATTATAACATATCCATTGGCGATTGACACGAGTTTTTATAATTTTCTTTGTCAGTCTTATGCACATAACAAATTATTTATACACTTTTTTGGGGCCATTGGGGCGGTTTTTTTGGGGGTCAAGAGCTAATTAGTTTTTGGGATCGGTCGGTACAACCCTTTAAAAGTTATTTAAAAAATATATCTGAAAATTTTATTAATGCGATTTCTTAAAATCTACTGGTCAAAATCGTTTAGAATAGTATAAAAAATCTAAGAATAATTTTGGTTAAGCCCTTTTTGATGCAAATGCCTGAATTAAGGTAATTTAAGTAGTAGGCTTAAATTTAGGCACCCGCCTACGGCAGCCGTGAAGCTTGTGCGTACCGGAAAAGTGTGACGATTTTTTTAACATTGCTATAAAATTTCTCCCATACGTCGATAAAGAAGTTTTACTTTAAAATTGTATATTAAAACCATAATTACGTATAATTATGAAATTTTTCCCCGGGGATAGGGTGGAATTTTTTCCGGGGCCCCAAAAGATTAATCAACCTTTTAATTTGGGGACTTTTGAATTTTTTTCCTAATATTAAAGTGTATTATTTTAAAAAAACAAACTGTCTTTTTAAAATGGTTATTTTATGTATATGAATTTTTTTTTTTAAAGGGGGAAAAAAACTTATTATGACTTAATTTTAATAGTAAAAAATTATGAATCGTCCCTTTTTTTTTAATTTTGGGTTTTGCAAAGTCCAATATAAAAATTTAAAAAAAGGGAAAAAAAAATCAAAATTTTCTTATACATCTAAAATTTTTTGATATGGCCCCAAGAATTGTTTTAAAAAAACCTACTTCTATAATTTTTTTTGATAGTTTCAAAAACAATGGAAATTTTTTTTAAAACCAAATTTGACAAAAATTTTTAAATTTAAATTTTTTTCCTTTTTGTCGAAAAGGAAGATCCCAAAGTCAAATTTTGAATTAAAGTTTTAAATAAATTATACTTTTTTCAATTGTAAATATGTTCTAAAAGTTTTGTGGCGGATTCATTTTTTTAGTTTTTTTTTTTTGGGATACCGCCTTACTTTTTTTTTGGAAAGGGGGGCCTCTTGGGTCTAGGACCCGGGTATACGAGCTGCCCCGTCCACCCCAAAAATTTAAAGGTGTATGGGAACCCCGGGCCCCCCTTCGATAAAAAAAAAGCCCCGCCCAGTATAAAAAAAAAATGGTTGGCCCCGCCGATTCTGCGCAATAAAAAAAAATTCCCGAAAAATTTAAAAGTGTTGCCTTAAACACTGAAAAATAGGTGAAGTTACCCAAAACATTAAAATTTAGAGCCGGGGTATCTTTTTTTTGGTTGATAAAAAACCGATTTTAGTGATTGGGATTAAATTGGGGGCAAAATTTTGGGGTTTATTGTTTGTTACTTATAATATCGTAAAAAAATCAAAGGTTGTATGGTTTTGTCTTGCAAACCCCCGGGGTTAAACCCCTTTTTTTTCTTTAGGTAAGTTTTTTATCCTTAAATTAGGTACTTTTTATAAGACGTAACGTTAGGTAACCGAATAAATAATAATATATCAATTTTAAATAATAGAAAAAAAAAAATTTTTTGGAAATAGCAGTGGAAAAAAAAAAAGGAAAAACCAATTATCTTTTAAAAGTTTTTCCCAATGTTTTTTTTTGGATTATTAAAAAAAAATAAGGTTTACATTTGGGGGATTTTTATTTTGTTTAATAATTTAGTACACTCTTTAAAATGAAAAAAATTATTGATTACGGGGGGAGGAAATTTAAATATATACAGGCCCCTCTAATTGAATAAAAGGGTTTTGGGGTTTTTGGGGGTAAAAAATTGAAAAAAAACGGAAATGTTTCTTTTGGGGAAACCCCTCAAAAATTTTTAAATCAAATCCAACATTTCCCTCCCTTTTTCCCCAAAATTTTGATTTTTAACTAAATTCCCAAAAACACAAACCCCTTTTTAAAAACTTTTTTTTATTTTAATTTTTTCACTTTAATTTTTTTAAAAGGGAAATTCCTTTAATGGAAAAAAATGAAAAAAAAAAAATAAAGGTTTTAAAAGGGTTTATAAAATCGTTCCCTTTTGAAAACCCCAAATTGTACAAAAAAAAGGGGGAAAAATGGAAACTAAGGTTAGTTTAATTTTCAACTTTTTTGATGGGTCTTGAAACAAATTTTGAAAAAAATTTTTCAATTTGGCCCCCAAACCCCCTTTTTCCAAATTTGATCAAAATCGGGGAAAGGGAACTTTTGAGACAATACCATTTGTTTAAAAAAAAATTAGATTTTTTTGGGTTTTTAATCTTGCATTTCAACTTTTAAAATCGACATCTTAAAATAATATTTAACGGATATTGTTACAATGGATATCAGGTACCAAAAAGGTTTTTTAAACATTTTTAACCATGTTATTTTTCCATAAAAGTTTGTTATTAGTGAAAAGTATATGCCTAAAAACAGTTATAAAAACTTTCATTTTAATGTACAACCAGAATCTTTGGGTTAATTAAAATCATTTACACTATCTTGCCCTTTTTTTTCACAAAATTGGTGATAAGTACATAATACATCATACAATGTTTGAAATTTATTTTTGTGTTTTTTTTATTTACAAAGATTTTTAAAAAAAAACTTTCAAAAAAAATTTACCATTTAAATAGAAGGCAGTAAAAGGGGGCCCCCCTATTCTTTCCATATTATATCAGATTATATAAAATCTAATATTACAAAAATTTTTAAAATTTTTTGGTAGTATCCTTTAATAACCAACAATTTTGTGCAAAAAAAAAAAAATGTTGGAATTTGACATTTTTTGATGTCAGTTTTTAAAAAGTAACAAAAATTATGGAAATTCGGCCCCCACCTACTATTCATTGGCAAATTCCCAGGACAACCCCCCATTCCCCTCCCTGCACGCCTGGACAATTTTTTTTTTCAGTATTGGGGTTCCATACCCTTTTTTAAAATTCCCCGCCCTATTGCCCCCCATGAACTTGCAGATCTCCTGAAAAAAAAAAGGAAACCCCCCAAAAAAACACAAAATTAATTTACTTTTTTGGAAATTTTTCTACCGTTGTCAAGATAGAAACGAAAAAAAATTTTAAACCAAATTAAAAAAAAATTTATCAAAAAATTAGAAAATTAGGGGGAGTTTTTTTTTTTTTTTATGACGTTTTGTCATAAACGACACTGGGGGTTTTGTAATTGGGGAATGTTACTTAAAAGCCCCGAATGGTGGGGGGAATGGTGTTTAATTAATTTTTTTAAATTTACCAAATTTTTAAATTTAGCATTAACATAACCCAAAGTATTATTTAAATTAACAGATATTAATGCTACAAAATTTCATTTAATAAAATAAATGCATTTCCTTTTTTTGGGGGGGGCTTTTCTTTTTTTTGTTGAGGCGACCCCAAGGGTTTTTTTGGGGGAAAAAGGGCTGGAGAGGGTCAGCTCGTATCCCCGGGGCCTGCCCCCCAAGAGGTCTCATTTTCCAAAAAATAGTAGGTCGAATATCTCAAATAAAACAAACTGAAACTGGTTACAATGTTTAAAGAAAAAATAAACAAATATTGTACAGGGTGTAACATAAAGGTTGGAAAAAAATCCTAAAAGAATTAAAGAATTTCAAATATGTACTTTTGCTCTAAGAATATAAGTTTAAATGTTTATCACTAAAAAAATAAATTGGCGGTAATAAAACTAAACGTTACCGCAAATTAATTTTTTTGGAATTTTTTTTAAAATATATTTTCTTATACGGACCCAGATAAGTTTCAAAATTTTAGATCCTGATTTTGGTTTTTTTAGAAAAAATTCTTCTTTAGCTATAACTATAACAAATACAGGTTTTATTGTTGTAAAATTTATTTAAAAATTAAAAAAAGCAGTCAAAAAACCAAAACTATATTCTTTAGTAAACTTAAACCGAAATTATTAACAAATAAAATTTTAGACAAATTATCTTGTAACATAGTCATTTAACGTCTACCCGACACGAGTTATTTTATGTGCAAAATTTTCGTTAAATCTCGGTGTTTTCCCTGTCACTCCGCTTGATTAATGTTGGTGTTGTGGCGGCCAATAATAATTAATCGACTTACCTACGCTCGCGTCAACTAAATAATATTAATTTGCCTAATTATCTGTTCAGTGTTCGCCAACCGAATTTAATAATCAATTTTGGGGTGATTGATTTACACCACGATGACCTTAGTGTTCATCCTTTAGCGGATAACATGGCACGGTTAAGTGGTTTTAAAATTTTAGGGTTCGGGTCTGTGACTTAAAACATTATTATTAAAAAAAATTTGTTTTGATTATTTGAGGAGACATGTTTATCGATACTTCATTCATCTTTAGAATTAAAGGTTTTTTTTTTAAAATTTTTGTGGCAAAAAAGTGATGGGCCCATTTTTTTCCCTAAAGGGGATCGACTGAATATTTAAGGACCCACATACGGGGAAAAAGAAAATATAGTTTTTGGGGTACACGGGGAATTGAAAATTGAATGAAATCAGAGCTCTCCCTACAATGAAAAAAACCAGTCCCCAAAACAATTTTTGGGGAAAAGGATCCAAATTTTTTTAAAATTTTCTTCCCTTTTCCCTGGGTTTTTAAATAAAGTTTTCGTTAACTTAAAATATACAAAGATATAATTTTTTCTTTTTTTAGAATAACAAAAAAAACTTGATTTTTTTACGTATAAAAATAGTAATTCTATTATTTTGAGTTACTAATTATACGCTATTTATAGATAGGGAAATTAAAAAATAAATCGAGTTAGAAGTGAAATTTTTTTAATTTACTTTACAAAAACATAGTAAAAGTTTGGGGTAAATTTTAATTTAGACGATAGTCTGCTAGAAAAAAAACTAGTTAGTCTACTAAAACATAAAATAATTTTATAAAAATGTATATAAAACCCCGTTTAGTAGATATAACTGGTATTGAATTTGAAAAAACTATTATAAGTAATATAGCAAAACAGCCTGTAAAATACAATTTTAAAAAGAAAAACTAAAAAAAAGTTTTTATTTATATAATAAAATTTTTTTTGATAAATGTTTAAAAAAAAAATAAACCCCCGTAAGTTAATGATTTATTAGATTTGGTAAAATACAAATAGAAAAACAGTCTTTTATTGGTCACAACTTTAAAAAAAAAACGCAAACAATAATGAATGTTTTTATGAGTATGCAGACCAAAATTTAAATACTACGCATTTTTTCCTAGATCATCCCGTTATCTGAATTTTGGGAAAAACCCAAAAAATTTTTTCTTTCGGGGAGGAAAAATGCGATAGTAGCTCACTTACAATTTTTTTAAAAAAGCCCGATTTAATCTCGTTTAATTTTAAAAAGGGCGCCCTTTTTCATGGAATACATCCTTTTTTGGAAAAGGTTTAAAAAAAGTTCAAAATTTCAAATTTTTAACCTCGTTTAATTTATTTGAAGACTTAATAATTTTTTTTAAAATCCTTAAAATCCAGTATTTTTGGGTTTCCCGTACTTATTCCTTTTTTCCTATTTGACCATGTTTTTCATCAGCTTTCAAAAAAATGGGCCAGGCTCAAAATATTTAAAAGTTATGGTTTCTGCCCCCCCCCATCATTGACAAAACTAGAAAGAGCAAAAAAAATTTAATTTTTTTTTTGGGCCCGAAAATTTTTTTAGCCCAAAAAATGACATGCTTTTTTTTTTGTTTTAAATAATTAGAGTTTTTAGAATGCAGACACAACTTCCCTTTCTTCCCTGAGGCCCCCCATCCCACAAGATGCATTTTTTTTGATTTGGTTTTTAAAATTTTTGGGAAAGGGTTTTATGGAAAACTGTGAGTCTGCTAACAAAAAAAAATTTTTTATGGCCATTTCAGGCAAAAAACAATGTCTTTTGCATGTTAATAGCGTAAAGTTCCCAATCAATCCCATAATTTTTTGGTGTCTAAAACTTTTCAGTACTCGTATACCTTTTTTTTGGGAAAATTGTATTGATCACAGACAGAACATGTTTAAAATATTATTTATGTCATTTGAAGATAAATTTAGATCGGATTTATCGACGTTTTCTTTTCTGCAAATTTTTGCAGAAGTTTTTCCATTTCCCCACCTGGCTTGCTATTTAATACTGGATTTTCTTGTTCGTCAGGGGGAGTGTTGCTTGTAGATAAAAAAAAGGCAAATTCCCTCTGTGTGGGAGCTGTAAATCCAATATTTTCTTTCTAAAAAATTTTTCCCAAAATTTTAACTTTGGGGTTTATTTTTAAAAAACAAAACCTTTAAAATTTTTTATTTAAACCAGAGGGAAAAACCCCCGTGGGAGCGCCCCCATTTGTAATGGGATATTTGCGGGTGGTAAAATTTGATATGTTTTAAATTTTTCATAATTGATTTCCCAGAAATTTTTTTTATTTGATCTCCACGTTTTTTTTCCCTTTTTTCTTGTAGACAAGGTGTCATTTATTGTTCTTGTAAAAAAAAATTTTTATAAAAAACCTCAGTTTTAAAGCCAAGTGTATGGATAAACATTTTTTTTTAAAAATTTTTACAGCATATTAGTAAGAGCCGAGTATTATCATTGACGCTTTTTTTTTCACAACACCCCAAAAAATAAATTGACCCCCTTGTAGATAACGGGGTTTTGTAGGTTTCATTATTTTCTGCCAAATTGGGATAATTTTGTGAAATAAAGGGGAAAAATTTAAGAGATAAAATTTTTTTTGGGGCTGGTTAATTTTGGGGGGTTTTTTACATCTTTTTTTTTCTATAAACTTGTTAAAAATAGTTGTCTTTTCCATAGTCAAGTCCTTTAAAGTAAATAAATTTTTTTTTTGATAAAAGGCGGACATTTTTTTAAAAAATTTTTTGCATTTTGATTCATAAAAGGGAAAAAATTTTTGTTTCCTTTTTTTTTGAATTTTTTCCCAAAAAATTTAATTTTTTTTGTTTTCCATTATTTTCTTCTCAGCAACACTGACTTCTTTGAAAATTGGATTTTATTCCTTTTCCGACTCGATTGATTTTTGAAAAATTTTTTTAATAAAAATTAAAAAAATATAAAAAAAAATTTATTACGAAAACATACCGTTTTTTTTTTTTTTATTGGGCGATTAGAAGTCATCCTCCTCCGTTGAAAGTTTGGGGGTAACTAAATAAACGCCCGCTGCCCCTTTTTTACTTATGGGGTTTTAAATCTATTTAAACCCCCAAAATATTTATACTGCTGAGAACACCAATCATATTTTTTTTAAAGCCCCTACTACCCCAACCCTTTAAATATTTTTTTTAGTACGTTTTTTTTCCCCAAAGTTGCTGGGGTTTTTAAATTTTTTTATTGATTTTTTTAAACCAAAAAAAATTATTTTAAACCATTTTTTAAAAAAATTAAATTTAAAAAAACATAACTCTATTTACTGGGGTTTTTGTTCGTAAATTTAAAGTATAAAAACACTCATAAAGTTACTATATTTTTTTTTGGGGGAAATTTTTTAAAAAAATATTTTTAAGAGTTATTTAAATTTTTTTTTGTACTTTTTATTTGACTATTTAATTAGACAAAAAAAAAAAAATAACTGGGGCATGCTAAAATAGATTTTTTTTTGTAAAACTACTTTTTTAAAACTTGGGGCATAATACTTTTAACTAATGATCAGAAAAAAGTTTAAAAAAAACCGGGGGGGAGCTCAGTCCCCAAAGATCTCAAATATTTAAAAGAAAAAACATAGTGTCGAGTTACTTTGGTTTTTTTATTTTAGGCCGAAAATTTTTAAATTGTTTTAAAAAAAAAAACAATTTTCCCAAAAACCAATAACCCTTCCAAGGTAAAATTGATTACCAATTTTTAGCATCTTTTTTTGGAATTTTTAAATTTTAATCAAAACTAAAAGTAAATTTAACAATAACTTTTTTTTAAAATTTCCATATATATTAAACATGATACACTAAACAAATAAAAAAAATTTTTACTAATTTTAAAGGATCCCTACCGTCAAATTTTTTAAACTGCTTTCCCGGGGAAATTCAACATTAAATGGCTCTAAAATACCAAACCCCAAAAAAACAACAGATTATTTAACAAAAAAAAAAAAAACGTTGGCGGAAGCATCAATCGAAAATAATAACGGTTTTGGGAAACGGCGTCCGCCAGATTAAAGCTGCCGGTGTTTTAAAGGGGGTTTTTCCCGGGGGCCAAAAAATTCCCCCATTTTTTTCCCAAAAAAAAAAGGTTATTAAATTTTTCGTAGTAACTCAATTATTTATTTGGTAATTAATTTTTTTTTTTAAATTTAATTTTTAAAAATAAGAATTATTTTCAAAAAAGGAAATTTTGTTAAAAGGGAAAAATTTAAATTTCCAATTACGATTAATTTTCTTTATTTGATAACCCCAAACAAAACCTTTTTTTCCAAAGTAATTAAATTAAAGTATTCCAATTACTGAGAAGTAATTGAATACGATTTTTCAATTATTTTAATTTAATTACCGACAGCTCTGGTCAATGTCAGGTTGTCGTGTGGTGTCATTTGTTTTTTATCGTTTTAATGTTTGACGGCATTTTGACTCATATTTTGGGTTTTTAAATTTTTCACGAACGAAAAACCCAACAAAGAAACTACCCCTATTTGCTGTTTAAAAAGGGTATTATGGAGGGTTTGTTATTTTTAGAATTTCCCCCTATTGGAAACCTTTAAAAAAAAATTTTAAAAATTTTTTTTTTTTCAATAAAATTTTTTTTAAAATTTTTTGCATTTAATAAAAAAAACCCCTTTTGGGAGTTTTTTTAAATAATATTGATTTCTTTATAAAATGATAAAATTATTAAAGTATGATAGCAGAAGATATTTGATTTGATTGTCAAATAAACAAATACTGGATAATTTAAGTTACTGATACTGATAAATATCTTCTTAAGAGTTCGTAAATTAAGCTTTGTTTGTTTTTAATTAAAAAAATTGTGAAAAATATTTTAAAATAGACATATTAGAGGCCAAATATAAGTCTTGGAGCCCAATGTACTAGGAAATTTTATACCAGCGACCCTGTATATTTACGACGGGTATGCACACATATATTTTGTCTATTACCAATAGGTAACCATTTATTGTATAAAATCCACAACCAAACTAAAAATTATTATTAACGACCTAAAACTTCCAAATATTTTTCCACACGCAACCTTACTATTTTAATATAATTTTTGTTTTAACACCTATTTTCATGACAGCCTACAGAGTCTTGTATAAAGTTTAAACACTGTGTATTGTGGCTACGCATGTTTCTTCAAATTCTTAACCAAAGTTTCACTACTTGAATTATAGATGACTAAGCAGCAAAATATGCAAGTATTGCACTTTAAGGCATCTTTTAGGCAACTACCCCCATTAACATTTAAGTAATGTCATTTCCCTTTGCCCATGATTACTCATTAAATACTTACCACGCCCAACGTTGCGTAACTTCGCTAAACTGATGCAACGCAAAATAAGCGCGAAGGTATCTCATGTCATACATTTTTAAGGGGTTACATCATCCTGAAATTTTTAATTAAAAAAATTTAAGGGTCTATAGGGGACTGCAACTCCTTCGCCGGACCTTATCTTTAATGTTTAGGGGTCCTCCAAGGACAATTACACACATTTTCAAAGTGCCCCAAAAACCTATCCAAAATTGTTCACCAGCTCTTGGACTATAATAGATTTTCTTATCGTTTGTAAGATATAAAATAACACAATTTTACTAAAAAAATAAACCATAATTTATTTATATTAACAATATTTTTATTACATGCTTGTTGCTCCCTTATGTCCAAATTTTAAAATTAAAACGTTTTTATAATTCACACTGTATATTTCAAAGTAGCATTCTTCTAGAAATAGAGGTAGCCTTACCGCTCGGACACAAGTGTGCAGGAGAGAAAGAAGAATCGCAGTATAACTTTCCTCTCTCGTTCTACGTGCCTAATTGGTGGGAACGGGGTCTAACAGATGGAAAAAGCAAAGAGGAGAAATAAAGCCAAATTTGAGGTTAAAAACCACACAAAGTCTAATCTGATAACGATAACAATAGTTGGGTTTTCAGAATCTTTCGGGTTTAAGAATATTTATTTACTGTTTTATAGGTTATTTTATTCTTTTTGCAGTCATTTTTATTGGTGGTAAGGGCTTTAATTTTTATCGATTCACATTTAAATGAAGTTAGCAATTTGTTAGTAGCTGTAAGACCAAAAAATTAGAAAATATGACTAGGAAAATTTTAGAGATCCTTTTTTGTTAGCAAAGGAATTTCACGTCATCCAGTATAACTATTGAACATACAGAGTGTCTCGTAGTGAAGTTTTAATTTTTTTTTTTTTTGGAATTTTGAAATTTGTACATGTAGGATTGATTCGCGACTGTGCTCTTACCACAAATTTTCAGCATGAATTAAAAAACAATATTAATGTGAATAAAATGTGATTTATTTTTATCTTGTTTTTTAATATTTTGCACCAAACAAAAATTTGAAATTGGGTAAATATATAACATGATAGGCGCTTTAAAAATACTTTTTTGGAAACTTGGGTTCCTATAAAAAAATCATTTATAACGTTATACCTCAAATTTGGGTCATGCTGTATAAATTATGTCCTTTTTAGAGAAGAGAGCGACGCATTTTTTTTTAAATAAGTTGTTTTTGGTTTATTGACTTTATTCCCAGCCAGAGACTTGCACGTATGTAAAGCCGAATAAGGTTAAGAAAAATCGCTTATATTATTTAAAATGACGTCTTAAAAGTTTTCCAAGTTTTATAAATACAGTTTGCTAACTTTTAACATTTGTATTTGTTTTCAAACCAAAATACCATTTATTAGAATAAAGGCCCTAAATAAATACAAAAGTTTTTAAAAGAGGATTTAAAAAAAAAACTTTATGCTTGTGCCTATAATACTGTCGTAAATTGTCTTTCTGGATCTAAATACGCAAAGTTTGTTAAAAAAAAACTTTTAAGAAAAAATAATTTAATACAAAAATACATATTTAATAAGATCAACAAGATGAACGAAAATTGCCGTTCATGAGAGTTGTGCTGTCGTTTCACACTGTAAAGCAGGTTTTACACGACAAATCTTTACTTCAATTTATTGTTACAAAAAACTTTGACAATTTTACCAATATTTTGTGAATGCGGTGCCTTCAAAAAAACCGGAAAATTTAGGCTCAATAAGTTTTTACAAAAATTCAGGGGAATTTAACTTTTTGCCGCCCATAGGCTAATATATTTTTGCCGCCCTAATAAGTCAATATTTTTTGGATACCAGAAAAAAAAATTAGCATTAAAAAGGTAAACTTCACAATTCTTATAAAAATTTAATAAACAAATTAAACAAAAGTAACTCATACAGAAAATTATATACCAATTGTTTAAAATAAGCCAATTTCATAATTTAAAAAAAAAAAATATTAAATTAATCATTAAAATTTTCAATTAATTTTTTTAAAATTAATCGTAAAGTTGCCGCCCACTAATATTTGCCGCCTAGGCTGCAGCCTACTCAGCCTTTGCGTAAATCACCGCTGCCAATATTAGGGATTACCATTTATCAACAACGTCAATTTAATTCATAACAAATAATAAAATATATTTTTATACGACTGCTTTAGAAAATGGGGTTTTGCCACACGCTAAACCGGCTTTGAAAAGTATTTTGCGCACAATGTGTGCAAGGAAAGTATGTTTTTTTGCCTTTTTTACAGTTCTGTCTTTCAATATGATTTATTATGGTTTTTATTGTTATGTCAAAAATATAGAAAACTCAAAGTAGGCTTTATTCCATAGCAACCGTCTTCAGTTTCTTATTTTGTTGATTAGATACCAATTTAGATACAAAAAATTTGATTTCGCGAAAAAATGTCCCGATTGAAGAAATTCTAAAAAAGCGAGTTTAATCTCGTCAAACCTACTTCCAACAAAGTCAAAGAGATCGATGAAGCCCGAGGTTACATCGATTTATGAAGTGGAACAAGCAAAATAACGTACAAACGTTTTCCGAAAATGTTATGTTGGTGTGAATTTGAAGAGCTGTCGAACAAATACAAGTCTTCAACATTATGGAGCACCTTTTCCATGCTAAAATCAACCCTGAGGGCAAACCAAAATACGGATATTAGAAATACCAAGTTGCAGGCCCTAATAAAAGAAAATCAGAAAACTATGTGCCAAAGAAGTCCAAAATTCTTAGCGAGAATGATTTTTGCCGCTTCCTAAAGAACGCTTCAGACGAGAAATATTTGCTAATCAAGGTAGGCCATCACAGTTATTTTATTTATTTTATGGTGTCATTTTTTATAGTGAGAAGGTTTGAAGTAAGGCAGAGTTACTTAAATTCTGTTTTAAATAATTGCTAGTTTCATAAGATACTTACTTAAAATGAATAAAACTAAAGACTTATCGGTATTTTTCTTGTTTCAGGCAGTGGTGGCAGTCGGACTCTGGGGCATGCCGAAGAAGAATTGTGCTTCCTTAAAAAGAAAATATAGATGATTTTTGGCAGCGCAATGTTAATTAAACTAGAATACCAAAACGAAGATGCCGAGATCATTTACAGTGTCAGGAAGTCTCTACACCATCTTAAAGATATTCTGCCCTTCGACCTCCACTCCTGCAAACAGATCGTTTTTTCTTAATTATCAAAATGGAAAATGCACTCGCCAAAACATTGGAATTAACAAAATTGGCGTATGGCAAAGACATCGCCGAAATTTTTTGATGTTGGAAACTCCAGAAGCCTATACCGGGCATTGCTTTAGGCGGTCGTCAGCCACAATATTGGTGAATTCTGGATCAGATTGCTGGCTCTGAAGCGCCATGGTGCTTGGATGGAAATCCAGCTCAGTCGCCGAAAGTTATATAGATGACTCGCTTAGTAATAAAATGGATGTTTCAGAGAGGATCTCTTCCTCTGTGTCGTCTGTTGCGGCACAGCCACAACAGCAATTGAGTAATGAAGTGCCGCAAGAAACTGCAATATGCCGACGACAGAGAGAACTGTATAAGCAAGATGCCAGAAAATGTTGTCTCCATCGTTAAAAAGTCGATCAACAATGCGACGATTCCTGCAGAAGTAAACATTACAATTAATATTTTAAAATAGTTATGAAGTTTCCTGTTTGCTAAATTATAGTCTGTAGTTTCTTGTTTTCATTATTTTTGTTTTGCGTTTGTTTTTTAAAATAAAAATTTTACAAAAATGTTTTTATTTGCAGTCGTATAAAAAGTATCGTAAAAAACTCGTTAGAAAACCTCTTTGCACACTCACTTGAGACTTGTGGACCTCGACTTCGTCTCCACGGTCCATCAATTTGACCCGTGTGCACGCAAAGAGTCGTTTCAAACCTTGTTGTTTAATATACTATTTTTTACGCATTAGTAGAACCAGAAAGACATAAAAAAACATTGTTAGTTCATAATAGTATATTACATACCGAGAGTGTTAAGAAGCCCATTACACACGATTTCGAAAATTGCGGTACGAGCGTGACGAGTACGTAATTCAGAGTGTGTAAATGAAACACCACTCGAGTTATATTATACTTTTCTAGAAGACTTTATGTTTAGTTTTTATAAATAAAAGCAGAAGATTATGTAAACTTTAAATAACAATACAAATAATAATACAAACATTTGCGTTGTCAAGGCGATGCTATTTGTTTCATAGCCAGCTTTACGTAAAATCTATTGAAAGTTTTCAAGATTTTGGGGGCTCGCAGCTAATGCGATTGTGGAACTGTTACGTAATATATATATATTACATGCTATACTACGCACAGTTTGGCTTCTTACAGTATAGTGTTTGTAATTAGAGATTTACTGATAAAGTAGACGGTGTGTAATTAGGTTCTTACTAATATAGGAGTAGAAAAATAACACGGCTAAGCTTTGGCAGAAAAAAACAACAATTTTAAAATATTGGTTGGGCAGAGTTTGGCAAAACCAGTTTGACATAAAATGTCACTAGATTTTACCAAAATTGCACCAATAAATTGGAACTAATTGGGACAAGTATTATTGCACCAAATATTTGTTACAATAATTTGAGGTAGAATTCTGGTTTAACAAGACACAAAATAAATAGTAACAATTAATTAGACAATAATTGGGGTTAAAATATGCTCTGTAAAGCCGGCATAATTATTTTAAATATGTTTGATTTTTTACTTTGTAGTATTCTTTTAAGCTAAGTGAGCATATTAGAGGATGGTCAATATTTTTGCAAGTTTTGTTTTGTTATTAGTAAGGTGCTAAAAAAAATGTTAAAAAGTCACATACAAAAAAAAACGTATAGTCTTACAAATTTTTTTTATTATTTAAATACATAGGTTTACAGGAAATAAATTTTCACTATTTTTTACCAGTTTTTTTTTGTTACTGAAATTTTGCCGCGATTCGTGATCAGGGGGCAAAATTACTATAGAAAACTATGAAATTAATACATTTGATTGCAAGTATGGTTTTTTTGTTATTTTAAGAGGAGTAAGTGTGGATTAATAAATAATGAAAATCCAAAATTCTGGTGTTATTGAAAAAAGATGTACTTCAGACATATGTTTATATGAAGTTTTTTTTAATAAATTCAGGCAATCATTAATATTATTTCAAGCTACCTGGCGTTTTCTTCAAAAATCAATTATTTGTAATGATATTGTTCTAAATTAAAAGGGTACACTTTAGTAGAAAAACACAAGAGGTACTATTGATGTTAAAGTAATCGGGCTATCAAAAACAAAAAAATATCTCCACGAAAAAATCCACTGGCGTTAAAAAATATAAAATTTAAATCCCTTACAAGAGCCACTGGTAGAAATTGAAAAAAAAAATTATACGCCAGGAAATGCTTCTAAATGCATAGTACATACAGATATCTAAAATTGTATTTCAGATTTATTTTTTTGTTAAAAATTTTATTACCCTATACAGGGTGTTTTCTAATTGTAATGTCAATATTTAAGGGGACAATTTTTGGGTCCATTTTAAAAAGAAAACTTTATATTATGCACGTATGTCCTAAACGTCTTAATTTTTGAGATACAGGGTGGTAATTTTTTTTTTAAATAAATCATTTATTATTAATGTCTGTAATACCACTTTAGACATTTTAATGAAATTTGGCATACGTGTACTATGTATTAAGAGACATTTTTTATTGTATCATATTTTTTTAATTTTCACGAGTGGCGTTCGTACGAAATTTGACCTGCGACATTGTTGGGACGCCACTAATTTCTCTTAAAATAAAATTTATTTTTAAAATACCCAGTAATTTCTAAGCAAAGTTAATCATATGATTTTTCTTTAATCCGATGCAAGGTTTTTGATTAAAAAAATAAAAACCGTTTCTCTGCATGATCATAACAATATCTGTAAAGAATATTACCATGCAGAGAAACGGTTTTAATTTTTTTAAGCGAAAACCGTGCACTGGATTGAAAAAAATCATGTGATTACTTTGCTTAGAAATGATTTAAAAGTTAAAATACTTTTATTTTAGGAGAAATTAGTGGCGTACCATCAATCTCTGCCAAAATAGGCATAACAAATTCCGTACGAACGCCACTGGTAAAAATAAAAAAATGTGTTACATTAAAACATTTTCTCTTGATACCTTGTACATTTATGCCAAATTTTATTAAAATATCTAAAGTGGTATTACAGATAATAATAAATGATTTATTTTTGAAAATTTTACCACCCTGTATCTCAAAATGTAAGATGTTTAGGACATACCCTCATATAAAGTTTTTTTCTTAAAATGGACCCGAAAATTGCTCCCTTAAATATTGACATTCAATTGGAAAACGACCTGTATGGTTTAAAAGGTAAAACGTTTAGGATATATGTTCATATGATTATTTTTTTAATAAATTCAGAAATCATCCTTCTGAATATTAAGCAATACCCCGTATAAAATAAAAACAGTTTTTGTTTAAAGATATACAACAACATTTTTGGAAGCGGTGGTAAAGAAAAATGGCTTTTACAACGTCGCTTCATTTTCAAGCTAATTTACATCGTCATGACAAAGCAGTACGCAATTTGATGTTCGTTAGTAATTTAGCATGCTAAACAATAAATGGTAACTGGGTAAATGTTTAATATAAAGCCTTTGATAGGGAGCTTCCTTCGGTCTTAGACTCTAGCTTTATGTAATGCATTGATATGGTTTCTCAGATGGGTTTTCGGTCGGGTTTCACGGAGAACAATAAAGCCATTTCCCCTTTGAAGGGTCTTAATAAGATTTAAAATACCAAAACAGAAAATGTTGAGGTGTATAAAACTTGTGTATTAAATAAATTTTGATATATCGGTTAAATTGTACACTTTCAAATCATTGTTACAGTTAAGGAAGTTGCAATGCCAGGGCCCGAATTAAAACAAAATATATTTTTTTTAAATATCAGTGTACATGACATTTATGGACAATTTTTAAAACGTTTGAGATATGATTTTTAACTATCCAGTATTGCGGTGCGTGGCAGCGGTGTGCGGCACTGCGGGGAGGCGGATATGGCAAATCGCATGCCGTTGACGGTATGCGGTTTGCGGTTGGTGTTTTTTTTACCGTCAGGCAAATATTCGTGCAATCGCGATCAAAATTTAAACAGCAACACGCCGAGTGATTCTCTTGTTGGAAAAAGAAGAAAAAAGTTGTAGTTCCGATGCAATATCATACATAGATAGCTTTCTGCGTTATTGGGTGATGAAGAGTTCAAACTAACCACCAGTTTGATAAGACCATATTCACAAGAGCAAGCAAAATTAAAAATAATCTATAACTACAGACATTACAGAGCACAGAAAACTGTGGAAAATAGTTTTGGGTTGTTAAGTCAAGTACTTCGTATCTTCTATAATCCGAGTGCCGTTAAACCTGAAACTATTGACAAAATGCTGCATTATTCATAACTTTTTACGGGAGAATACACCCTTTTATGGTACAGATAAAACGGTCAAATCTATGTCCCAGTCACTGTCCACAAATTTTAGGAACCTAGCAGTAACTCTGGGCCGAACTAGAAATTTTGAAGCATACGGTGTAAGAGAACGATTTAAAGATTTCTTTTCTAGCCCTGAGAATTCTCTTCCTTGGCAAGACACATTTGTGTAACGTTTGCAATAAAAATTAGAAATTTACGCCAACTTCTCCTTTTTGTCGTTATTATATATACACATACGATGTTTTCATAATTATTAAACAATGCTACTTACCCCCATGTCCCAAAATTTAAATTTTTTTCGCCAAGCATTGTCTTTAGCAATTTTATCTTTGTAAGTTTTCCCCATTTTTTTATCATTTCATCAAACTGGAAATCCATATTTTTTGTGTCATGGCTGTGAAAACAAACAGCAAACAACCCAGGTCGTGGCTCCGCAACTATTACGTGCCGCAAGGCGCGTGTCGTCGAAAACATTTATTACTTTTTCAGCGGCTTGCCGCACAGTTGACTTGCGACGCCGCAGTGCCGCTGTCGCATACCACTTGGTTGCAAAACAACTCGATTCTTTAACATGGTACACAACTTTTCGGCAAGTTGCAGTGACCCGCACCGCTGCAGCGCACCGTAACACCGGATAGTTAAAAATCCTACCTTTACGTTTTACTATTTTAGGGAATAATTTTGACGTGCGTTTCAACGAACTCAAGGGCTAGAATTAAAGTAAACAAACTTTGTTTGGCATTAAAATGATCACTGCGGGGGAGACGGGATAGTTCTTGTAAACAATGGTTGTATACAGACTGAACTGGCAACATTGGATCACTCAGCGGTGTTTTGTCCAGGGCTGGGATTCTGTAAAAATATAAGGAAAGAGAATGTCAAAATAGGGATTACATGTCCTTGTTGCCCTTAAAGGTAACTCATAAGTTTGTCACTGTCTTGAAAGAGATAAAGAAAAGGAATGTCAAAAAAGTTGCTTACAGAATCGGGCCTCAGAATCAATATGACCTAACCTCACTAACCTGTGTTCTTTGTTCTTTCGTGTTTTGTTTACACGCCGCGTATTTGATTGCGTATTTTACTGACTTTCACTGTTTTTTTTGTAAATTTTACGGCCAAAAAGTGTTTGATTTATTTCATCATGACTAAAAAGTGTAGTGTATGTGGAGTTTTCTTTCGTAAAGACATAAAAAGGTCATTTTTTCAGTAAGTATACACATTTTATAATAAAAGTAATACATAACCATCATAAAAGTCTTTAGAAATATAAATATTATTAGAAGCACTAAGAGGCCTTTTTAACTTTGTGAACACACTTCAGTAGCATAATATTTACAAATTGAACTCACTTGTAACAAATACAATAAAAACAACTTAAATCTTTGTTTAAACAAGTTTAAAGCAAAACAAAAGGGAAGCCAATTGGGTTTAAATAATATTGCTAGGATACTAATCAGAATTATATACAAACTATTTAAAATATGAAATCTAAAAGAAAACAATCTTTATGCCCAAAGTTTTAATAGAAATTCAAATGTGAAAACAGGATACATATCTATAATGCATAAAAGAAATAGTGCTTATGCCAACCAAAAATTAATGCTGGCAAAATTTTTCTCTGTGCTTCGATATTGTTTTAAATTGCTATAAGTTGGCATGATACGAGTTTTATTTTGTCTCAGTTCAGTATATTCTTTATGAAGTGCAGCAATACAATAAGATAAATACAAAGGTGTAGTAAGTAAAATTAGTAAGTTCTGTAATGCTAAGGTATTTATGTATATATTTTTTAGATGGCCACTCCACATCACAGAACGAGAGGTTTGGTTACAACATTTGGGTATTACAATAAATATTTTGCCAGAAAACATGTACATCTGCTCAGACCATTTTGAAGCAAAGGATTTATGTGAAAAGAGATGGGGTGAAGAGGGCTACCGAACATACCTTACCCAAAATGCAAAACCTAAACGGTATGTGAAAAAATACTATGCTATTGTATATATGTTAGTTATTTACCCTTAAATATTAGTTAAGCTTAATTTAGCATTAAGGGCCTAGCCCTGTTATAAAAATTTTCATGGCATGCGTATACAGTGTGCCTTATACGGAATTGTGCTTTAAAGTACGTAAAGAGTTAAAAAATAATCTTTCCTTCTGAGTATACAGCCTGAACTATCCAACATTAATATAATATTAAAAACTGATTTGTTGGTAATTTATAATTAACCATAATGACATTTAAATATTTCAGTTTTTTATTTTATTTTACTTTTAATATTTTCAGTTACCTTGTACCAGAAACCTTACAAAAATCATATGAAGTTGATGCAGCATCTACAGCAAGCAGGTAGGTAATTTTGTTTAAATAAACTTGTTATATATTCCATTATAAACAGACTAATTAACTAAACTAAGATTAGAAGCATGTGCAGAAATAAGCTATAAAACATTTTCCTACACTTGAAAAAAGACAAATAAATTGCCAATAGTGTTTTGTTTATGCAGGAATTTTTTCCTGACGTTTAGCATGAGTGGTCTGCAAGTAGCATCGGAGATGGAAGAGCCTTAGAAGAAGCTTGCCACCTGTGCTAGCGAAACGTCAGGAAGGAATTTCAACTACGGCCTTTAAGTCTGAATAAAAATTTTAGTTTAAACACTGGCCGCGAAAGCTTAAGTCAATTTATCAAACTTTCTAGGTTCAGTGCTTGTAAAAAAAACAAAATTAATTATTTATAAACATAAGTTAGATCTTTGATGAATGGATTTATACCTTTTATATTATTTAGAATTATCTAATAAGGACTGAGTAAGTCCATAGTTACAGCCCTGCTTATATTAAAAAAGGTGACATAGCCATACAACATAAATTTTATGTAATATCTTATTTAAAGCACATTTTTTATATATTTCAATAGCCAGCAAAATCATATTTAATTTTAGTAACAAAAGGATTAATTCTATTTATATGTGAAATTTGCAATTTAAATTAGAAAATGAAAACCGGTAACCATAAATACGTGAAATGCTAATTGTATGTTTATTAGAACTTTATGCTTATATAATTAATCATTAAAATATTTTCTCCTTAATCACCCTGTATACTATTATTTATTTTGTTTTATCATGTTTTTTAGAATTTTTATAAAAAAAGTTTGATACAAAGCTGCTAGAGGTAAAACATGTTTTTATTTTATATTACTGTTGTCCATACAGGGGGTCTTTTTCAGTATAACCAACGATTTTTTCTAATTTATAATAAAAGATGAGGAGGGTGCTTTTTCCCTTAGGTATATTTAATACCTTTACTTATTTTTTTTAGGTTAAAGTACAATAATTAAATTTTTACAGTCTGTATCTTAAATTTAGTTTTTGGTATAAAACACACATAAATAATAGCACAAAAGCAATTTTTTTTTATCTGGGTTGGTTTGGCCTTACATACAATGTGTTTTGGCCACAAAAGCAATCTTTGTATTATTTTTTCGCAACCTGTTTTGTGTGAATATTACTTTTATTATTATTATTTTAATTTTTAGTAGTACTATGGAACAAATTGTACTATTAATGGAAACTGATAAGTCAGAAAAATCTTCCCCTGATTCATCAGCTACAATAACAGCGCCTGAAATTCTAACTCCAGAAAACCCACCATTGGTCCATAATTACTCCTCTGATTCCTCTCGTACAATAACAGCACCGGAAGTTCAAACTCCTAAAAAAGTCAGGTAAAATACTTCTTTTTTTATATGTTTTTCTTTGACATCAGAGGTTAAAGTTCGAAATAAAATGTAGTAATCTCAAAGTATTGTTGTATCCATGTATGTATGGTTAAATATATTAAGAAATTATCAATCAGAGTAACTTAAAAACATTACTTAGGTTATAAAAAGTAAAAGAAAACAATATTTCCATTTAAATGATGACACCCTCTTTTTGCTGCAGATCTTAAATGTTGTAAGAACGAAAATTTTTATTTGTTTAAAACTTTAAAATAACCAATTAGGTTTAAACTTTTATATATTGTGGCTTTAAATAATGAGAAAAAAGGGTAAAACTTATTTATTTGTAATCTTTTATTACAGCCACAGAAATCACACATGATTTACCCTTTGTTATAAGATGTTTACATTGAGGAATGTAATGTATAAATAATATATATAAATATATGTTTAGGTTTGCCGAAGCGTCAACTTCTAAGTTATCACCTGTATCTACGGGTAGTGAAATAGAAGAAATTCCATTCGATACTCCGTCGCCAATAAGGAAAAGGTATGTTATTATCAAATATTTTCTCAGCTTCCTTGTTTGTAATTTAACAGGTTTATATACAAGTTGAAAGGCTTTGATTACATTTTTAATCCTTATGACAGCTCACGAATGCTACTATGAAGCCTAAATACTAGGTACCATGTTTCTAGATGTTTAACCCATTTAACCTTAGTTCTGCCACATTGTTTAAGTTCCGAAATACACAGACCTTATACAAATAACGTCTACCTCTGAACTTCCCCGTCATTAAATGGTCGTGCCCAGCGTCCTCCTTTTGATATGTTTAGGTTTTAGCTTTTTCTTCTGAGCCTTATAAAGCTCCCTAGCAGAACCGGTCTAGGTTGTATTCTGTTAGACTCAATCTTTCTGCTTTGTCATATGGGAGCTTTTAGGGCCTGACTTTCAGGCTACAGTCAGATTTTTGTACAGTCCAATTTTCTCTAGTGCAGTTTTATAATAATTAAACAGCTTAAAGCTGATTCCCTAAATGGCTGACTGTCTGAGTCCATTGTGCAGCATGTACTACTGCAATTGTTGCTTGAAATACTGTAGCATTCTATTGGGCATTACTGCTATGACAAATAAACATAAACAAAATACTAATTAAAATTGTGTGTTTGCTAGTTTTTCTTTGTGATTGTTTAATATAGTAGTAATGTCTAATTGTTATAAATCATTTAATGTTTCCATTAGAATTATATTAACAATACAAATTGCTAAAAAATAAAATAAAACTAAATTTTTAAACAATACACTTAAATAAAACCAATCAACCAAAAGGTTCATTAATTATCTTTATTAAGAAACCTAATTTTTAGATTTAAACTTGCTGAAAGTAAAGAAAATACAAAGAGAAGTCAGATTCGTCAGAAACCCTTAGCTGTAGCTCATCTAGAACTTTAAGTGTTCTATCTTCAACTTCAGTATGTGAATCTGACACAAAAATGCCAAAGCAATCTTCCAGTGTCCAGGGTGAAATGTAAGTAAACATTTTACATTAATTCTTAAATAAAAATTTTATTTTAAAGAATGGTTTTATTTTCTAGGAAGTTTTTATTGCCATAATTACAAATATTTCTTTCTTTTTTAGAAGCAAAGTTGTGGAAAAACCTGTGATTTTAACCAAAGCCAAAAGAAGGTAAGCCATTATATTACAGAAAAAAAAATAATACGAAAAAAATAATGGGAACTTAATTTCTTTTGATTTTAATGAAATGACAATATGTTCTGAATTCTAATATACAAATACAAAACAAACACAGCAGCAAATTATAATAAAAAGCCAGTTTAGGTTTCCCATAAACAGGGAGCTTTTGTGTTAAAAGATTCACAGTAGAAATGATAAAATATTGTAGTTTAATCAAAAACTAAAGACATTTTTGTTCTTTTATAACTTAGAAAAAAAGTTGTGGGATAGTAAACACCTTTATTGTAAAAAATTATCGAACAAAGAACTGCTGAGCTTTCAGAGATGGTTTCTCCTATTCCTTAGGACGATCTAAAAATACATATTTCTTGTTTTAAAGGAAATATGAAAAACTTTTTTAAAGTTTTTATCACACATTTACAAAAACATACCTGTGTGTCCTGAGAAAGTAGATAACCTATTTCCAAAAGCTTAGTTTTCAAATATTTTTGACTACATCTCCACTAGAATTCCAGATATTAATACTTATTTTTAACTAGTGTTCACACTCTCTTTCTTTCATATTGTTAAAATTTTATAAAAATAATAAACAATGTTAGTGTAAAAAAAATATATATTGTTAATATAATATTCTTAATTTATATTAATTTTTTTTTAATAAATATTTGAATTTTAGGTTAAAATTTTCAAGATATCCTGGGGAATTAAAACTTGAAGATTTTTCATCACCAAAGAAAGCAAAAAGAAGTTTGCAGATGGCTAAAACTGCGATTGCTACTCTAAGAAAGAAAGTGGCTAACATTAAACGTTCCCGAGACCGTTATAAATCTAGAATTCATTCATTGCAATCATTATTATCATATTTGAAGGACAAAAACTTTATTTCTCTTGGAGCAGTGCAGAATATTCAGGTATTTTTTTTTAAACAAAATATTTGTAAATTTTGGCTTCAAGTTAAACAATGGATTTCTTAACATAATTTTTCCACCACTTTTTGACCTAAAGTCAATTTTTTGTGTTTTAGGAAGCAGTTGGTGACAGATCCAAAGTGTTATTATCCAAGTTACTGCAAGGTTCAAGGAAACAAAAATATTGCCCTGAGTTAAGAAGCTTTGCAATGACTCTACATTTTTATTCACCCAAAGCATATAGATATGTAAGGGATAAATTTAATAAAACACTGCCTCACCCTATTACAATTAGCAAATGGTATAGTAAGTTGGATGGAAAACCGGGATTTACGAAAGAGTCATTAGAAGCATTAAAAATTAAAGTTGAGGAGGCTAAAATAAAAAAAGTAAATATTGTTTGTAGCTTAGTTTTTGATGAGGTTGCCATACGAAAGCAAGTTGAATGGGATGGAAAACAATATTATGGATTTATCGATATTGGAACGAAAATAGATTCTGACAGTTTACCAGAAGCTACTGAAGCTCTGGTATTAATGCTTGTAGGAGTAAATACCAATTGGAAAATTCCAATTGGGTATTTCTTCATACATGGGCTGACAGGCAATGAAAAAGCCAACATTATTAATAAAGCTTTGGAATTTCTTAACGAAGCCGAAATTACTGTTTGTTCCGTTACATGTGATGGTGCACCAGCTAATTTTCATATGGCAACTAGTTTAGGAGCTGACTACTCTGATCCCCAAAATCTAAAAACATATTTTTGCATCCTGTTAACAAACAAAAAATATATTTTATAATGGATCCTTCCCACATGCTGAAACTTGTTAGAAACTGTTTTGGAAGTTATGGTATCCTGGAAGATGCTGGTGGAAACCAAATTTGTTGGCAGTATTTGAAAAACCTCTTGGAAATTCAAACAACTGAGGGTTTAACTGCGGCAAATAAACTTAAAAAAAGGCATATAGAGTACTGGCGTGAAAAAATGAAGGTAAAGCTAGCCAGCCAGACACTCAGCAAAAGTGTTTCAGATGCTCTAGGATTTTTTAGGGAAGACATTACTGAAGAATTTATTAAATCTAAGTTTAAAGGTTCAGAAGCAACACAAAACTTTCTACTTATTTTTAATGACTGTTTTGATGTAATGAATTCCTCAAGTCGATATGCTACCTATAAATTCAAACGAGCTTTTTCAATGGAAACAGAATCCTTTATTTTTAAGAGATTTTTTGAAATAAGAGAATATATTTTAGGTTTACAATATAGTGGCAAATCAATTTTACAGAGTGGTAGAAAATGTGGTTTCTTGGGTATGCTTATTAATATTGAAAGTATTTTAAATATCTATAAAGATTATGTGAAAGCTGCTAAATTGCAATATTTATCAGTTTATAAATTATCCCAAGACCATTTAGAATAATAACCCATCGGCCAAACAATTTCAGAGCGCCTATAAAAAATTACTAATTCATATTGAAGTAAAGGGTGCAGATACTGGAAATGCTACAGCCATTGATTCGACATCCATACTTCACTGTAGTAGTGCTACCAGAAGAATTACTGAAAATGAAAATGGGGATGATTTATTGTTCTCAGAAGAACATTTAAAATTAGAAAAACATATTGAAGAAATAGATTTTATTAATTCTTCTGCGTGGCATTTAACTACTAGTAGTGAAGACATTGTAAAATATATAGCCGGATTTGTAGGTCGCTCTTTAATGAAGTGTGTTGCATGTGAACAATGTTTAAATGTCTTAAAAAATGACGAATCTTTGTCATTACTTCAAAAAAGAAAAACCTTTGAGCATGCAAAGATGTTTAATGCATCAAAGCTACTCGTAAACCTATGTATGCTAGCAGAAAGAAGTTTTCGAGTTGTCCTACATGAAGTAGATATTTTTAACAGTAAAATAGAAAATATAATTGAAATTTTACTAAAAGCCACATTTAAAAATTTGCCTTCTAATATTTTGGATAATTTTGGTAAACATATTTTTGATTTTCAACCACTTTCTACCCATTTTACTGACCTAATAAAACTCTCCTTTAAAAAATATTTTAATATAAGAATTTACCATGAGACAAGGAAAAGATTAGATCAGAATATTGGAAACAGGGTTAGAAGCATTCTTACCAAAACAATTACATTTAAAAACCAATAGTAATAATCATTTTCATTTAAAATAATTTGTGCACCCTTTTTAAAAATAAAAATTATAAAACTTATTAATATCAATAATAGACATCTTTTTGGTCTTTGTTTTAATTAATAAACTTTTATGATAATTTAATAAAGTATTTGTTTAAATTAATACATTTTCATGATACAATAATAAAAATATTTTCTACCTATATTCATTTTTACGCTGGTTACTATAAAAAATCTATAGGTAAAATTTTGTTGATATAATAATCATTGGCTGTTACTTTAACCAAAATGTACAAACAGATTTAATATTTGTGATGTTTTGCTACACGGTTCATATTTTTAAAAAGAAAGGCAGAAGAAGCTACCAAAAAAGTTTCAGTATAAAATTAGGTCTACCATCCCCAAATAGTATTCATCTGTGAAAAAGCCTGTATAACTTTTTAAGTATCAAAAAAGTATAGAGGCTCTAAAAAATTCTTACGAATTTTAAATTGTTACAGAGAAATGTATGAATTAATTTTAAAAATTATACCTAATTTAATTTAATCTTTATTTATCATAATTATTATTTATTTATTTCATCATAATTTCGACACTTTTTACCAATATAAAACAGAAAGAAATTTTAATAATAGTTTTAAAGAACAAAAATTCTCTTATTTGTTAAAAAAAATCAATTTTTGCAAGGTACCATTTAGAATCAGGTTATTAGTTCCTAGATGTTAAACATGCTGCACATGCATATTGTACTATATGCATGTGCAGATTATTTGTATTCTCACTATAAATATGTATGTAAATATATAATGTTATATTTAATGTATATAGAGTAGTCCGAGGCAGAAGCCCACTAAAAAGTCGAAGGATTTTCGTTTTTATAAACACTTTTGAGCTCTACAATTTAAAAATACTGTTAGAAACCAAATAATTAGCATAGGGCAGGTAAAGTAATTATACATTTGTAAAGAAAATTAAGGTAAACCTATTTCCAGGACACTGAATCCAATCAACAGGATCTAAATCTTTTCCGTAACCTTTTCGACAATGTGGGAAATTAACTGTTTTATTTTGAATTTGTCTTTCATGTCTTCTCATTTAAGTCCTGTCCCTGCGGACTTTTGTACCGATTCTCTAAATTTTAAATTTCTTTTTTAAATCGTGCCAACGTCTAGAGTATTGGTAAACAAAATATCAAGATAAGATAATTTATTGAAAGAGCAATCGATTTTACACTACAGTATTTGGATATAACTTTTAATTTAGGCAGTACTCCTTAAATAAGCTACTCCATATGTTGTAGTAAAACTGCAATTAAGAAACTTATCTTTTATTAAAGCGGAGATTAACCGCAATTTTAAAACTAAGCTTAGCACTATTTTAACCCTTAATGAAGACTGGAGGGGCAGAACGTCGGTTACGGTGTTGTTGTTTGCACAATTAAGGAAAGAACCCCGGCCTACTCATATATACAATGTGTCTACTTAGGTTGGCAACATATGAGAAACTTTTTTATTATTAATTTTAGGAAAAAAGTTACTTTTCATAAAAAGTTCTGCATATTCTGAAATCTAAAATGCAATAAACAGATATCAAATTTTATCAATTTTATATGTCAAAAAATATGAATTTTGCTCAAGAGTAAAGTATATGTATATTTCACAATATTGAAAATTGTTATTATGAAAAGTTGTTGGGAAATAAAAATTGTTTTAATATGCAATTACAGCCTTCTAAATATTTTTTTTTTACAAATTTTGCTCACATTTCTATATATCTATATAATACAACTGATGTTTTAAATGCCACTGTTAAACATTTCTTGGCAGAGCATCCTAGATTACATGTACAATAATTACAGTTAAATTTCTGTTGTTCGTGAAGAGATGTTTCAGAAAATTATAAAAAAAATACTACAAAATTAATGCATAACAATCTTTAATATTGTGAAATAGAAAGGCACTTTACTACTAAATAAAATTTATATTTTATGACTTACCTTGTAAAGATTGAAAAAATTTAATATTTGATGATTTTATTTTAGATTTGAGAACATGCAGAACTTTTTACGAAGAATAACTTTTTTTCATTAAATTAATAATAAAAAAGTTTCCCATATGTTGCCAAAAGTACCTGTAGTTTAAGTTATTAAGTTTGAAAATGTAATATACAGTGATAAAAAACAAAAGTATTTGTTTCATTTCTCTATGTTCATATTTACAATCACAGATCACTCAATCCCTTATCTGAAATATAAGAGTTATCAAGGTATATGATAAAGTTTTAAATAAAATATTTAACTACTGTCATACTAAAAATACAGTAAAACCTCTCTAATTCAATTATGTAAAAAATTCTACTAGTAAAAGGTTTCCATTCATTCATTCAAAACATTAGATTCAACTAATTTTAAGTTGGAGAGCTGAAAGAAATAAAAATTTTAGTTACAGATAAAGCAATAAACATATATATTCTCAAGTTAAAAGTTACATAACAAATGTACAAACTATTGGGGTAATTAGTTTCAAATTATAAAAGTAATATAGGTTGTGAAAATAAAACTTTGGTATGTTTAAGTAAGAACAAAGGTCAAATTTATTTATTCGAGTCATGGAAGGAAATGGCTTGCAGGGACTCGTTTACTTATACAGGGTTTAGATTTCAAGCAATAAAGGTTTTAAGAGAAGGGGAACGATACTTTTTTTTGAGTTGTGTACATTTTTAAATTATCAAGGTGAAAAAAAGGCAGTGAATAGTAACCTTATTTATTATACTTTTTAAAAAAGAAAAGTTTTCCCAATAGACATTATCATTATAACTTTATGCCTATGTACTGTTGTACATAAAAACATCCCAGTTTTTAAGCTTAATAAAGGACTGTTTGTTATTCAGAAATAGTATACAATATTTTATACTTTTTGTAAGTACACCCTGTGTGGAAAAATTATTTCACTCACTTAAGAGCTGGTGTAATTAAATGAGGAAGTTTACAAGAGTCTAATAATAAACACCTAGTTTTAAATAATCCGCTGGAAAAAAACCCTTTTTAAAAAAATAAATAAAAAAATTTCCCTATTTCCGAAATACACCTTTAAGATTAGTTACTTTTGAAACTGGTGATGTATAAATAAATACATAAGAACAAAATCCGCTTTTAAACATCCCTTATTGGAAATATTAACTTTTTCAGTGTTTATGGCATTGCGCCATCACAAACATTTTATAAGTGGATTTTTAACCTCAAAAAATTGTTTTTGTTTATTATCTGAAGTGACGTATAGTGTCATTTACTTTAGATGCTGTTGATCAAATCAGTTTACAAAACGCATTGTTAAATAATTCAATCTAATAGAAGAGATAAAATGACCTCGAAGTGCTTTACAATATCTGAGTTCATATAATTTTTATTAAACGAATACTCCGACCTGCCCAATCAACCTTGAATCACCCGATATTTATAGAGTCAGATCTCCAATGTTGCCGGTGCAATCAGCTCGTGGATTGCGTGGAACTGTCATATCAATAAATGTTTATTTTTAAATCGATGTTGCCTATATTAACACAAAAACTAACATTTTTGACTACTTTTATTACATTTTTAAGTCAATTTCCTGATTTTGATTTTTGAAATCTGGCAATTTGTTTACGTTTATCCAAAACAAAAACAAAGAGATCACTATACCAAACACCCGGCCTACAAACTGGCGTTGCGTTAATTCTAGTCCTTGAGTTCGTTGTACCAATACATCGCGTCCCGTGAGATCAGCGAAGTTACGCAATACAGTGCACTGTCAGTGACTGGATAGAGGACCACCAGTAAACACCATGTGTCGTTGAATGTGATTTCAGGTCTACGTGAAACTGTATGTAGGAGACGACTGGATGATAATATATTACCCAGACATTAATATAGGGTAGTTTAGCGAGAATAATTATTTGTAAATCGCCCGTGGTGGCGCCACTACTGTGTATAAAAAGTACCTTAAGACACAATATCTGCATGTTTCGGTACCTTAAAATCGTTGACGGAACCATAATTTAGCCTCGTATAAACCTTTGTGTGTTCTCACAAGGACAAAAAACATTAAGATCTATTTTAGATTTGTAAGTCACTGCTACAAAATAACCCAATGACAAACAATTTTTAAAACCAAATAAAATTTACCAAGACCTCAGGAAAAAAATATAATAGTATTATAACGTAGTAATTTACGCAAATGGTATATCTGTTACAAGAAAAGTAGATTTTCCAGTAAGAATTGACTTGGCCTAGGTAAAGTCGATTCTTACTGGTATTTTTAGTAAAAGTTGAAAAAAAGCGAAAAGTGATAAATTTTAATCAACATTTATTAGTCAGAGTTGACTTTACCTAGGAAAACATACTCTTACTGCCTTGAATTAGGAAAAGTTGACTTTTTGCAAGAAAAAACCGTGTACTACTTAATAAAAACAAATAAAAAGCACAACCTTTATATTAAAAATGTTATTAAAAAAAATATTAATAAAAAGGCATTTTATTTTAGTTCAGTTCCAACATTAGGTGATTTATCACGTCTAAAATATAATTGGGAAAAATAAAAAGTCGCTTTGACTAACCAGAACTAACTATGACCGACACGAACTGAAGGCTTTTGAATTTGTATAAATTATCTATACGAAGAAGTTATTAACAAAATTTTAATAATTTTCAATATGGTAGCAATATCTTGGAATTAACTTTTACCAAACCACAGCATATATAGTTAACTCTTCCTAGGTTAAGTTAATCCGCTTATTCTCAATCAACTTTTACTGGTACTTTTAGTAAGAGTTTACTCATCCTAGGCAGAGTCAACTCTCCCTAACAATTTACTTTAAAATTGAAACTGTGCGATAGTAGGTAATAGACCGTTAATTTGTTTTTTCAGAAAAAAAGTGCAATATATTGTAAAAGGAAAAAAAAAGCTTTTAGGTCGTTGTGTAATTAAAAAAAAAAAAAATTATCATACTGTGATCCTACGAAATCGCATCCATTGGAAGTATTAATTATTAAGTGATTTAAATAAAAGCATAATGAGCACAGTTAAAACAATTTTTTATAATATTTATAAAATGCTTTAAATGGAGGACCAAACTTTATCAGCTTTATCAAAAGTAATTGGATATTTGGTGGGCATATGTTTTCGAGTCATTTTTCATATTCTGATTTAATTATTGTTGTTTTTTTTAGATCAATAATCTTAAAAAACCCAACTGGTTATAATCTACAGATTTCTTTCATTAAAAAAACCAATGGTTAAAGTTTTTATTAAAAATAAGGAACAAAATTGCTTTTAAATTAGTATTGTGACGATGTATAGTATCAGTCATAAAATACATTAGCTTTTAAAAGTGTTTTTGTTATATAGTTCAGGGTGTCCCATTTTTGACACTTTTTTTATGGTATCTTCGCAATTGTTAGTGCTATCAAAGTAATATAGACGTCTTGTGCTTTTTTTGGGGTCAAACTTGAAACGATGAAATCAAAATTTAAAAATTTTCGCTTGCTTAGGAAATACGGAAAATCAAAAAATTGTCAATTTCAGAATGACCATATATTTTTTAATTTAAAAGATATACAGAAAATATTTTATACAAAAGTGTTTTTATAATGATTGTCAAATATTCTGCCGTTTTTAAAATAAGCATACGGCATTAGGTAAAAAAGTTATCGTACCTAATATTTTTTTTAAATGGAGTACCCTGTATACTTCATTTAAAAAAAACGAAATGAATTATCTTTAAAAATATAGCACACTTTTAATGATATTGGTTTTCTATATAATTTTAAAACTTTATTACCTACTTTAAACCACAATAGGAAAGAAATCCAATCTTTTGAAAGCTGCCGAAGCTATGGATAAAATGTGTTTGTGCCAGTTGAGGGAAATTATTCTCAAAAGTAAGCCGATAAGATTAAAGCGACTCTTTGTTTCTACAGAACTTGGCCGCTCATATGTAAAGGTATGAACATTTGCAGACTTTTCGCGACGCGAAAGCAACTGTGTTTTCGAGGCATTAAACTGAACAAGATTTTGGCGCCCCAATCCAGATAAGTTTGAAGTCTTGTCAAAATGTTGACGTCAAAAAATACTTTTCTTATTGTTAATATATCCTCATCTTTGTACCCTAGGATAGATGTAAGAATGTTGAATACCAAGTTGCGGTAGTTTTAGCCGACATATTGAAAGACAGTGTCACTTTACAAATCCCCACATGGTACGACCTGTTCGTAAACAAGGTCGATTTGCGGTAAATGTAAGTTGTTTCTAAAAATAAACTAGTGCATTGCGGAAGAGAAATCCAATCTTTTTGAAGCTGCCGAAGCTATGGATAAAATGTGTTTGTGCCAGTTGAGGTTATTCTCAAAAGTAACGCCGATAAGATTAAACGACTCTTTGTTCTGCAGAACTTGGCCGCTCATATGTAAGGGATGAGCATTTGCAGACTTTTTTCGCGACAGCGAACATGACTGTGTTTTCGAGGCATTAAACTGAACAAGATTTTTGGCGCCCCAATCCAAGATAAGTTTGAGGTCTTGTGAAAGAGATATCTGCATTGACCTGCGCTTGTTTTCGATTCGATGTTGACGTCCAATAAATACTTTTCCTATATTGTTAATATATCCCCATCTTTGTACCCTGGTATAGATGTAAGAAATGTTGAATACCAAGTTGCGGTAGTTTTAGCCGACATATTGAAAGACAGTGTCACTTTACAAATCCCCACATGGTACGACCTGTTCGTAAACAAGGTCGATTTGCGGTAAATGTAAGTTGTTTTTCACTTAAAAATAAACTAGTGCATTGCTGTTTTAGGCCTTTATAATGTTCCTAATAATGTTTCTTTAAATACAGATATACATAGAGCTTTACTTTTAACAAGATAGCACTCCTGCCCTTAACGCTCGTCGAATAAGAAATTATTTAAATACTCACTCAAACCGTTGGATAGAAACACATGGACCTATAAGGTGGCCACTACGATCTCCGGATCTAACACCTCCAGAGTTTTTTCTTTAGGAACTATTGAAAAATAAAATTTATAAAGAAGTCATCCTAACTCGTCGACTAACCACAACTAACCCCATGCTTTGGTCGAACGACACTTTTCATAAAAAGAAATATTTATCAAAATATAACTTTTAAGTATTAGCTTTGTTAGCATTTGTATCATTAAATTTTAAGCCTAATTTTTAATCTTTATATTTTTTCAGTCTCATTACAAGTGTTGTATTTATCAATTAAATATTTTTATTGAGATTTTATAGAGATTACATAAAAAATGTTCTAAACAACTAAACAACAAAATCAAGTTTGTAAGAACTGTCACTTTACCGCACTAGTACGGTAAAGTGGTAGTAGGTAGGTTTAAAGTGAGTGGACTTTTTACGCCCTTCACTGAGATCGCTCGGTCTATTGTGGCTTACACCTTTTTATATTTTTCCCAATAGAATCGGACTTCTAATGAATCCGAAACCAGATTGGGAGAGAGTTCTTACATCTCCTCTTACTCGGGTCGCTTTCGGACACGAGCACAATGTGTTCTGATGTGTTTGGTGTCCCTGTCTCCTGGAGAGTATGACGAGCAGACGATTAGATCTGTCATGCCCTTCTCTCCCGGTCTGTGCGGGTAGCTACAGTCCTTTTCGAACAATGTTCTTCTGAGGCCGCATCCATCTATGACAACGGTCTATCCGCTTTCTTTAAAGCCGGAACCTTTTCCTATAAGCGGGTGGTCCGCCTTCTGTTTATTAGGAACCTTCAAGCACCTGTTTGTTCGGGATGGATTACCCTTCCGTAGCGCGGTGACTTCGGACCTTCGAACGGATTCACCGTTTCGGTCGCACTTGTCTGTTGTGACCGGTGGCACCTCTGAAACGGATCTATCCGTTTCGGTCACCTTTTCACTTTTCCTGAAAGCATTTGTCCCCTTCACCCAGTGCTGATACTTGAGAGGTCGCCCTGTATCAGCACCGTTGGAACACCTTAGAACAGGTGTCATCACTCATCAGCACGGTAGCTAACGCCTTGTGTTCATCTGTTCGATCGTTCCATCGCTGCCAAAGTTGCCGATACTGCGCATGTTCCAAATCCTACTGGGCCCAGCCATGACGACGACTTGAGAACACAGAGTTGGGTAAAGTGTAAAATACTGCGTGTAACTCTTCCTACCACTTCTAGTCAACACATAAGCCTTTTTTTCTAAATTAAAATATAGTTACCAAAATTTAAAGAAAAAACATATTTTTATTATTTTATAAAATACTCAAATATAGGATTTAAATATTATATTATACAGCAGCGCTCAACATATGGCTTTCGATGTGTTAGAATTTTAAATTCTGATTTTGGATTTTACCAGCAGAGGTAAATCCCAGAAGGTCTGAATGATTTATCGGGTACGGGCTGCTCATAAATACCTTTCTGGAAAATTCTGTTAATATTTTAAATTCTTTTAGGTTATTATTTGACCCTCATATATTTTCGTTATTACGTTCAGACAGGATTTTTTTAGTGTTCGTTTATTAAGGTTAAATAAAGGTGTAAATATTACAAAAGTACATTTGACAATACAAAAATATTGATAAATAAGAGTTGATTTTTTTAAGTAAATCAATGTCTTTACTCGGATATTTTTAAATGTTTACCTTTGGATTAATTAAGACTTTTGATAAAAAATTACGTTTTTATGTTGTAGTATGTATATTTATATTTATTTTTACCTCTTGAAATAATCGGCTTCTGTTTGAAAATTTATATTTGTCAATAATTTTAAGCACTTTTTAAAAATAAAGTTATATTTGAATAAGACGTAAAATGGATTGGATTGCTTGGTTGGGGGTTCAACAACTCCCATTGGCTCTGAAGCTATCCAGCTCTCTCCTTTCCAGTCACACGTTATGAGTAACGTGAGCTTTCCCCGGGTCTTCGTCGGTAGAACTTTTGGATATTCAGGCTTTGTAGCCCCCAGATATTCCGAACTTTTTACGAACTTAAACCTGTTAAATGTTTTTCTGACCTACGCAAGGTACAATTAACTTTAATTCGACCAAGGACTGCTACTATTATTGCGCATAACCGCTTTCTATCAGTATTAGTACTGACAGAAAGTTTCGCACGCATCCGCCTTCCGCCATTTAGAACACTTCTTGTGCAAAAAACGAAAACGAAAAAAAAAACATTAGTAATTTTCGCCCCACAGCGCTTAGCTTCAGAAGAATAATACCATCAATTGGCCGTAAGACCTCTCCTTAATCGCCGAGGGTTGAAAACTCAGTTGATACGACGCCGCCAACCGCCCTTCCCGGAAAAAGTTATGTAGCTTTTTATCGCATGACTTCACTGGTCGGAGGTCCAAAAGAAACTTACATAATAATGGTGCCACATTTTTTCTTAAGACATTTTAATAAGCTACCTAGTTTTGAGCCATTTTCTGTAATCAAAATTTGTTTGTAAAATATCATAACCCTCATACCTATTATTTTTATAAAAGCGCTGTTGCCGTACGGTGGTAGTAGACGTGCGAATAAACAAATAATAATACACAGGATTATTATTTGTTTATTCGCACGTCTACTACCACCGATTCCGTACTAGAAAAAACAAAGTTATAAAATTGCGTATACCTTTTTAAAAGCTTTAAAAGGAATTTTTAGACTTTTAAGTTCTTTATAAATTTTATTCCTTTTATAAATATATTTTTTTCAGATATCCACAAAACTTTTTTTAATATTGTTTTTCAATACTTTTCTTAATTTTAAATATAATCGAATATATTTTCTTTTGATGTGCACTGTTTCGAAAAATGCTATCTGAAAATTCGTTTAACATTTAAATGAATTTTTTCTGCTTTAAATTTATTAAAAATAATTTTAAAAGATTTTTAGGGATTATTCAAGCAAATAAGTAATTTGCTGGTAAAGCTTTTAGATTTAAAGATTTTTATTAATTTTTTAAATTTATTATTTCGATAAAAAAGTTTATTGACTTACTCTGATTTCCAGAAATGAAATATTAATAGCGTTATTATTTTGCTGCTTGAGATGGTACTTTGTAAAATGACTTGGTGCTTAAGAAAAACAAAATACTAAATGTATTAGTCCCTTTTAAATATAATAAGTAATAAACACTTGAATTCTTAATACCGGTATATCACGCTAGGTTAAATTATAACTTATACATTCCCATTTTAAAGCCAGACAAAAATGTAGGACATGATTTTAAATAAAGTTTATTTAGTATCTTCTAAGTTTTTATATTTTATTTTACTACATTCAAAATAACCCAAAATATATACAATAATATTAGCAAGAAACATTAATATTAACAGTTGCTGAAAGTGCAATTAATATTATCTGTCCCTTAGAACTTGACTTTATAGAAACAGAAGAGGGTTCCTTTGCCGATGGTTGACAAAATGGCACTAAATGAAATATTAATATCATTTATAAAATTAATTAAGTTCTTCCATCAGTATTAACTTTTTCACTGAGGCTTGTTACTAAATTTGAATATTTTTTCATGAAACTCGAAGGATGTTTTTATAGGAAAACAATATAGAACCAAATAATAGTACCTTGAGTTCGGGTTTTCCTAGTTTTAACCTTTCATTCCCATTTTCCGATCAATTGTAAGCATGAAAATAAATTTAGCATCTTCACAGTTACCTTTTAGACTAATGTCGTAGTCAGATTATTTTAAATAACTATACCTAAATATTCTGTCCCGAACGGACTTTAGAACCGGAATCGCCGGCGACTGGACGACAAGTTCTGACCACTACTTTACAGACTTGACTAAAAATAATGTTTTCATTAAACTGCAGGGATGGTTTTATGGAACTGGACGAAAATGCTTAGTTGTTTTTATT
The DNA here is from genome assembly GCA_019359885.1 of Listronotus oregonensis. Classification (NCBI taxonomy): domain Eukaryota; kingdom Metazoa; phylum Arthropoda; class Insecta; order Coleoptera; family Curculionidae; genus Listronotus; species Listronotus oregonensis. Next base: position 193,571 of record JAHBCN010000062.1, read on the forward strand.
AGTTTTTGCTCACCAATTTCGACTTGGGCTTAATTAGACACCGTACTTGACCTGACTTAATGTCTAGTCAATTTTTTTGCTAAAATTCTTAACCACTTTAGAATTTGGTTAATGCCCATAAGCATATTTCTGAACCCCTCTTTTAAAGTATTTGGAGGTAAAAATCTATTAGTTAAAACATGAGCTGGTCTGTGTGATACGAGGATGGTTTGAAAAGTCCGTGCAAAGTCCAAGAGCACCACCGGCGCGTATCAGGTCATGTTAGCATTAACATCTGTTGAATGAACGCACGAGAGTGTCAGCCATATTTGTCATTTCTTTGTTTTGGCATTGTGGAATCAAGGAAGTCGAGTGATTTTCAGGAAATGGACAAAAGAATTTCGTATGGTGATTAAACATTAATTATGAAGTAAAACCTTAGGAGACTAAAGAAATTGATAAACATTATGGTGACTCTGCACCTTCGATTAGAACAGTTTACAAATGGTTTCAAAATTTTGCCATATGAGCAAGTGACGCTGAACGTTCTGGACGGCCTGTGGAGGTCACGACTCCAGAAATCATTAATCAAATCCATGATATGGTGATGGACGACAACGCACCAGCACACACCTCAGCAGTTGTGGTCGCAAAATTAATGGAAATAGGTTTCCTCAACTCGTTTCACATCCCCCCTATTCTCCAGACTTGGCTCCCTCGGACTACTTTTTGTTCCCCAATTTGAAGAAATTGCTGGCGGGACAAAGATTCTTTTTAAACGAGGAAGTGATTGCAGACACTGATTGATATTTTGCAGACTTGGACAAATCCTATTATTTGGAAGGGATCAACAAACTGGAACATCGTTGGACGAAGTGTATAAGCCTAAAACGTGACTATGTAGAAAAATAAAAAAGGTTTACCCCAAATAAGTAAGTAGTTTTTATTTTTGCACGGACCTTTTAAACCTACCCCGTACAATGGTGTAATACAACCTTACTAGACAGATATCTGAATTTTGTTTGTTTTAAGCCATTATTTATAGACACACTTTTTAGAGCCGCCTCGATATATTTTTGAGAATATAGTAGTATATTTCATATTATTTTGCCAGTTATCAAAGACAAAGACAAAAAGTTTATTAATGTTACCAAATAGGCCTACACACGGCCAAAGGTTTGAGTACAATTTGCAAATATGTTAGTTAACAATACATAGTTAATCATTTAAAAATTACAAGTTAAAACTGCAGTCAAAAACAGAAGGAGATTATACATGGAGCCATAAAATTTTATTAGGCAATCATGTCACTAAAATTGTTTTTGTAATATTCTTCTAGTAAATAGAAACATTTAAAAAGTAAATTTTATAACTACTAAATTTTTTACTTCAAATTTACATTTTTTGGAAGGCTGACTTATAGAAAGTGGCAAAAAATTAAATAATTTAGGACCATAGTATGACATGCCTGTCCTAATTTTATTTATTCTGTGATATTTGAAATATATATTTTTCCTATTTCTCGTAAGATGGGAATGCGTGCCTTCATGTGTTGTGTAGCTTGTGTTATTGTCTTTTGTGTAAAGTAAACAATGTAAAATTTATAAGCAAGGGAAAGTAAGTATATTTAATTCCATAAAAAGTGGCTTGCAATCAGCCCTGTAGTCTACTCCCTTTATGATACGTATAGCTCTTCGTTGTAAACCAAAAATACGCTTACTATTTGGAGCATGATCCCTAGCAAGCAATGCATATGTAGCCTTTGATTCAAAACATAATTAATATGCTGTTAGGACAACATTTAAGGAAACTGTTTTGTGATAAATTTCGAAGTGCGTACACACAGAAAGCCAGTTTTTTAAATAAGTACTCAATATGTGAGTTCCAACCTAATTTGGGATCGATGTGGAGGCCCAGAAAACGGACCGATTCAAGAGTGTTTATATACTATGCTTCAATGTAATAAACATATGCTCTGCTTTTGCCTCAATTAAGCTTAGCTGGTTTGCTGTGAACCAATCAGCAACCCTCATCTGTGGGTCCACCCTCTCTCTCAGATGATCTAAATTATTATCCTGCAATACTACAGTTGTGTCATCCGCAAAGAGTATGCATTCAGGACCAGGATCGCCCCTCTCCACATCGTTGATATAGATGAGAAAGAGAAGCTGTCCCAGCACTGAACCCTGTGGTACTCCACTCCATGCCTGATGCTTTCGACTGCAGAGTATTTACCATTTCAGTCCACATAATGTTTACGGTTTAACACTCCAGACCTTCTGGTGCATTTTCGTCACTTGCTCATGCCATCCTGATTATTTCGATTTTAGTTAATGCAAAGAAACTTTCATTTTGATTTAGCTAAGTTGGTTTGCAATTTATTATTATTATTATTATTTTTGGATAACAAGCATTACGAGCATTTTTGATCTGGGATTAAAAGTTACCTTGAATGTTTTATAGTACATATTTTATAGCATTTTTGCAATTCAATTACACATGATTTTAACAACCTTCTTTTTTAATTCTTTTCTAGGGCTTCAATAGAATGCTCTGCATCAATTTAAAAATTCCGTTCCTTGTAAAACATCGCAAACTGATTCCAAAATTAAAAATTGGTTTCTTCTCGTATTTTCGAAAATATAATTTTCTATTTCGCTATTTATTTCTGGTTCGACAATGGTCCCAAATTGCTTTGATTATTACTTTGATATTGACAAACCAAACTTATGACAAAATCGTTGATAGATTAATTAACAATATAAAATACAATCATTACTAAGATAACTATTAACGACAGATTCGTGAAATTATCGGAAGTAATTACACAAGTGCATCAAAATTACCGATAATTTTTCATGAAAGCATGTTGTCTAAAAACTGCATGAGTTTATTTTCATATTTTGGCGAAGGAGCCCGACTCCGAAGAAGGAGGGCTCTTTTAACAAAATATGAAAATAACCGAATGCAGTTTTTTACTGACAACATGCTTGAATGAAAAATTATCAGGTTTACTTTGATGCACGAGTGTAATTCGGTAGAATATTTCTCGAGTAGAAGAAATAAAGTATTAGTACCTAAGTAAGTTTAAATTTTTTATTTAACAACATTATAGTAAAATTACATTACCTACATAAATATTATATGAAAATGAACAAAATAATATGAGACAAACTTGCAGAAACTAAAAATTGCATGAATTGCAGTGGAAAACACAGTTGTAAAAATTACTATTTTTGGAGTCTGCTCCACTACTTGTTGATGTATGTGAGTTTGTCATTGAATTAGAATTTAAAGAACTTATTGTAGGCACATTAGCTATATTAGTTTCTGTATTAAGATTAGCTTTATCATTGTCTCTCATTTTTATCTACTATATTTGAATGGTGTTCCTCATCCAGTGATTAGTGATTTTAACTTTTTAGTCGCCAAACCTGACTTTTTGGCCTCCGTTGAGGTCCACTGAGTGATCATGTTTTTTCCGACAGGGATGTTCTTGTACCACTTGCCCAATTTCCAGAAAGGATTAACAGTTAAAAACAATATCGGAATATTTATATATTTTCTCTTTTCCAAGAACTTTTTAAATAACGTTACTGAGCACAAATCTGGGTTAACAATGTTTCTAACCAGCCACTTGCATTGAGCGCAAGGTTTATCCCCTCCTTGCGTTGTTTTTCCGAATATTGGATTGGTTTCCATTCTACCAGTTTTTCCCTACGTTATTAATGTCTTCTTTGAAATAGGAAGTAAAACATTTGACTCCCTCTTCTCCTCTTCATGCTAATTCATACGATAAAACAAAAAATAACTTTTTTTGTAAGCCATCGGGCGTTTCTTCATCACAGTTTTGTACCATGGCCTTGAACTCTTCGTATTTTAGTGATACAGCGCTTTTTTTTCTTTTCTTTTCTGGGGGTTTGTCTGCAACTGCTTTCTTTTGGCATTTTTTGCTTCGCGGGCTGTTTTAAATTCCGTGTCAGTGAAAGGATTAAATTTAATATTATATTCGTCCTGGTATTTTTCCATCAATAGTTTTAATGTTACATTCCAAATAGTTTTCACAGTAAAGTCTTTATAATCCTCACCATTTTTCTTTTTCATGTTGTAGGCCCAGTTAGTAAGAATATTTGCCAGTATCGGTATTTAAAGTGTGTTCGTTTAAACTATAATTCCTTGCTTTAATAAAATCAAGAAACTGTCTCAATATATACTGATGGTTCATTAATGTATTTTTAGGTTTACTTTCGATTACTTTTTCATAAATTAAACTCAAAGAATCGTTTCCAAAACGCGACATTTCGACGAGCTTTTAAAATTCGATATATAATGCCAAAATGACAAATGTGCAGTTTTAAAAATCGTTACTATAGATACGGACCTATAGGAAAATTTTCGATACCTAGCGGGACTTTTTCGGATCCTACCGGGCAATTTTCGAAAGTAATTATTCAAAAATGTCCCGCTTCATATGGGATTTTTAATATATGAGGGAAATATTCGGGGTAATACCACGAGTGCTTTACCGATAATTTTTAATAAAGCTTGTTATTTATAATTCCACGAGTTCGAAGAACGAGGGAATTTGTATAACAAGCTTGAATGAAAATTATCTAGTTTATTTTTTTGCACGAGCAGTATTTAGGGAGAATATTTCTAAAATAGAGAAATATGGGAGTATTATACTATTAAAATGGTTTTTTTGTTATAAAATTTTCAATTTCATGCAACATAATTAAAACTATAACTGAAATCCTTTTTGTAATTACTTTATCTATTTCTTTATCGTGTATATGACCAAATCGACTCATTTTGACTGATTTTGACAATACAAACAAACAGATTCCATTGTTCTGTGTTTGTAAGTAAGTGGAAATACCACGTTGTCTAGACAACCTGAAATTTCCGCTGAAATTTTTGATTTTTAACGTGTCTTATGGAAAAATTTATACATGAGTGAAATATTCGTTTTTTTCTCCTTTTTTTTTAATTTTTGACTTTCAGATGGGATTATGTATACATGAGTATATGAGTGGAAATGTCTAGAGCACATACACATATACCTGACTTATAGTTGTAGTTTTTTATATACAATTTAGAGACCTATTGTCTTAAAATATTTGTAAGTAAGTCATTAATATATTAAATAAATTCCTCGCTGTTTCTCCAAAGCCCCATTTTTTAAAAAGGCATCAAAAGAATTGGAGGTCCCGAAATCTAAACAAATTCATTTAAATTTTAAACGGGCTGCCTAATCGCATTATACGAAACGTTGCTCATCAAAAGGATCTAAACATTTATAACAGCAATTTACGTAAAGCAGAATATCTAAAAACAATGACGAAAGAAAGTTTCGGTAAACTATTGGGCCAAGTCTAATTACTGAAGGGTGGAAGCGCCGATCTGAAAAACGAGTCTTTAAATTTAATTTTAAAACTTAACGAATTTCATATACTAAGAGGATAATTAAAACTTGCAGAGGTTTAAAGTTAAATTAAAATCTGATTTTATTTCTAGAAACCAAATATAAAATATTTCTGTTTAAGAGTCTTTACATAAATTTGTAATTGTTATTTTAATGCTGGCTGTTGTAAGGTCGGTCTCTTTATCTTTGAAGAGGCGGCTTAAGGCATAAAATGAAACTTTTAAAGAATACCAAATAATATTTTAAATTTAACCCCCAATTTGTCCAGTAGTCTACCTCAAACATAAATGGCCCGGCATGGTGGGTGAGACAATTTTTTTTGAAATACTACACTAAGCATTTGTAGAAATAAAGCAATGCCTGCTAGGTGTTTTGTTCTTTTAAAGTTTTTTAACCATTGGGCCTATTTACGTATGACGATGAAAAATATATATTCTTCATCGTCATAAGTCTTTTTATATGGTATCTTACTGTCCGTTTCTTTGTTGTATCTTTTAGCCAAACTTGCTTAAAACTACTGTGGTCTAACCGCACACACCTTGAGTTTCAGGATGGATTTTGTAATATTTGCAGTAAATAAATTTTTCTGTTTGATCTCTAATTAATGAAGTTGACGCGATAAAAAAAATACATAGTTTTTTTCGGGAATGCAGATGAAGGAGCGGTATCAACTGTTTTCACCGTAGGGGATCAAGGAGAAACTCAATAAACAAGGATGTCCTTCTTCTAGGGCTAAGCGCTATGAACGAAGATTCCTATACCTGTCCCTTCTGAGGGGCACACGCACAATGAATTTTTATAATGGCTGAAGATGGTTGCGCGTCAGCAGAAAGTAACAGTACTGATAGAAAGTGGTCATACGTAACATTAGCAGCGGTTCTTGGTCGGATCGCCATTGTTTGTGTCTTTTATGACCATTGACATTGTAAAAGTTTTAAATTTGTTGAGCTTGACATGCAGTTTTTCCACAAACAAAGCCCCGGATAGCTGTGACTGGAAAGGGAAGAGCTGGCAAAAACCTAACTGAGTGCCACATGACAAATTGAAGATTGAAAAATTTTTCAGAAAAAGTACAATGGACAACCAAAAAGAAAAATATACGGCAATAACAATATATACATAAGTAATCCCACTTATAAAAAAATGTTCAACTGAAGTAATCTATCAGACTACGCCGGATATGTTAAAAGGTAATCTAATTGAACGTATGTCGAGCAGCTGTCAAGATAGCATGATATAAAAAAGTTAGTTAATATGTTGCTGAAACATTATACACTAACTCACAAACTAAATTTTAAATAAAATGTAAAAAACAATTATAAAACTGTCATAATATAAAAAAATAATTACGAGTAAAAATCGACATATTTTTATTTACGACAGTATTTGTTGAAAAACACAACCGATTTTATTTTAAGTACACTTTGGAAATGACTTTATTTTGGTTCTCATTGAAAACGAATATTACAAGTATTTGTTTTTGCAAATACTTTTTATAATAGCATTGGAAAAGCTAAAAATCGCAAAAAAATATTACTACAGGCAACACTATTATGTTAGCAATTGACAAGTAAAAAAAATGGATAAAAAAAACTAGTTAAAATTTGTAAAACACTAATAAAATTAATTTAGGTTGGTCAATAAAAGATAACTAGTTAAGAGTGATATGTTTAGTTTAACTTAGTAGTTTTTAAGGACATTTTACCATTTGAAAATTGGTCAATATACTTTTAATTAAAAACAACATGTAAAAAAATATTGGTTTTAATAAACTAAACATATTTTTAAGTCAATTAAAACTTAATAGAATATGTTTTTTTATAGTTTATTTTATATATTTGGGAATACCAATTTAAAGAAAAATATATTTTCCAAAATAAAAATTTTAAATTGTTTATAAATTATTTTTGAAAATATATTTTTATATAGTTTTTTTTCCTTATTAAAAATCATTATCCTTACATTTTTTTGTAACATGTAAAAAAAAAAATTTTTCATATCTTGTAAAAAAGGAACATCATATCGATATTGACCAAAAATAACTTTTTTGTGTTAAAAACTTGATAAATTTATAATTTGATTTAATAAATGGAATATATAGAAAAAATAAGACATTAGCTTTACTCATTTTTAAACTTTAAAACATTTTTCAAGCTCTATCTACATTAAAAAACATTTTTTAACTTATATGGACAGAAACTATTTGTAAAAACCTTTTTTTAATCATATTGGCGTTACTTTAAAATAACCTTAACTGGCATTAACACATTACATCCTAGGCTTCAAAAAGGCCTATATTCCTCCCGAGACAGAAAATATGTCTCTCCTTCTAATCTCTATACTCTGTATGTAGCCCAAATCAAATCCTCTTTGTCGTATAATTGTTCTCATGTCCTACAACTCTTAGTATTCATGATTCCATTTAAAGAAAAGCTGTTCTCCTTATTACTGATACCACGCTTACAAAAAAGCTTCCTCCACGAGCCACTTTTGTGCATCATTTTACCGTCCAACTTGAGCGACCCCGAACTTTTCACTTTGTTCGTTCTTTTATTCCTAGAATATCCAGACTATTGAATCTGCTACCAATAGAACTTTTCCCAAAGCTCCAAATCTTCAAATATTTAAGTTCCGTGTAAATAAACTTCCTTCCACCATACTTAAAATAGTTAAGGTACGTTAGCACCTAGAACTTCAGCACTTGTGAACTGGGTCAAGATAAAAAAATAATTATGAAAACTTTTTATTACATAGAGCTATTATAATTAAAAATCTACTATCCACTAATTTTGGGATTCTCTGTATACATAATTTAACTACTACACGACAAAATTTTTCTACCTAAATCATACAAAAACCAAAACAGAAAACCAAAAGCAGCAAACTTCATCATAAACTATAGTCTCCAATGTTGTGTTCCGAATTTCGGACGCAGAATAATAAATTTCTTTATTATCGGAGCGAATTCATTCACCTATTGAAACCCCAAGCCATAAATTAGATAATCAAGCGGTAGTTCAAAAATCTACTTGCAATATCGAACCAGCTAAACAGCGACTGTGATGTTTTGCCTTCTACCAGAGTTTTGTCAAAAGTTCTTTTAAAAGGAAATTGCAAACGTTACAAAATTACGTAAATAGTAAGCTATGTAGATTCTTTTTTATTCCATAATGCTTATGCGACAATATTAAAAAAGAGGAGTACAAATAACTACAACTTAAAGTGGTTTTATTGTTCAATTGACCTTTAAATAGGAAAAACGGCGGAGTGCTACCGTTTAAAAGGTAGAAATAGAGCTCAATTTGTCCACTTTTCAGATTTTTAATTTTAAATTAAATTCTGTACTTTTTGTGCGCAGACGAAGACAGAATAGTTGTTTAAAATTAAATTGCTCTTAAGCTGTTAGGTTCTAAATTAAAAAATATTAAGAAAAAATTATTTCAAAAAAATTTGCCCTTTTTTCTTTTTCCCACGTGACATTGGATACACATATTGCTTTAAAAAAGCTGTTGTCATGTTCTTTAAAATTGTTTTTGGTAAAGTCTTTTGGATTTGTAATGACCATTAAAATGGTGCCTGATTAACTTTTAAACATTGACTTATATCAATTTTCATCATTAAATCTTTTGAGCTGCAAGGTTTATTTGATAAAAGAGCCTGTAATGTACCAAACGATATAAAATAAACTATGGCTGCAGGAAGTTGAGATGTTCCCTGCTCTGCAAATACTGCATAAGTGGCAATTAGGAGAGTGCTGCTAAGACTAAATTATCAAAAAAGGATGTTTAAGAAGATGCTGACAAAGAATTTGATACTAATATTAAAAATCTTTCAAATAATTTTAATGAGTAAATATGTAAATAGAAAAAGTTTATAATATATATTCATAAGTATTTTTTTAACCTGCGTAATATATTTTTTAAAATAATGATATACTAGTATTAATAAAAAATATTGTGTTTACTTTATAGAAAAAAAAAGCTTGATATAACAGTGACAAAAAAAAGGGAAAAAGTAATTTTTTATTAAAATTTTAAAATTTAAGAAAAAACGAACAAAACATTGAAAAATTAAATAATATATACTAAACAAAAACACTTTTCTTAGGCACCATTTTAAAGGTCGTAAAATATTCTTTCTTGTTTAATTCATATTAAATATATTAAAATTGACAGAAGAGTAATAGGCGTAAGTTTAAAAAAAGGTATTTAAAATTTAAAAAAAGTAGTAGCTATCTTTGAAAAATCATATCTTATTTACTATAAATCCTAGGACTTTAACCAACCATGTTAAAGAACATAATAACAGCTAGTTTCTGTGAAGCAGTACCTATACCTAAATTAGCATTAAAAGAAGTTATGAAGCAAAATTAAAAAATAAATAAATAAATAAATAAAGCATTTTTTGTTTTTTCTTGGTTGGTTTTTTTAAATACATAATTTATTAGGAGAATCTTTTTTGGACTTCGGAAGAAAACATTCAAATAAAAAAAAAATATTAAGCAACTTTCCTTTTAACGCATGTATACAAAAAGTGCACAGAGTTTGCGTTAAAATAAAAAACATAAAAGTGGACATAATTCACTCCTATCTTAAAATGCACCTTTTTAAATGGTAGCAGTCCGCGTTTTTTTATATTAAAGGATCAATTAAACGTATAAAATAATAAAACTTCTTTAACTTTGTAGTTCCTTTCTAAAGTACATAATCAATAACCTATCATTTGTATAATTTTCGTCCAATCATAATCCTCGAAATCATGACACACATTTATTTGGACAGTGGAAAAATGTAGGTGCTACTGCCTCTGCAATTTTACTGGTTAATTTTTTTAATAAAATTTTCTTTAAAGCGTAAAATTAGAAATAAAACACAAGATAAAAATATTTTAGAAATAATTTTTGAATAATAGTTACAGACATTGGGTTTTTAAAAATCTTATTAAACAATTTTCATCAAAAATAAGATAAATTTACAGGAATTTTTTTGCTGTAAGCTGTGTATTTATATAATGAATGTTTTATTCCTTAAGGTAACTTACCAAAGTTTTAAAGAATTTCATGATCTATTAAAAAAGCTTCTTGATCTACTACGGTACCTAGTACCAGCAGTGGGTACCGCAGGTAAATAGTTTAAACATAGTATCTAACTTTCGACAGCAATGTTTAAGTACCAAAGCATGAAGTATCTAAACCAAATGGGTCTTGAATTGCTTAGTTGCAGACGACAGGGGTCGTTTTCTAATTGAAACCAAATCTCAGATCAATAACCCCAACATATGTAAGACTTCTAAATAGGTGGGATACTGTGATCCTTAACAAAGTCCTGCTGATGGTCTTTGAACTAAAATTTGACTCTGGATCTGCAGTTATTTTTTCAATCGATGGCATCTCTTATGAATGGTATAGGTTTACTTATCTAGCTTTCACTAAGTCAATGCTGGAGTACCCAATGGATAAATACAGGCAAAGTTATTATTTTTATCTTTTACAATCCCTTTTATATTTAATGTAATGATTGTATCATTTACTTCTTTCTTGCCTGATTAAAAAGGGTGGTGGATGTTAATGTTTTACGAAAAATTCAATTTTTTTTGGTCTATTTCCTTAAAAAGCGTAAAATCTTTCTTATTGTGAGCGTTACTTCTAAGAATAATATAAAATGGCATAAATACATAACATACCTACTTAATTTATCCCTAGCTTTCCCTCAAAATCCCACAAAATGTTAGAACTAAGGCCACGTCGACTTTTACGAGAAAAGAAAACTTTATTTCTTTATACATCTTTTAAAATTAGGAAGTAAACAACTTCATCAATAAAATAGTATGTGATTTAAGATGCACTAAGCAATATTTTTGTATATTGTTAATTATCTAATCTAAAAGATTTGCAACCTTGAAAAGTTTATCGTACTTTTAAAATACCCTTTATAAAAGTTTATTAAGTTTAAAAATTTACAAAAATCAATTAACGTTTTTTTGTTATAGATTTTCACATAAGTTTCCAAGGTCTATTAAATCATATCTCCTTAGGGATTAGAAAACCGACCGAAGGACCGGGATATCATGCAGGGCTTCCTATTTTGAATAATGTCCCGTTTTAATGAAGGAAGATAAGATTCTCAATTTCCTGAGATAATTGCAAACCGTATTAGAGTCCTAAGCCGCTGATAGCATTAGATCTCGATGCTTTTGCTCTATTGAGTTATGTACTAACTCGGATATCTCTTAGAATCGGAATTTATCATCTAGTTTATTTGCGGTTCACTGTTCTTGGATATTAAATTTGTTTCGGGTTTGAGCTTACAAAAATATTTTTGACGATAAAGACAACAGATAAACTTCATTATATATTGCTAAAATTTAATAACTTTTTATATTTTGTATGTTTTTGCATCTGCGTACGTTCTTAATCTTTAACTGGTTCGGTACCCTATAGGAACCAGAAATGATCTGTGCGAAAAGGTGTTTTCAAAGGCAAAAGTAAAAATTGAAAAGTTAAATAAATCAATCTATATTTTCATTTATTATTATTATTAAAGACCTAATTAAAGTGATTTCTGAAAAAAAAATCTTAAATTTAAAAACCAGCCAAAAACAAATTAATAAAGATAAATATTTTGATAAACATCACTGTTTTAACAAATTTTGATAAAGCAAGAAAAATAGTTAAAGCAGATAATATTTTTAAAAAATGTTTTCGAGATAAATAAAAAAACATATAAACACAAAAATTATATAAAAAGTCGGATTTCAGCAACCGCCAAAGTTCAGTGCTTTTAGGTGCAATTTTTGCATATAGGATCTGTTTCTCTGTCTTACAACAGTATTGTGTTGTTAAGTTCTAAAAGAGTTATTTTGACGTATAATTCCTCTAACGATTTTTGCCGTTTATTTATGTTTTGTTAGTGTCACTTAAGCATTTTTTATCACATTTATTATTGTTCTCGAATTTAAAAAACTTTTAATTTATACCATGTTCTGATTTAATGTTTTATTTCTCTAATACATCGTCTATATCACTACCACTGTTAGGTTCTTTGTTGTATCATTACCCAAGATCTAACATCTTGCCACGCATTTTTTTTAATTGTAAATCGTTAAAATCGGTGGACTATATTGGGTCGCAGAAATTGTTAACAAAAAAAATTACGAAGTCGATATAACAGTGCACCAGTATGCCTCACAACAGTGGGGTAATTGACCCCCATCCCCCCAAACCCACCCCATACCAAAGCCTGCCATACGACTCTTTTTTTCCCAGTGGTGTGAAACCGCTTGATCATAAATTCCATTCCTCAGTCAGGTATAGGGTCACTACCCAATACCCTTCGACCCCAGTAACTTACCCCTTCCTTCCAACATCACCCTGTACCAAAGCTTGTCATGCGACTTTTTCCTGCTTAAGGGTTGCTAAACGGTGTGAATTTTATCTCATGTGCGTGCGTGTGTGTGTTGTGTGTGTGTGTGTGTGTGTGTGTGTGTGTCAGTTTAGTGGAAAGAACTGCTTGGAGTAGGGTGGGCACTTAAATTGTTGGGGTCGCAGGGGCTGTGATTACGGAATTCACGATCAAACGGTTTTACAACCCTTAAACAGAAAAAAGTTACATGGCTGGTCGGTGGTGGAAAGACGAGGAAGGGGGAGGTGGTTAAATGTTTGAGGAATTCTAGTCTAAAGTCAAGTGACTATTTGGGTGACTATGAGTTTGACTACGGTATTAAATGTTTTGGTAAAGCAATTGACCAATTATCAGTGAAATGCATCTTTCTGACCTTTGGGAGGGGTTATCGGGTTTCAAGCCCATTGGTATTTTTGATCAGCGTGTTAATAATATAACTTTTAAGCAGAAAAAAGTCAAAACTCATTTTCCAAAAGAAATGTGCGGAGTCTTTTGCAATTGTTTTAAAAAACCTTATTTGAAAAAGCCATATTTTATAATAAAAAAAATGTGAATGATTAAATTGCAAAAACATATTAAATTTACAAATAAATAATGTTAACCAAAAATGAAAAATGCTCCTATATTCCACAGATTTGTTTACAGTGCAAAGAAACAGTATTTAAAAAGTATCCCTTTTATTAATTTTTCTTCATTTTAAACTAAATCACAATTATTTTTTTACTTCTTTATTTTTCTTGGTAGAAAAAAAAGTCATATTAGATCCTTTTATCTTTAATAATATGAAACATTTCTTTATATAACATGTTTTATTAAAGCCCAAAAAGAAACTCTTTTAAAATTGCTTACCTGATTAAAGCTCCTTTCTATAACGGAAAATTATTCAAAGTACTTATATTCGGAGCTGTTTATAGACTTTGTCATTCAGATGATCCCTCGGCACCTGAATTTTTTATCCGGTTCTCTTTTGATCTCTTCCTGAATTTTAACGACTACCTTACTCATTCTGCATAAATTCAACTGTACATAAATAAGATCCGTCGAATATCTACAGGCTTTTCTAAATGATTAGCAATTTTCTCGATGTACGTTCATTTTTTTTTTAAGATTTAAAGTTGTTTAAAGAAGGATCATTTTAACTTTGTTTATTATCCCAATTTTACACAATAACTAGTATTTGCATAAATTTTTTGTGTTCCCAATACTGATAAATTATTTTATATTTGAATACAGGGCGTCCCACTGGAAACCGCTTCAATATACACTCACCGGCACAAAATTCAGCCACCCTAAAATTTTGGGCCAGGTTTGATGTTTTATAACTTTTTTATCTTTTACCCAATTTTTATCATTTTATTATCAGTTTGTGGATCCATTTATTGTCTTCTTTTTTAATTATTTTACAAAGTAACATTTTTTAATTAGGCTATATTATACAGGAGCAAAGCAAACTGTTGTTTTTTATCGTAACTTTAAAACACCCCGTAGGAAAATTAAGGTGGATAATTTTGTTGTTGTAATCCTTAATATACTCTAAACATTTTGTTTTTTGATTCATTCCATTATCTTATTTCTGCTTAGAACTGCAAAATTTTTATTAAAACGATGTAATTTTATAAAAAGTATGTCCAGCTTTCGGTTAAAAATTATAGACGTTGGCAAAGGACGCGATTATTGTGACAGAATGTTTGACAGTGACAATATTATAATTTGTTGTGTGTCAATATGGTATTAAGTTATGTCGCCCGTTCTCTGAGATTTCCGCGGTCTACAGTTCGAGATGCCTGGAATAGGTATTTACGGACGGGAATTTTTACTATGCGGCAAGGCTCTGACAGAAGGAGAATGACCACTGCAGCTGATGATCATTTTGTCACCGTAAGTTCTTTAAGAGATCAAAGATCTACTGCTGTGTGCCTAAGTGAAAGAACGATACGTAGAAGATTGGCAGAAGGTGGGCTTCATTCACGAAGGCCAACAATATGTACACAATTACTGCCTCGGCATTGGCAACACCGATTGAGGTTTGCAAGATCGCATTCTATCTGGACCCTAGAACAGTGGGGAAATGTACTATTAACAGATGAATCCAGGGTTTGTTTAAGGTCGCCGAATGGTCGTGAGCGGGTATACAGACGTAGAAATGAAAGATATGCTGACTGCACCATATCAGAACGAATCTCATATTATGGCGCTTCAGTCATGATTTGGGCGGGTATTTCTACCGAAGCACGCACCAATCTTCTATTTATTGAAAATGGATCTCTAACGGCCCACCGTTACATTAATGAAATTCTCCAAGAAATTGTTGTTCCGTTTGCTCCTTTCATTGAAAACCAATTTACAATAATCCTAGGACTCACGTTGCACATGTAATGAGCGAATATCTGGATGAAGTTGGACTTTCAAGATTGGAATGGCCCGCATGTAGCCCGGATCTTAACCCAATCGAACATCTTTGGGATCAACTTAAAATGGCCGTTCGTCGTCGTCCTGTACAACCACAAACCTAGCAAGACTTACGACTGGCGCTGACCGAAGAATATGAGGCTATTCCTCAAGAAAGAATAAGTAACCTTATTCATTTGAAGCCACGAAAACTGCAAGCTGTCATTGTTGCGAGAGAAGGAAATACACGTTATTAAAATAGTTTTTGTTAATTTACTTTATGATATAGCTAGTGTTTGTTTTTCTTAATAAAAATAGGCTTCAAATCAGCGTTTCATTTAAAATTTTGCAGCATGCAGCAGAAATGAGATAATGGAATAAATTAAAAAACGAAATGTTTAGAATACATTAAAGATTACAAGAAACAGTATGTTAACAAAATTATCCACCTCAATTTTTCTACAGGGTGTTTCAAAAATTACAACAAAAAACAACAGTTTGATTTACTCCTGTATAATATAGCCTAATTAAACAATTTTACTTTGTAAAATAATTAAAAAAAAGACAATGAATTGATCCAAAAACTGATAACAAAATCATAAGGGTAGAAGATAGAAAAGTTACAAAACATCACAATTTCAGAGTGGCGGAATTTTGTGCCGGTGAGTGTATTATATATATATATATATATATATATATATATATATATATATATATATATATATATATATATATATATATATATATATATACATATATGTGATAGACTTTTAGGTTTTATTTTTGGACCCCGACTACGTTCGAAACTATTGACATTTCCTATATATATATATATATATATATATATATATATATATATATATATATATATATATATATATATATATATATATATATATATATATAATAATATAAAAAACAATATACACGAAAATTTTTAAAATACTTTATTTATTTAGATGGAGGCAACTAGAAAAAATATTTTTAAGAATAATAAATTTATTACTACAATATTGGATTTTATAAAGGATTTCGGCCAGATTTCATGTATCATGCCCTTTACCTTACTCTAAGCGTTTTTGGCATATCTAGGTTTTTACGTTAAAAATTACTTTTGCATGCCCTAAATTTATTTTCAAATTTTGCTATAAAAAAACCCTTATAATTTAATCTGAGTTAAATTCTTTATTAAAAAGGAACTTCTTTAACAATAAAAATGAATGTAAAAAACTGCCAAAACTCCATTTTTTTGATGAAAACCACCAGTTTTTAAAATTTTAGCACAATCAGCATCTAAAAAAATATTATTTTGTCGCAGATTTAAAGTTCAATTATACTTACAGTTGGTTGTGATGGCGCTAAAAAACAATTGCTGTAGAAATTATGTTACGGTCACAGTCGAGGCCATAGTCAACTAAGAGTTAAATGTCCTAGCCAAATCGACATATAAAAATATTGTTCCAAATAAATTTTAGGGAGATGCATGGGAGTTACATTATTTTCTTTTTTTGGGTAAGGCCATAGAAAAACTCGTCAAAAAGGGTCATGTGCTCTTCTCCGTGTCGATCGACAAGAAAAAAAGCATTTTGGTGTAAACGAGGTCGTTAGTAATTCAATTGGCATCTCTGTGGATAAATTCCAAAATGATCAGTGTTGTGGGCAAAACCATTCCTTGAAAAGTAATGGTTAAAGAAGAGAAACATCCAGTGCTTAAATTCGTTGCCCTCTTGACTTTTTTTACTTTTATTTTTTTGTTTTAAAAAATGTTTATAGGATTTTTTTCAATAAAGAGACTATTTATCTAATAATTTTTATTGAAATCAATAAAGCAGATATCTTAATATGCAAAATATACAATTTTACGGAGTGTTTGCGGCTAAAAATTAGTAATAGCAGCAAAAGGACATTGAATATCACCTAAAACAAAAGCGAACGCATTGTCCTGCAAAAAATGAACCAACCTCCTATTGTAATCCTACAGGATCAAACTTGACAAATGGCGCCACTGTATGAGTGTTGTGCAGCCCGGCCAACACGGCCCAATCGAGGCTTTTGACCCATTAAACTGGCACAATAGAGATTAAGTTGTTTTAAAGCTATTCGCTTGGAAATAATGCACAACCTGCCAATGTGCTGTGGGCGATTGAAAAGTATTTCAGGAAGCAACACCACGTTTCTGTTAACACAACTCTCGTTCTATAAAAATAAAGTTACTGTTCATTATTAATTGTGGAATACTTTAGTGCTTAGTTTTTCAAACTGGAACTGTACTTGAATATATATATATATATATATATATATATATATATATATATATATATATATATATATATATATATATATATATATATATATATATATATATATATATATATATATATATATATATATATATATATATATATATATATATATATATACAGGGTTGTGATTTAATAACGGATAAATTAATAAAAGGGGAGGTATTTCTTTTTCGAAAAAATCCTCGGACACGTCGATTTTATTTTGGATCGGGCATATTGTGACATCAAATGAGATATACAGGGTGACGCAAGAAAGTTTGACAGGAAAAATTTTTTTCTTAAATGGAACCCCTGTATATTTTTGCATTTTCGGTTCTCCGGAAAATTCTGTACATCTTTTATGTATAATGTTATATACCTATCGTCAACTATTCACTAAGTAATTACGTTTAAATAATAAACATAAATTGATTAATTACATTCCACATATTTGAAATTTATTTTATCAAATGCTGGAAGTGGCCGCCATTAAGGGCATCTCAAAAGTATGAACCATTTATAACCAGTCATTTTGATTACCTATACACCTCTCTTTGTGAATATTTGACATACTTGAAATAAGTGTCAATTATTAAAAAAAAATTCTGCCCAATCGGTGGATAGGCAGACGTTGATCAATAGAGTGGCCACCTAAATCACCCGACCTTAATCCATTGGATTTACTTTCTTTGGGGTTATTCAAAAATCAAGTATAAAAAGATAAGCCACACACGCTTGATATCCTCAAAGATCGCATTCGTAATCAGTGAATATTTCTCCAGACACAGTTGAAAATGTACAGCAAAATTTAACGATCGCCTGGGGTGCTGCAGAGCTGTTAATGGCGGCCACTTCCAGCATTTGATAAAATAAATTTCAAAAATGTGGAATTAATTATTAATAATTTATGTTGAAACAAAGTGTTATAATTATTATTTAAAAGTAATTATTTCGTAAACAGTTAAAGATAGGTATATGACATTATACATAAAACATGTCCAAAAATTTTACGAAGAATCCAAAATCTAAAATATACAGGGGTTCCATTTAAGAAAAAAATATTTTTTCTGTCAGATTTTTTTGCGACACCCATATTCCATTTGATGTCCATATGCCCGATCCCAAATAAAATCGACGTGTCCAAGGATTATTTCGAAAAAAATACCTCCCCTTTATTAATTTATCCGTTTTCCAACCCCCCTTTTTTTATATATATATATATATATATATATATATATATATATATATATATATATATATATATATATATATATATATATATATATATATATATATATATATATATATATATATATATATATATATATATATATATATTTTTTTTTTTTCTTATTAATTTAAAATTGTATTTATGGTTTGAAATATTTGCGACAAAAAATGGGGTAATATAAAACTTTTTGCAAATATTTGGTGCGTATAGGATCATCTAACAAGAAGTGGACAGGGCCATAATTGAGGTTTTTTTTATTTAAAAAAATGTTAAATCTGTATTTTCTTTTTAAAATCTTAACGAACACTTGAAATAATTATATTTAAAACATTTTTTTATCACCTTTTGATACGTTTAGGTGTTGTTAGTAAAAACAAAATTTGATTCATATAAGAAATTTGTGGTACACATTAGAAAACAATAAAAGTAACAATAAAAGCTTGGATTCCTCTTTTGAGCCAGAAAGTATTTCTCTTCTTCCAATCTGTATACTCTGTATGTATATTAAATCAGACCCTCTCTAGAATATTGTTCTCATGTCTGGGGAATGGCGTCCCCTATAACACTTACCATTCTGGACTTAGTTCAAAGAAGAGCCATTCGTCTTATTAATGATCCCACGCTCACAAATGGGCTTTCTCTTCTTGCCCAGTGAAGCTGTACGGGATCTGTCGCTCTTCTCTAGGTATTTTCACGGCTTCTGCTCAAAGGAGTTGGCCAGTATAATTCCTTCTCTGGCAGCTCCCAACAGAACAACACGTAGTGCAACTTTTATGCATTCTTTTACAGTTCAATTAGTGGGTCCCCGAACTTTCCGCTTTCTTCGTTCCTTCATCCCTAAAGTGTCCAAGACTATTCCCCTACTACTCCCAATCTCCAAATATTTGAGTCCCGTGTAAACAAACTCCCTCTCACCACACTTAAGACACCAACAGTACCTTAGTACTTAGGCATCAGCCTTTGTGAACTGTCCCAAGATAAAAAGAGAAGGCCTCGTCTGGATGACCTTATCCAAATGATAATGTAGGTAGTTCAGAGTAACTAGTAATTTTTATAACGTCCGTGGTGGCACAACCGCCTTGTCTAAAGGTGCCGTGATATGCAATATCTGCATGTTTCGGTGCTTGAACAGCGTTGACAGAAATAAAGGATTAAATAGCTTAAACATCTTAAAACCCAGCACTTACAGCAATGCATGGGCGGGGTGGTTCGAAATGTGAAAGGAAAATACATATACAGGGTGATTCCTGAGAAAATGTCAATACTTCAGGTACGTACTCAGGGTCCAAAAATAAGCATAAAAGTATAATATGGGCCCAAACCTTTTTATATACAGGGTGTTAAATTTTTTTTTTATATTTTTTTATATTAAAAAAAAAATATATGTTTTACTGAACATAATTTAAGAACAATAATTTTATTGAAAACTGAAAAATATCGTTTAATTATATATTTTGTTTAATTTTTTTCAAATTTTGCTATTATAAAATCAGATGCGTGTCATGCGTGGTATTTTTTTTTTTAACTAAATATCTCGAAAACGGGGTTCTCATATCGACTTTTAACAGGTATACTTTTTGACGTAAAAATAACAAAACAGTTATTTAATTTACATAAAAAAATAATACAGGGCCGTACCAAAAAGTTGTAGTTGTTCAAAATAGTAAAAAGACGTATAGGGGGATCCCCCTACAGAGTAGAACCGTAATAAGATTGTTCAGATCCGTCATACCAAAAAAACCCCGGATCCAAATTTTAATCCAATATTTACATTATAATAGATTTTATTTAAGAAATAGAAAAATTAAATAAAAACTTTAACTACCCTGTATTTCGGAAACAAAGGCCTTGCGGACCCATATGTGTAAGAATTTTAGGTTTATTTTTGGACCCCGACTACGTTCCGAAACTATTGACATTTCCTCATAAATCACCCGGTATATATATATATATATATATATATATATATATATATATATATATATATATATATATATATATATATATATATATATATATATGTATATATATATATATATATATATATATATATATATATATATATATATATATATATATATATATATATATATATATATAAATATATATATATATATATATATATATATATATATATATATATATATATATATATATATATATATATATATATATATATATATATATATATATATAATTTAACTTCTTGGGCCTTGTTATAAATAATAACAATTGATAGACTTTTTGGGCATGAAACCCTAAATAAACTAAGAAAAAATAATAAAAAATCCTGTTAGGTATGACTACTAAGCTTGGTTGGTTTAAAATTACGATGCCTCCAAGTATATGGATAAGCCCGGGCCCAGCCAATCCGATTACACGTGTTTCACCCTTGTTGGGGATGGTCACACCGAATGTAGGTCATAGACACCCTTGATTGCGAAGCAGCAACATTAAGATCAATTGTAATTCAATACAGCTGAACGTTAGAAACACTAGCGCCATCTCGTCAAGTAATTTCAAACCAACCAATCTCAGTATCGACAGGTTAAGATGTTATTTTGCGCACAATAACATCTTAATCCTTAGAAGGCAGAAAAACAGTTAGATAACCCTTTACTAAAATTTAAATAAAAAAATACATCATTTAAAAATGTTTAACATCAAACCAACTGCAAATACAGTCTAAACAGCTTCCATATATACACTGTATATATATATATATATATATATATATATATATATATATATATATATATATATATATATATATATATATATATATATATATATATATATATATATATATATATATATATATATATTTTTCATTTAAAATAGCAAAATTCCGGCATAAATCTTTAAATTGATGTTTAGCCCCAAAGACTCCAATTATTTCCTATGGTTTAACCGATCCAAAATATCTGAACCAAAGTTTAAAAATCAGTAAACTGGCTTAACAACAATTGTGCTGTTTGAGAGTTAATCGATTGAAAAAAGCGCATGATCTGACGGATTGAATTGGACTTTCAAAAATTTATTTTTAAATTGATGCAGCCGCTTTCATGTAATTGTTTGTGTATTAAACACAAATAAAACTTTCAGGAAATTGGTGAACTGAAATACGTGTTTTAAATATTTATTTTGCCATATACTACAAATTCCAAAGCTTTAATTAAAATGCTATTTTATCATACTTTGCTGAACACAAAATGGTTAAAAAGCTTGTATGAGTTTGTGGAGTTGAAGATAATTACGATAAAACTTTTTGAACTTTTATAAATAAAAAATAATTTACGTTTCATATTAGATATTTCTCAAAATATTATGATTTGGATTAGGTCACCTACAGAGATACGTTAATAAATTAAGCTACCAATGCAAAAAAGTGGAAGTAAAAAGGACAGGAGGACGCGTAAACTACAGGAGATTTAGCAAATTTGATAGTAAGTTTTTGAGTTTAATTTTTAAAACAATTGCTTTGTAAAAAAAAATCACGGCTAACTTGATTTGTCTCGAAAATACAGGTCGTTATTTAAATTTTGACCTTTTCAGTACACCTTTATATCTTGGTTTTTTTACGTTGAATCTAGTGGCATACCTAACTATTTTTTATCGGTTACGGTTAAAGATAAAACCCAAAGCTGCCTTTTTTTAAATCGTTCCGCCTGTATATTTTTTGACTATTTGTTTCCTTATAAAATTACCTTTTTATTGATACACACTTAATAGGTATTCTTTAAAAAATTGGTTATTTGTAAAAAATTAAAAAAAAACTCATGGAATTTAAATTATGCTTACCTTGTATAAAATTAAGAATCTACATTGCAATAAGGTCATCAATTTTTAAATTGATTGCTTTTACGAAAATAAAATAGGTATTTTTGTAACAAGTATCTAAAATCAAGTTTCTTGGGACAAATTGTTGCTGTAATAGCAGACGAGTCACAAAAAAGAGGTACGTGTTACAATTTTTTTTGTTTATGCTTAAAATAAAACATTTAAACTTTTTATTATGTTTAATTAGTCGTTTGACAACGCCAGTAATTTTTTTTAATGAAAAAATTTAAAAAATTTAGGTGTTTACTGTTGTATTGAAATAAGTAGCCATAAGTCCGAAAGAGTTTATTTTACGGACTGAATTGAGTTCGTAAAATAGACCTTTTTATGGAGCAAATACAATACACATATTACAAAATCTCCTTATTAAACCAGAAGAAATAGAATTTCAAGGTGGGATACCGCTTCCTATTATCGAATTTGCCGAGCCGTTGTCTCCTGAAGGCAATTATGACTGGACAGAAGAAACACTTGAGGCGACAAAGCAAGTTGAAAAATATTTAATTACCGCTTTTCCCGAATGGGAAAATATTCTTTAAGATAAAACCAACAATCTAATCAATGCAGAAAATTTCCCATCAACCAACCAGCCAACCAGATTCCATTCAACGCAGAAAATTTCCCAATGGAGGAAGCCGGTCAGATTCCATTCAACCCAGAAAGTTTCCCAATGGTAGAAGCCAACCACAATCTAATCTATTTTTTTTTTGTATTTTATATTTTATGTCATTTTTGAGATTCTAAAAAATATTTAATTTAAAATTTTATTAGTAAATAATTTTTGTTCTTTAACTAATTTCGTAAAAAATAAAAATAAAATAAGTAAGATTTTTTATTTACAAAATTTGGCTTAAGAGTGTAATAAAACCGAAAAAAGTCTGCAAAACGCATTTTCCTTATGTAACTGCGTTCTACATATCATATAAACAGTTAAGTCTATAAAAGCTTTTTAATTACGCTGTGTTTCATTATGGGTCAAATCGATCCCTACGCTATTTAAGAGAGAATTATTTTTTTCTGACATTATTTAAGTATACGCTATTTTATTTTAAAACCTAGGAGTGTGCGAATAGTGGTGGAATCGAATCGAATCGAATCGAATAGTTATATTTGATTCGAAATTCGAATCGGATATTCAAACTATTCGAATGATTCAAATAATTCGAACTATTCGAATAGTTCAAACAATTTAAATATAGTATTTTTTTAATTAGTAATTGTATTACCTAATTATAAGAGTCGTAGCTATAATAAAAATGTGAAGGCTTAAACTTTTAATTTAAAATTACGTCTTTAGTAAATAAAGTATAAAACTTCTTTTTATCAGACTAATCTGAAAGGTTACACACATTCATAGGCGCTTTAGCTTGTCTAGTGCTGTTTTGTCCAACGCGGTTTTTTCCTTAACCATTGGGGGATTTAAATTTTTTGTTTACAATTATTACAAAGTACAAATTTGAAAAAAATTCGCTCTTAAATTAGTTGCCTGTTTTCACAGCTACCACTGTTACGATTTCTGTTAAAGAGCAGAGATCCTATTTAATTTCGGCTCTTAATACTATCCATCTTAGGGATTTAAGAGATAAACACCAAGCCTTTTCAGAGTATTAAGCATTTAAGATTAATCTGGTAATGGTTTAATGTTACACGGAAATAAATCAAATTTAAGTTATTACTTCTGTATTAATAAAATTAAGTACAAATTTGGATCTTTTTTTTTCGACATATTTTAATAGAGTTAGTGGCAATGTCAGTTTGGCAATGAGAAGAACAACACAAGAAATGAAACGAAGATATGTTCTCCCGTGGTAATCCAATAACCACTTTTTGGGATTTCCGTACAAGAAGGTACCTCTTTGCTCATGTATAGACTCATGCACGCACTATAGATTGGTCCTTACAACCTTGCAAGTCGACATAAATATTCTTTTAAAAAATGGATGTACAATATAGAAAAATTGTTTCTTGCTAAATCAATTACCAATTATTTTTAATAATTTGGCACTTTTACTTAAAAAGAAACTGTAGTACCTATATGACTTATACTACCCCATTTTGCCGTTGTTATTCAGCAATATTTACAATAACTTCAACAAAAAGATCGTACCATTTAAATTTTAGACCCATTTTCAAACTGCTGTAACTTTTTTAAAAATTAACTTTTTTGAATATCTAAAACGAAGTTTAAAACCGCGTTTCTTCTACTTTAAGCTATATTGCATTTAGTTTTAGTAAGATAAATCTTATCATGATGTACAGTGTGATCAATAGAGTGCTGCAAAAAAACAAAAAATTCGAGTGTGTCCCATTTCAGTGGTAATTTTTTTTGGTCGTTATAATATGGGTTGTTACCAAGGTCATATCAATATCTCTAGACCTCTGGCTTGGGATACGCTTCTAAACGTCAAATTTTGGTAATCAATTCTTTAAAAAGCTATAACTGGAAAATGGATTGACGGATTTCAATGAGTGTTTCATATTCGGAGAGCTCATTTTATGTAATTTTTATGTCCTAAGCACTTTTCGATGGTTAAATTTATGAGTATCGGGGCCAACAAATACCAAACGGGTACCTGATTTAGAAATCCTAAATATACAGTAAATTATTGAACGCCAAAGGGACCATATGTGTGTGTTTTGTTTTAAAATGGCCCAGTTGAAGTTTGTGTCAATATCTCGAAACGATTTCTACCGTTAATCGATTTATGCTGTTTAAGTGCCTGTAAATTTATCCAGCAAAATGCGTCGTTATTATGGCGTTAGGTGTGAATGGTAGGAATTCCAACAACGTCTTAAAGTTTTAAACATTTTTAAACATAAAGTAGGGTATTTGGTGTTGTACACCATGATATACAGAGTGATCAACAAAGTGCTTTCAAATTTATTATGGTATCCATAATTACCGCAACATTAGCTCAAGAACGGCCTTGTTTGCGCAAGATGTTTTAGATTAAAATTGTTAGGCTTGAAACTTTTTAGTACATTTCGGTGTCAAAAACTTACCGCACTATATTTTTTAGTTGATTTTAGCTTAGTTTTCAAAAAGTCAAATTACTTCTACAAAGAAAAAAAAATATATATATATATATATATATATATATATATATATATATATATATATATATATATATATATATATATATATATATATATATATATATATTTTTATATATATATATATATATATATATATATATATATATATATATATATATATATATATATATATATATATATATATATATATATATATATATATATATATATATATATATATATATATATATATATATATATATATATATATATATATATATATATATATATATATATATATATATATATATATATATATATATATATATATATATATATATATATATATATATATATATATATATATATATATATATATATATATATATATATATATATATATATAATTAAATTGTTATCGCTTTCAAAACCCTCCTAAATAAAAAATATTGTGTTATTATTAATATTTTTTAAATGTTATAGATCAAAATGACGTTATATTTCTTTCTAAATATTTAGTACTATGGACATTTAATGTACATTTTCACATACCAAACCTAAAATTTAAATTAATTGATACTAACTTTTCTTTAATGTAAAAAATTTAAATTTTCGGATACTAAAGCATTTTGCACTGATATTATTTTTAGTATTATGAAATCCAGATTAAACAAATAAATCGACAAGTAATTTTAAATAATATAACATAACTGAATGGACAAACAAAGATTATATAGGAAAATAAATTATTTAACAATTTTAAAATATTCTATACAGTCAAACAGGAATTACAAAAAATATGTTTTTATTTTTGGGTAAAGTAAATTAAATTACAGTCCAACATTTTTTTTATCCAAATCAATACTATTTAAACAATGTGTAAGATGGCAAAAAAACTAAAATGGCGGGCTTATTTGTTTATATGAGTGTTAAATAAGAATTTGTTAAAATTTTTTCATTGAGTGGCACCAAAAAATATAATGTTTTTTTAGTACCAAAACACACAAATACTGTATTTCACGGCACCTTTTGGAGAACGCGGTAGTGCCACCACGCATCTTATACAAATAACTACTATCCCTAAACTATCCCCCATTAACGTCTTGGTGATGTCATCCAGGCCGAACATACAGTATAATGGATTTTGCACCACAAAAAAAGCATACAGGGTTTACTGGCAGTCAACAATCCAATTACTAACCCCATTAACTTTGCTTATCTTACGGAAAGTTGTGGTTTAACGTGATAAACTGCTTATCTACTTTGGTATTTATTCTAAAATATATTTATATATTGACTAGACCGTATGAAGCTTGTTTTTGGTCTTAATTTTACGGCATATATCATATATAAATTTTATTAAAAGTTACGTTGTATATTAACTGATCCCTCTCCAAACAAAATTTTTAAAATTCAATCCATATATTTTTTTGAATGTTTTATTTATATTTAATAAGTTACAAAAATTTACATAAGAAAAAAAAGTAAGTTAAGGGTTATGCCGTTACTTAATAATAAAAAAATCGATTACAATATTTATATCTAATGGTGATAAATACTATTAAGTAAAGGTTTTTATTAAAATTATTTATTACTAGAAGAAAAATTCACTTATATAAATTTCAAACAAATTTAAATATGGTTATTTCAATGTAGCATATCAAGTTAATATAAACCGATATATGTATAACTTTTTGTAGACATAGAAAGAAAAATCCGTATTTTACCTCGGGCTTCAATATCTCCGGTCGTAGTCAGAATTGACATTTTCCCATTGGATATGGTCAGTGAACCAAAAATCGGTTATGTATTTTCCGAGTATCCTTTATATTCCGCATATTGGCATCGGAATGGAAATTGACATTTATATTTTGCAGAGTTTTGGCTTTATATCTTCTTGTTGGTAAAGAACATTTGTGGAAATTTAAGTTTATTATTCTGATTAAATTTGTTCAATTTTCAACTGTTATATCACAAAATTTCATGTACCGACTTACCTATACTCATAATTTTTATGACAAAATGTGAATGTACTAGGTGCTAGTTAAGGTCACTTGGAATCTTTATGACGATATTTACCTAAATGCAAAGTCTTGCCGTTTTTTGAGATATCGAGCTTTTTAAGTATTTTTGCGAAATTGCCGACTTTCTTTTATAATTATCTTTTTGTATTGTACTAAATTTGTTAGGCTAACTCTGTCAAACATTTTAACATGTATCTTTAATGTGCATTTGTCAAAACGAACTAAACTTATGGCCAATTTACTATTTTAAAAATTATGTGTATCGTATATCAAGTTATTATGCATACATACTTGTGATGCATTTGTTTGTCTTATATATTAAAACTGCAAAAAAAGACCTATCTTACCTATCCTAAAAAGTTAAACCTATATTATGCTACCAAAAATGGTAAACCTAATAAGTACAGAAAAATAACGGTATATCAAAAACAGTAGAGTAGGTAAGATCATAAAGGTTCTAAATGACTTCCTTTATCACCTAGTAAAAACTTTCTATTAATGTACCAAACACCCTGCATTTTAAATAAAACGATTCATATATTTTTTTTTTTTAAAAAAGTATTTTTAGAAAACAGATACAGGCAAATCTCTTTTAACAGGTACTAATTGTAATTTTTACAAAAAACAAAAAGCATTTGCCAAAATCAAGGACCAACTAATGGGGATCTCGGAAACCGTAAGAGATACGAAGTCGGTTAAATTATGGCAAAGTTGTGTATTTGCGTAACTAACCACGTTCACTTTAGAAAGTTGCAAAATTCCGAGTACTTCCGGAGATATCCGGAAAAAAAACAAAATTTGCCGATTTCTGACGTGTTTTAAAGAGATATGGAAAAACAAAAGACACATTCTTATGAATTTTTTTTAAGCTCTACAAAACAGCGTTGGGAGATTTTCCGTACGACGTTTTGTTGTTGTTAAACCATCATCAACTTTATTTTTTTAAATACGGACCTGGGTTTTTATTTGATTTTTTTGAAGACCTTATTAGCCCAATTACAAAAATGTATAACATCTAATATTTATTAACAAAAATGAAAAAGAAATGATATGCGTTCCTTGTCTAACTTATTGTCTCTTATAGAAAAAATGTTTATTTAACAGAAAAATAGTAAGTGTTATACACCATTGTAATTGGGATTATAACCGCTTCAAATAAATGCAATAAACAATTAAGTGCCGTATTTAAAAAAATAGATTTGATAATGGTTTAACAAAACAAATCTGGAAAAAACGCTGTTTTTAGGGCAAAAATGGCCATGAAAAGTAACATGTTTTTTCATATCTCTTTAAATAAAGTTGAAAAAAAAAAAAAACGAAATCGTCAAATTTCGTTTTCCGGATATCCCGGAAGTCTCGGAATTTTGCAACTTTCTAAAGTGGACATGGTTAGTTAGACAAATACACAACTTTGCCAAAATTTAAACGGCTTCTATCTCTTACGGTTTCTGAGATCCCCATGCATGCACTCGAATCTGTGGCACCCAGATACATACGTACAAATATATATATATATATATATATATATATATATATATATATATATATATATATATATATATATATATATATATATATATATATATATATATATATATATATATATATATATATATATATATATATATATATATATATATATATATAGCGTGGAGCGATTTTATACAAAAAAATTAAACTTCAATTTTCTTTTTGACCTGGGTGTGCGATTGTTGTGTTTTTATATGATTAGTAAAATGACAAGAGTTGGGTTCCCAAATGTGACGTCTTCAGGTTCCTAGATGACCTTGAAAATTTACCTAAAATAAAAATATATAAATAACAAAATAATTGTGTTTCTAATACTAGTTCCAGCTCTCTGCTTGGTTTTCTTTGCAGAAGACCAACCCAGAACCCACCATGGGGAGGTGGCTGCAAAATCGGGTTCTACCCATTCCCACCCTCCCAATTCAAAAGGTTAAAAAAATCAGAATAAAACATAGCTAAACGTAAAGGTACCTTAAATACATATTCCGAAGTTACTCATAGAAATATTTTTGTTTCAATTTTTGGCAATTTTGTCTTGATGATATTCTAGCTCTTATCAATCCATCACGTGATGTAGTGCCACAAACTAATGAAGAAGCTTCGGTAACCAACTTTATATGCCGTTCAACGGCTTGCGTGTAGCAGGGAAATTTAAGTATATCAATCTCATCAGGGACGTCTAAAATCATTTCTGAAGTTTATCGTCACTTATGTTTCTGATTATGGGAGGCTCTGTTATTTTACCTGACTGCTAGTCTACCCAGTCAAAGTACTCTTTGGCACCAAAATTAATAGATTGGTACTTTAAATTCGCGAACACTTTCGTCTCTCTTTGTGATCGGCACTTTAATATACGACGTAAAGATAATTCACGGATGTGTTTTCGATCATCAGCTAACATGGCGACTAATATGTTCTCAGGGTGACCAAAATAGCTGTTTCGCTGGATAACTGGGTCCACTATCTTTTTAATTTCACTTGGTAAGTAACGAGATGATTTTATCAAATGAAATAGATGTTTTGCTCCGTATTTGCAGGACGATTGGCATTTAATTAGAAACCAAGTAGTCGCATACACCTTAACAACATACTCGCTAAAATTTTTTTTTTAATTGACTTGACGGATCTTTAGTAGAAATATACAAACGTATAGCCTATTAGCCGTTGTTAGCCATCTGGAATGAGATATCTTTGCAGGTTGCCTTTCTGCAAGCTGCGACGAAATTTGACCACTTTTAATTGCTAAGCACATTTCATAAAGATACTTTTGATCCGTGCTTAGTTCATCCATATTTTCAAAGGGAAATTCAGCATCAATTTTTTTTAAAAACAACAACTGCCATTTGCTCACACCGATCAAAAGTTTTTCCCATAGTACCTGTAAAGCCCCGCGGATCATTTTTTTTTCCCGTCTAACTGCTGCATCAAATGGCCCGGGCGGAAGTTCGTTAACGTGTAACAAACATATGAACCATTGAACTGGTTTCCCAAGCGAGAGTTCTATTTGTCTAATAACACCATTTTTAAACCAGTGTTCACAATGATCCCATCCAAAACCCACAACATCTATCGCACTCAAAAACTTCACCTGAGTCTTTTAAAAAATTTATAATACTATTTTTAATGGACTTTGCGTTGCCGTTTTCTGGTGGATACGTGCCCCATGTATTTAGAGCCTGGTTTTACCCAATATGACGATGTGTTCTTCAGCAACCAATTTGGTACGTTGAATTGACCCCAGTTTTCAAAAATTAAGGTCCTGTCTTTTCGACCATCAAAGTAAATTTCCCAAAAATTAAAGGCTCGTTATCTGCCTTTTTTTTAATAAGACCCGTCCTACATTTCTTGCGTTCCCTTCAAATTTTTTAGATCTGTCTATAATTTTAGTTGTGTCCTCTTTAGTTATTAATCCCAAATCTTTTAAAACAACGTTTGTAATAAGGATGCTGATCTGTCAGATATGCCGACTCTGTCACATGTTTCCCAAGATTTTAATTTTTAATCCTGTATTGTATGGTACCTTAATCCTTTTGAAGATAAAAGATGCTCCGATCCTTTGGACTAATCGTATTTTGATTTTTAGTCATGCCCTTTTTTCAATATTTTAGATATACCTTCAGAGCAATTTATACTCTCGTTCTTAGATTTTTCTCTAATCTTTCTTCTTCTAATACTTTCCCTTTTTTTATTCTTTTTAAGTTTGCTCCGTTGTTTTTACACCCTATACCTCCTATCATCATTTTCTTTGTGTTTTTTGACCCTAATAAAATGTCTTTCACAAAGTGGCATTTTAAATTTTACAGTGGCATTTAAAAAAAAAATTCACCCAGGGTGATATTAAAAAAGCTTTAAACTTTCTTTTTAAAAACCTCATTTTCTAGGCCCGGTTTAGAACTAAGCTGTTTTTATACCAGACAGCAGACCAAGGCACAAGGTAATCTCCCCCCATTATTTAGTTTACTGTTAGGACTTGTTCGCGTTCGCGCTTCTTAAGACCCTGTAGGCATAACAAACTTAACGTATTTTCTGTATATTTAGTAATCTTAATGTATAACTAAGTAATATAGCATTAAATTTTGGGAAGTTAAAAAAAATAATAATAATAACAAATTTCCCCCTTCTCGGACCCTAAAGATTAAGTCCGATAAAATGGGATTTTTTTGGTTCATACTTACCCTAAAAGACATTTGTTCCGGTACCAGGCATTATCAGATTCTAAAATTCAGAAAATTGCTCCCCCCTAATATATATATATATATATATATATATATATATATATATATATATATATATATATATATATATATATATATATATATATATATATATATATATATATATATATATATATAAATATATATATATATATATATATATATATATATATATATATATATATATATATATATATATATATATATATATATATATATATATATATATATATATATATATATATATATTTTACCCAGTGAGTCCTAAAGATATTATTCAAGGTCATTTTAAACCTTTTTTTCAACAAAATGGTAAGTTTTATCAAAAAAATAGCTTTAACAAAATTTGTAGATCCTAAATTTATCTATAAAAAATATGTTAATACATTTTTTTTAAGAGCCGCCATTTCTATGATATAGCGGATCAAACAGGTAAGAAAAAAATGTATTTTTCAACTGTTATAGACAAGTGCAGAAGTTTGGGCCAAGAAAATTCCTTTAAGGGCTAGTTTTAGATATAGAACACTACGTCTTCCTAAATTTTTGTGCTATTTGGAGTTGATAGAAATTTGTACTGGAGGTTCAAAGTTTGCAATTATTGCAAAATCACAAACTTTGAAACGCAATATTACCGATTATTACAAGCAAAAATATTTTTTTGCATTACTCGCTTAAAGAGCATACATCAATAAAAAAAAATAAGCTACAGCAAGAGTAGATCGATTAAAAAATTATTTTTGGAGGCCATTTAAAAATTGCTATTTTACTTTTTTTAAAATTTTTCTTTACTATGTTCTAAACAAAAGGTAAATGGTTTAGGAAAAAAAATTTTTTTTACATTCTCGAGGATGTAATAAATAAAACCTACTAAAAACAATTTAATTCCGGCTTAAAGTTTTTGAGAATCAAATTTTCAAAGATAGGCTGAAAATAGTGGATTTTAGGTCCTTAAAAAGTCATTCCTCGTGACCTATAGCACTTAGGGGACTTAAATTTGGTTTTCGGGAATCTCTTATATTGTACTGATTTTAAGCAAAATCGAATGACCCCACCCGAAAAATTTATCGAAATGTAATGGAATTGCTCATACGACGTTTTGTTAGTTGGCCACCATCATCAACCTTATGTTTTTCTATAAACGCCATATCAAATTTTTACGTAGACAAATAGTGCTTCTTATTTTTATTTTAACAATGTCTACCCTGGTATACTCAACAAGCTCAAAACCTCATTTATTTTCAATAAAAAAAACCGTCTTAGTTGGCGCTGATTTTGAAATAATAAATCGTTCCATTTAAAGTGGTTTATGATTGGTTGCTTTACCATTTTTAAATATGATAAAACTTTTTAGGTTGTTTTCTCTATATCTTAAGACTTTTTCTTTTATTATTTCAAGGCAAATGGTTTTAAAGTTTAAAAAAATTGTAATTTATTAATTTTTTGAAACTTTAAAACCATTTGTCCTGGAAAAATTTTAAAAAATCCATCTTGTTTTTTATTTAACAAAAACAATTAAAAGACGTGCTTTATCTTCACTTGTCTGGCACATGTTTGTAATATATTTGTGACGAGCTTAAAATTAAAGTCAAAATCTTTCTGTTTTTTGGTAATTCTTGTGGTTGATTTTGAAGATTGCAAACAGATAACCATCTTACTAAACAATTGCTGAAATCATTTTCTACTGTCGCAAGAATATAGGAAGGTAAAATTTTTTGGGAAAATAAACCTGACATGTCCTTGATTGAACCTAAAAGGCAGAAATAGACAGGGTGGATGTATCTCTTATTCCAAGACCTCCAAATTTTACTGGAAGAGTGCTTTTTAACCAAGAATTTAATTTAATATCACAATTTGTTGTCTTGAACTAAACTTTGTAATACATTATCAAAATTACAAAGTAATTCTGGGGGGAAAATTTTAACAAAAGGGGAACATCTTAACAAATAAGACATTCGAGGGGATGGCAAAAGGGAAAATTTTGGGAAATAATAGGAAATATGTGAGTCTATAAATTTTTAAATTTTGGGGCTAAGAGATTTTAAAAATTCTGTCTTTTTATTAATTGAGTATTCAATTTCATTTGACGAAAAAGCAGTTCCTAATAAATTAAAATTTGAAATGGGGAAATTTCTGACAGATTAGGAACAACACTTAAAAAATTTGATAGTATATTGGAATAATCTTTAGATAAAACAGTTAATTCACATTTAAAAAAATTTAAATTTAAACCCAAATCTTTACTTCCTTTGATTATTTTATGAAAATTATCTAAAACCGATTTTGGGTTTCCAGCAAGTGTACCGTCATCTAGATACCAAAGATTTATTTCTGTATTTAATGATAAAATAAGTGGATGAATTGCTAAACAAAAAAGAGCTGGTCCAAGAGGATCTCCTTGTTGGACACCTCTTTGAGAAAAAATATGTTGATCACCGTAAGAAAAGAAAACTCGGATTATCATAACATTGGGCTATAAATGGTAAAAATTCTGGAAGATATTCGCTTACTCGTGATAAAATTTTTTTTCTATTAACCTTATTAAAAGCGTTTTGATAATCTTTTTTTAAAATAACTTTATCTGATTCGTGAGGATAAAAAAAAGAAAACGACATTGCATGTATTGCTGCTTCTGCTCCGCATTTTGTTCCAAAGCCAAGTTGATATGGGCAAAAAAAAGGTTTCCAAAGCTTTTCATAAATACGAGAGCATATTACCTTAGAAGCTAAACGTCGAAAACATATTCCTACTGCTATAGGTCGAATACCTCCATTTTTTTTATTAAAAGCACTAGGTTTGCTCCAAAAAAAAATTTACAAATATCTTTTGTAACTGAACCTTGAAATAAATGAGTTATAAAAGACTTAATTGACGACAGTAATTTAAAAGAATGGTTACATGCTCGTCACTTACCAAGTCCTTAAGATGTCTTGGTCTTAATGAATCTATACCACCAGAAGGCCCAGGACGAAATGAAGAAATAGCACTTTTAATTTCATTTTCAGATAGATTAAAATTAAAATCAATATTTTTAAAGGAATAATCGACATCATTATCTTGTTCGGATACTGGATGTTTCTTTTCGTTTTCAAAGGTCTCTTCATTTCTAGGTGCGATAGTATCATCTGAAGCGAGAATTCGGATTGCATTTCTGATATCTCCATCTGCAATTTTGGCTTTGATTTTCTTTGAAAGGTACTTATTCTCATCAAACTTGTTGGAATCTTTCTTCTTTGATGGTTTTAGATGTTGCTGATATTTTATATATAATTCAAGAAGATCATTTGTTTGTAAAAACTTATTTTTCAACCAGGATTTTAAATTGTTTTTTTATCAATGTTGTTAAAGAAGATTTTCTATTATGTTTTGAGTAGACAGGTATTGCTAAAACGGCGTTTGGGAAAAGAAATAATAAAATCCAAGAATGAAAGTCATTTTTTGATACACATTTTCAGAAGAAATGAAAGTTCATCAGAAATTGATGGTCTGGCTCCTTTTAGAATGATTTTTACAATGGGAGTTGATGATTTTAATTCAGCAAAAGCTTTGATTAAAATTCACCATTTAAACTTGGATTTTAATTAATCAAATTTTGGGGGTTTATTTGCAATTTGATTGGTGGATACTTCATTGAATTTTTCGAACGTTACATTTATTACATCAGACATGTTATTTTTAGATTTTGAGTTCTCCAAATTCTCCTTTACGTTGGTTTTTAGATGCATTTTTACATTATGAATTTTAAGGCCATTGATATTCTTGAACGTTTTTGACATATCGAACAAGATGTTTTTGTTCATCATTATCTAAATTATATTTCTGAATGAGATCATAATGTCCGTTATTAGGGTTTCGCGAAAAAGTAGATTAATAGTTGATGTATGTTTCTTCAAACAATCCGATAAAACCATAGCTTTCTTGCTTAAAATCTGGCTTAGAGGTAGGTTTTCAACAAATGTAAATACATTAAAATTAATTTTGTAAATTTCAGATAAGGCAAAACATTCTAGAGCCGTTCCATACATAGACAAGTGAAGATAAAGCACGTTTACTTGCTCTTCAGGCCCCTGAAAGTAATGCTTGGATTAACGCACTTCCATCTTCGTCCTTGGGAAATTTGTTAGACAACAAAACATTCCATATTTCCATCGCTCTCAGACTTGGTCTGCCTGTGTGCGGAGAGCACACCTGCGTTTGCGGCGAAAATGCTGATATTTATGGCCTACATGGGTTAAGCTGCAAAAAAAGCGCAGGGCGTTCTTCTAGACACAGTCAGATAAATGACATTATCAAAAGAGCTCTGATTTTAGCTGAAAATCCTTCTGTATTAGAGCCTCTTGGAGTTTGCAGAAGCGATGGAAAACGGGTAGATGGAATGACCTTAATTCCATGGAAATATGGAAAGCAATTACTTTGGGACGCTACTTGCAGCCATACACTTGCAAAATCCTATCTGGACAAAACTTCTAATTTTGTAGGTGCGGCTGCTCGTATTGCCGAGAATAAAAAACATCTGAAATATAAAGAGCTTGAAGAACGCTTTATCTTCATTCCTTTGCTGTTGAAACTTTTGGTCCTTTGGGTGATGAGGCTGAAGGGTTTTATTAATGAAATTTGCAAAAAAATACAATGCAAAAAATCTCGAAGTTTCATCATCCAAAGAATTGGTTTAGCTGTGCAACGGGAATGCAGCATCGGTCCTAGGAACAATCCAGGAAGACCTAGGACTTGATGAAGTTTATAATGTTTAAATATAGATTAATTTATTTATTTAATTTTAGAATATTGTTATTTGGTATTTATAAGATTATATATAAAAAAGTACTTTTTTTATAAACCCAAATAAAATGAAACACAAAATTAAAAGAAGTCTACTCTCTTTTTTTCTATATGAAAATCACAATGTCAAGCAGAGTTATTTACCTATAACAGTCCACAACAGTCCGATTGAGAGCAAAAAGAGCGCCATCTGTTAAATAAATACAGACATATTGAATATTTTTAAGTGCCATTATTTTAATAATTTTCGATATTTCTGTATCACATACCATCTGTTCATATTATGTTTTTTTACCTATGTTGATTTTAAAGTTACAAATTTCACAAAATAGATAAACTCTAAAGATAATGAAATAATTTTCAGTTTTATGAATAAAATTGTAAGTTCTGATCCCAAAAAATGCATTTATATGCAAAATAATTTGTTTTGAAATCTATTTTTAAATCAAATTATTTATTTTTCGGCTGGCGATGACATTTTCAGATATCGGTTCTCGACGGATAAATTGAATTTGTAGTAGAGGCAAAACTTCGATTATAAAATAAATTTTTCAAAGTTTGTTTTGAACGATAAATCTTTACTTCTGGATCAGTGCGAAATGAAATAAGCTAGCTAGCTAGGCCAAAACCGTTTTGCCTTTAGCAATAATCATATATATATATATATATATATATATATATATATATATATATATATATATATATATATATATATATATATATATATATATATATATATATATATATATATATATATATATATATATATATATATATAAATAAAAAAAAAAAGTAACAAATTTAACATTCATAGCTGAATAATATTTTGAATTTAGCCTTGTGGCTAGGAGCTCGTATTGAGTCTACCAGAGCTGATTACTTATTCAGGTTATGCGAAGTTTTAGTGAAATAAATCGGGGGTTGGAGGTAGAAAATAATTTTACTTGTATCCACTATTAGACCTATATTAAATATAATTTTTGTATTAACTCTCTACGTTTAAACATCCCGCGCTATATTGTATAAGCAATAAACTATTAAAGAGGTATATTTAAAATTGCTTTTGCAAAACTAAACTAAAATTTTTGTAAAGAAAAATATAATACTTTGATCACATAAAGGACTAAATACTCTTGTTTTTTATGTAAAAGCTTAGGCCATTATTAGCCGTATAGGTTAGGTATATCTACTATTTACTAAGCTACTTTCTGACAACAGGTGTTGATAAAAATTTCTTTATGATAATAATATTTGTCTATCTATTTCTCTATATCAGCGTTAAAGAAATGCATTCGAATTTGTAGAAAATCATAGATACTTAAAAATTTACCGGAGTTGTGAATTAATCGAATGAGAATGCTGATTCAACATTACAGCTAAATAATAGAGGTAAATTTAAGCAATTATTAGTTTGAAAAACGACAAAAGAATTAAGAAAATAAACGCATAGTTTTCGATTCATGTGTGCTAAATCAATATACGCGTCATTTTGATGTTAAGATAATGACGCAGTGGTTCTTGTGCGAACCCAATGATGTAATAAATGTTAAAATTGAAAGAAGAGGTAAACATTTTGTTTTTTTATATCAATAATTAAAAACGACTTTTTTGAAATCTAGTACGCAAACAACTTTGTTGCTTTCTTTAATAACTTCTAGAAAAAACTGCATTAAAAAAAAAGATAAAAGCCGTTGAGAAGGAAGCAGAGAATTTTACAGCTTGGAGGCAGCTAGAAAACAACAAAACAAAGAAGAATATTTTAAATTTTTCTTAAAAATAATTTTCCAAACTTTTGAAAGCACAGCTTAATTTTTTAAATAAGTTTTCAGAAGGCTTTAGATATTCCAACGAATATAAACAGTTTGCTTTAAGTATATTATTTGAGGGGGCCTAAAGCACATAAAACAACTTCTCTTAGATTTTCATCAGAGTCGACACTTAACAGATTTACTAGGAAATGCACAATCCTACCTGGGTTTAATCACTTTATATTTCATTAAACAGAAATGAGGGTTAGACTCCTAGGAGAAAGAGAAAAGGATGTATCCTATGTATGGTCGAAATGTCTATAAAATCTAACCTTTTCTAAAGATACGATTTTGAGGTTTTAAGAGACTAATGGGATAAATAATAATGAAATAGCTAATAATGCTTTGGTCATCATGGCTCGAGTATTGCTAGCAGCTGAAAGCAGCCTTTAGCATATTCTAACTAAATCAGCAGCACCATCCAAACAAATAAAGAATATTCCATTTAAAACCATCAAAAAGTTTTTTCTGTTGGCTTAAAGGTTTACGCTGTTGTATCAGGTCAAGGTCCGATATTCCAAAGGTTGGTTAAAAATATTTTTAACTTTATATAAATAACCCGACATATTTATGTAGATAACAACAAACTTGTGTATTTATTTGATGTGCCGCATCTCCTGAAGTTTACTTGAAATAATTTCTTTGCTTATCAATCTTCATTAAAAAAAAGGACATGAAGGAAATCTTATTTAGAAAAAATATATAATATTGACAAATAAAACCATTATTGATTGGCACCGCGATTGACAGTCAATCATATCTATTCTAATAATGTTTTAAAAAAATGAAGGTTAAATCTGCATCGCAAGTACTAATTATTACTGATTTTAATATTTTTTTGCCAGAAACTGGAACAACAATCGATTTTATTTAATCACAAATATATTTTTTTAACGAAATGTTTAAGGTTTTTAAAAATCTAAGGGTATTTAATGATAGCGGGCAAAATGTCCCAAACAATTTAAAATTTTTGCCGGATTGTAGGATGACAATTAAGGAAATTTTTAATTTTGTAGAAATCAAAAAACTATACTTTTTACTTATAATCAAATTGTCTCGAATTTTTTTTTGCTAGGTCCCTACACTAGTCTTGTTTTGGTTTAGCCTATTTTAAAATTATTTGCCCATATAATATTGCAAGGTGAGTTTTTTTTTTAAATCAATAAAATCCAAAATAAAAGTTAATTTAGGTAAAAATATGACAGCCACCTGAACTATTAGGTTTATTTTATATTGCGTAAATTAATAACGCGACTTGTCACTGATACGTTAATTGATTGATTGATTGATAAAGTAAATACACAAGTTGAGGTTTTGTCCGCCTCGACACTGCCCCCTACAGGGCTTGTTGTATCTCTTGTTTATTTTTTTTTCAGTTAAAAAGGTTTGACACCTTAGACAGGTGTAGTAGCCCTTTTACTGTTCTTTCTGGTCTCCAGCCTGGTGGTTAGTGTCCACCATGAGGTTTTGATTTGTTCTCCAGTATGTAAGTGCAGGGCACTCATATATGATGTGAGAGGCTGTCTCTTCCTCTTCGTCACATAATGTCTAGCAAATGGTTCTTCTCTATAGATGCCCATAGTGTGCTTTGTTTTCTTAGGGTGCAGTGCCCGGTTATTAACCCCTGTCACTATCCTAATCTGATTCCTATTTAGTTTTAGTAGTTCACTTGTCAATGCTTTCGATGGTGAGTCCAGCATTGACTTACTGTGATTTTGCCTTGGAATGCTTTCCCAGTATGACTGATGTTGTGTTTGAATCCACCGAGTCATGTAGCCACGAACCAAAGGCTTTTGGTTTTCCCAAAAACGGGTTCAGGACCCACAAACATTACTGCGGGCCTCGCCTGGCCAGAGTCTGCATTTTCATTGCCCTGTATTCCCTGTGTCCTGGCACCCAGGAAAGTGTAACTGTTGTGGTTAGCCAGGTTTAGGAGGCATTGCAGACAGTTCCAAACCAACCTTGAGTTGACTTGTTGGGATGCCAAAGCTTTATGGCCCGCTGACTATCAGAGAAGATAGTAATGTCCCTGCCCTTATATCTCCTCCTCAAGTTCTCTCCCAGACCAAGTTCAATGGCATATATTTCCGCCTGGAAAACTAATAATAAAAATAAATAAAATAAATAAAACGTGGTCGTCGGCGAAATTAGCTTCCCCAAGACACTTTCAATCAAAAAGAAAATGTTAAATAAAATGAGCTGTAATATACACTAATAATAATTATGTACTAATTTTATAAGTATACTCTTTAAGTGATATTAAATATTTGATTATAATAATAAAAATTACATAAACGAACCTAAATTGGAATAGATAAGCTCTTCGGCCTTTCGCCTAACTGATTTAACTTTAACTTGAAGTACTGATGAGGTAGCTTGTCATTTCTTGGCTCATTATGCTCCTCAAGTAGGTCTTCATTAATTTTAAGTTTCACAAGCTTCTCTTAGCAAAGCTATACTTACTGGTGCTACGAGCATGATTCTGATTATTTATCAACCTAAAATAAACTTAAACATGAATTTAGAAACTTATTTCAAATTAAGCATCTAAAATACACAAAATTATATGCTTTACGTCCTTAATATGGTTCAGTAAATTTTATATTTAAAATTGTAGTACTTCATAAAGTTCAAAAGATTGTATATACCTATTGTAGCTAAATCATGACCACACCAGAAATGCTAAATAAAGATTTAAGATTCAGTGCAGACTATTACCATTGGGTCGTTTGAGAATGAACAAAAAAAAAATAAAAATTAAAATGTTTCGGAATTGCATGCTACTTAAGGATTAAAGTTTTCGACAAATTAATAGGCTGGGAAAATTGGCATGGGTGTTCAAAACAAAGGTGGAAAATTACGGAAAAATCTTTTAC
This sequence comes from Listronotus oregonensis, assembly GCA_019359885.1. Lineage (NCBI taxonomy): Eukaryota > Metazoa > Arthropoda > Insecta > Coleoptera > Curculionidae > Listronotus > Listronotus oregonensis. Next base: position 234,877 of record JAHBCN010000062.1, read on the forward strand.
AACTTTTTTTATACTACATTAAATATTGTTCAATAGTCATTTTATCATAAAAGAATTATGTAGCACAAATTGGATGAATCCTGCATGTGTACTTCGTATTATAAACATTAACTGAATAAGTAGAAACTTAACAAATTTTTTGTGACATTTTGAATGTCATTTTGTTATTTATTAAAAAATAATAATTTTCGGTTATAAAAACAAGCAAGCATGTTATAGTTGCCCAAGAGTGCAATTTTTTTCAATGGTTGTGAATGAAAAAAGCATATATTTTTCACACTTGTCACCATCTCATTACCTTATACTACATTTAGTAAATAAATACATTTTTAACAAAAACTTTTGTAAATATTCCACTTAGTTCACTTGGCTCACGAGTCATTTATTCAGATTTTTCGGACCATTTTATGCAGGAAATCTCTTTTAAAATATCTCCCACAAAATATAATATTACTTCTATTTATCAACAATTTTTTCACCGTAAAAGAAATATCATCTTTTTTAAATTAGAAATGGCGAAAGTCATCTGGTCTTTCTTAATGATACAAGGCAATCTTAATCTTAAATTTGAGTTATTCTTTAATTGTTTTGAAGAAAATATTAAATACTGTTTCCCTGTTGAAATAGTACATTCAAAAAAATCAGTAAATAAAAAGCCTTGGTTAACCAATCAAATCATTGAGGTGGGTAGAGTACTTAGAGAACTGCATCGATTGTCAAAACTAATCCGCATATGCGATGTAATTATAAAGAACTTAAAAAGCAACATTATAAAAAAATAGATTTGGCCAAGAAAAACTACCAAAATAATCTGTTCCTGAACTCTGATAATAAATCTCGTACGGTATGGAGTATAATAAAAAACGAAAGAAATATAAACAAAATTTTTCCCCTACCGGAATATTTTATTAAGAATACTAAGGATGATTATCTTGGTAATGATAATATTAATGATTGTAAAATATTTGATCTAAACTCGACTGCAGAGGCGTTTAACAATTATTTTATTGATTTCATCAATGAGATAACCTCTAACGTTAAAACTGACTGTATTGTGCCCTTATCACCTAAGGAAAAAAATAATTGTGACTCCCTATTCTTGATTCCCTACACAGAGCGTGAAATGTTTGAAATCATTCTTTATGTCACCAAGAAATCTTCATCTGGGTTTATTGGTATTTCTTGCTGCCTTTTAAAGAGTGTTATTGACTATGTCGTGACGCCTCTTACTACTTTAATTAATGTTACATTTTCTGAAGGATCATTTTTAAGTATTTTAAAAAAAATACTATAGTTCGACCGATTTATAAAAGAGGGGACAAACATGAAATCTCAAACTATCGTGGAAATGAATTTTTGTCAGTTTTTTCTAAAGCATTTGAGAGAGCATAATACCTTAGGCTTATAGCTTTTTAAAACAAAAATATTTTTTCATTAAACAGCATTTTGGGTTTTTCTTGGTGATTTGTCAACTAAAGGATGCAATTACAATAAAATTTCAGAGAACCTTGACAAAAACAATAATACTTTAATCTCCAGATCTTTTTTTTGATCGTAGATGTCTATATGACCTGGTAATATGATAGGACTGTAATTTTATGTAGCTTACTTTTATTTTTTGATCAACACCCCAGTGTTTATTTATAGGCTTTAAATTATTTAATTGTCAACTGTGTAAGTTTAAGTTTGTTATATTTTTGTTTATGTGAATGAGTCTTTTATTTTTTGTATATTTTTGTATTTTTTTACATTCTTTACTTTTTTTTAAAAACATTTATGTATATTTTAATCATTTTGTGTTAAATTTGAAATTATTCAATACTTTAATTTTAAAGTCAGATTGGAAATACAAAATATCTATTTATTTATTTAAAAATAAAAAAATGTGAGGTCCCCGGTGTCGAAACCCGTCAGCGGCCCTGACGCCATGTCGCCGACGTCCCCAAGAACTTCGCTACTGTTCCTATAGATCAATTGATTTTGTCCCGCATTAATAAACATATTTATATCCTGAGACTTAAACTTGCATGTCTGGCGAAAAATCCAAAAAATATTTTGTAATTTCTAAAAATTGGCTAGGTTTACTTACCAACAGACAACATTATTGTGCCATATTTTTGATTACCCTGTATAAAACTCCATTTAACTTTTTAGCACAATAAATATTTGACAACCTAATTGCCGATGTAAACTCCCGACCATGTTTCTTTATAATTGCTTTCAACGTAAATACCCGAAATATAATGTGGCCATTAAATTTACGTTATGATACTTTAACAATAAAATGCTTCGGGAAATTTGGGAAAATTAAAAAAAATAAAACAAATTTTGGGGTTTTTTGATTTGCAGTATTTATAATATTTACTTTATTTTATTTCCATATGAATTTATGAATCCCATAAATGAAAACTATTTTCGAGTAATTATCTACAATATGCAATGCAATTTTAGAATATATATATTTAAATTATTTTTATAAATATATGTATCATGTATGTTAAACTAATAAAGTACTTTAAAATACCAAAAGGTATTTTAATTTTTTTATCAAAAACATTTTCTTTACTAAAAACATTTTAAAAACATTTTTTGTTAAAGAAAGAAATTTTTTTGTGCTGAACTGCATATCATAAAAACGTTTTCAAAACAAAATTTTTCTTGATTTTCCCAAATTTCTTATTACCCGACTATTTTTCTAAAAGCTAACTATTCAGAAATCTTTCTTCTAACTATAAATCTTCAGGATAAAAAAATAAGACTAAAAAATAACATACAGTGTCAAATTTGACGATTTTTGACAGGTCAGGTGATTTCAGATGCTTTTCGGTTTCAACCGAAACGGCCTTAAGTTTCAATTCTTTAATGCGACATGAAACTGTATGAGTTACCAATTATTAAATGTTGTTGGAATATTCTAAAGCATCCCCATATATCAAATTTTGGCAGCTTAAAAAAATATTTTTTTGATTCAGATGATCATGATGAGCCAAAAAATTTAATATTTTGTCGCCAAATAGTTTAACAGGAATTAAAAAAAAAATTGCTTATGCTTCACACTTAATTTAATCGCATTAAAAATAAAATTACCTTTTACAATTTTTCTCTTGGAATAATATAAGTTTACTTTATCAGTATGAATTCTTAGTTTATAAAGTGTATTTTTTTTTTTTTTTTGGAAAAAATATCGACAAAGTTTGCTTTATGAAGAACACTGATTTTCAAACAAAATTTTTCAGTCTGAAAAAAAAATTTGTTGAAAATGATTTGGAGTTGAAACTGCAGTAACAATAATTGTGAATATATTTTAGTGAAAAAAACATAAATTTTTTATTTATCAGTGTTCCTCAGATGATTAATTACCACATAGTAAGGCATAGCATCAAAGTTTGCTTTAATTCAATTGAATTATTTTGTTTACTTTGGTTAGTAACTTAGTATTTTTCCCAAACTGTCAAAATTTGACATACGGGCGACTATTGATGGATTGCAGCAAATTAACATATTAAAATATAAGTGCTCTTTAAATCGAAAGTTGCGGCCATTCCGCTAAGTCGCCGGAAGTGATTCACTTGTCTAAAAACGTTAAATTTGACATTTTTGACACTTTTTTTTTATTTTTACCAGAGGCGTTCGTACAAAATTGGACCTGCTATTTTGGCAAATAAAAAAACATGTGGTACACTAAAATGCTTTTTTGATAATATACCTGTATGCAATTCTATTAAACCTAAAGTGGTATACAATATTAATAATATTATTTATTTTAACAAGATACCACCCTCCTATCTTAAAAGTTAAGAGGTTTAGACGTTCATATGAAGTTTTTTACTTAAAATGGACCCAAAAATTGCCTCCTTAATATTGACGTACAATTAGAAAACAGCCTGTATAATATAAAAAATAAACATGATATTTTATTTCTCGTTAACAGTGGATTTTATCGATGTCAATAAAAATACTTTTTTTAGTATAAGGTTCAAGCTATCTAAAAATAATATTGTTAACCTTTATCACATAGGGTGTTAAAAATTGCTATTATTGTGTCAGAGTGATCCGTCCTGGCAAAGTAAATAAGCCAAATATGATTTAATGGGTTCATTTTAAGAAGACTTATCTAGTAACCATTAAATTAAAATATTGAATTACGCCAAGTATTTTAAAGTTATTTAAACAAAAACGATTTCCAGGGTCGTCCGTCATGTACCTGTCTCCGTAGTGAAGGTTCGTAGGAAAAAAGTTTATTGAAACTTGTCATAATATTTTGGGTTTTCTATTAGATTCTGAGAGATTGCCCACATATTTCGGGACACCCTGTTTATAGCCATTGCCCTAAACTTTATAAATAGGTCTTACAATTAAAAATAGTGCGATCCAGAAAATTACAAAATATGTGTGGATGAAGACGGTAAGAAAAAAAGCAGTAACGTGTTTTAGGACCGTTTTGTGAGTTAAAGATGAATTTGTTTTCATGTTGAAGTTTTTGCTATGAGCTTTCAGTATAACAGTGTAAGGAAAATAAAAGTCTAGACTTTTAAAAAGCATTGTTTCATTTTCTCTGTTTGGAAAGAAGATATAAAGCTTAAGAAATAAAATTAAAATTAAAAAGAATACGTTGTTTTATTAACTATAACGAAACGATGGGGGTAAAAAGAGACAAATTTATAAGAGCAATTTTATGATTTTTGGGTACCCAAAAATAAAATAATTACAAAGTGTTTATAAATTTGGTCTTAACTTTTTTTAAACGGAATAGATTTGCTATCATTTAAAAAAGTCCAATTTATCTTAAAATCTCTGCATTTAGCAAAAATAGATAGAAAGCTTTTTGCCGAGAAATTTTTTAAATAAGACATTAAAATTAAAAAAAATGCAAAATTTATTAAAAAAATTTTTTTAAAAAAATATTTTTTGGATTTTTGGCAAAATTTTCCCTAAAACAAACATATAAAGGCATTGATTTTTTGCCTAAAGTATTTTCACTTATAATCCCCCTGTGCTTAAATTATTTATGCAATCTTTTTCGAAAAAACGCATTTGTTAAAAAAAAATTGTAAAAAAATGCGTGACCAAGAAAAATTTCTGGATATTGATTTAAGGACGCGAAGCAGTTAGTAAGAAAATTTTTATACAAAATTAAAAAAATTATAAATAAGTAACTCCACTTAGTAATTTTGTTGGCCTAGCTAGACAGGAGAAAAAAAATAAAAAATTTAAAAATTGTTACGATTTACTATTAAAATAAAATTATTTAATTAACTTAAAGTAACAGGTGTAAAATTTTTACTCAAATTTGGCACAGATATAATTTTTTAAATTTAACAAGTTTTAATTAATTTTTACGATTTTTTTAATATCAGATTATTCTAAGGAGGACTTAGGAAAGGTATAAATCATGAAATGGATGATAATGATTGATGAACAATGGTTTTAAGGTTATTTTTAATAATTACTACATATTTAATTAAACATAACACTTTTTTTTTCCCAAATTATATAACCGAAGTAATTATTTAAATATTACAAACTTAACAGAAGAACAAAATATTGTATGGTACATTATAAAATATATAATTTTAAATGAAAAAATTTCAAAAAAAAAATGAAAAGCTGTAGAAGTCAAAAATCAAATCTCTGTCAAATTGAATTAAAAGGGCAGCTTACTATTTCTAAAAGCAATGCCTATACCGTCTTTCTTTGGGAAAAAATGTATAGATAAACCCAAAAAACAAAATATTGTTATGTTTTCTGGATTTATTTTAATAAATTTTTTATTTCGTGCCATTTAATATAAAAAGTTATAAATATCCAGGAGTACTCGCTTTAAAATTTTCTAAAAAATGGGACCACTTCGGTCCAGGTCCCGGGGTATAGCGAGGTGAGCCTGCTCATCCCTATTGAATTTGAATTGAATCTGCAGATGGCCTGCAAGAAAAAAGAAGAAAACCCGCCAAAAAACATTTTTTAATTGTTTTCTTTTATTTTTATGTCAACAATGATCGATTTGCCACTGAAACGTAAAATTGGTATTTTTAATTTTTGGGTTTTTGGGGGTTTTTCTCCCTTTTTTGTTGCAGGCGATTTGCAAGTTCATAAAAGTCAATAAGGATAAACAAGATTCCATTTTCTAGAAAATTTTAAGGCGAGGGACTCCCAAAGAAAAACATATCAAAATTAAAAATATTTTTTATGAAAAGGGTATCTACATGTTTTCCATAAATGGAATTTTTAAAATGATGAAAAATTTACCCTGTTCTCAACTACGCACAAAAATTTAATATGCACAGTTAATTTAAATATTGTTCCCACAAATATATTCTATGTTTAGAATGATATTCAATAGTCTAGTTTTAATAATTTAAAATTAATAAAGTTCAAACACTCCAATACAATTTTAAATCGGACAAAAATTTGAAAACAATTAATATACGACGTAGCACGTAGCAGAAGAGTTTTCAGGAATTACGGGTTTTAATAATAATACAATTTAAACTATAAAAGTTAAATTGGAAAACCATAACGAAAAGAGGTTATTACATTTTGTACTTGTTTATATACTTTAATGAGTTTAGGATTTTCAAACTAAAACAATTTAAAAAATGCTGTTTTGGAAGTTCGATGAAAGTTGCCAGCTGTTCGATTGTAGATTTTATTTGTTACATTTTTCTACTAAAAATTGTACAGGCTTTTTATTTATAGTTTGACAACCACTTACTAAAAAAAATAGAAAAAAATCTTATAGTTTCTTTTTCCGTTGTTTCATCTATTATCTTTTAAGCATAAGCAAAGAAACAAATAAACATTAAAAGGTGAAGAAAAAGAATAAACTTTATTTAAATGAAACTTCCTGTATATTTTTATTTAGAATAAAGGCCTATTATTTATCATCTTTTTAAATCTATATTAAATGTATTGGTATTTCGTTTAGCCGTTTTAAAAATATTTAAATTTTTAATTAAAATGTTAATTGATAGTTAACATTAACATAGCCTTGAAAAACAAATTATTTATTAGAAACTTGAAAAATTTAAAAAAATTAAAAATTTTCGGTAGTAATACCACGAGTGCTTAAAAATTACCAATAATTTTCATGAAAGCTTGTTATTTATAATTTTTAGAATGGAGAAGTATGGGAGAATTATACTATTAAAATGTTTTTTTTGTCATACAATTTTCAATTTCATGCAACATAATTAAAACTATAACTGAAATCTTGGTAATTATTGCATATACGGTTTTCTTCTATTTTTGGATTATATGGTAAAATTTTTATATTATCATATTCCAGTGTCCTTAGGGATTGCAAATATACTACCGGAGAAGAGAAATTATGTGTTTTAGTATTTATTATTTTAATTTGAAAATTTAAAATTACCATTGATTTTCTCCATATAATGCGAAAACTCCCCATTATGACAAGGAACGTCAGCGTGCAGTGTTGCCAAATCGGGTCTTTTTCGAATACGTTCCGCATTTTCACGTCTGAAATATAATTGGGAAAAATAAAAAGCCGCTTTAACTAACCAGAATTAACCATGACCAACTGTTTAGACAAATTCAAGAGCCCCTAGTCGGTCATGGTTAGTTTTGGTAAGCAAAGCAGCTTTTTATTTATCCCAATTATATTTCAGACAGAACAAGAATATCAAAATTTGGTGGCCGAAAATTATTAAGTCCGGCAACACAGTTGATAATTATTTTGAATTTGAAAATGTAGAAAGAATGTGTTATCAGATATTAAATTTATTTCTAACCTATATTTTTTTTTATTTAAATTAAAAGTTGTTTTTCCCGATTTTCTGCATATTTTGTCAATAGATTTCTGTTTCTGTGTGTTATGTTTAACTAAATAATTATCAATTTATACGTTTTTACCCGCCCAGCACTCAAATTCACTCCAAGATCCAGTAAGTTTATTTGGTGGAAAAAACAAAAATTAAACACAATTTGTCTTCTCCGGTAATATATTTGCTATCCCAAAGGATACTTAAGTGTAATTTTATTAAAAAAATTTCATAAAATCAAAAATACAGAAAACCGTATATGCAATGTTGCAGAAATATTTTTTACTTACTTTATCTATTTTTTTTATTGTGTACACGACCAAATCGATTTATTTTGACTGATTTTGACGTTTCTAATTGACAATACAAACAAACAGGTTCGATTGTTCTGTGTAGACAACGTGAAATTTTCGCTGATTTTTTTTTATTTTTAACGTGTCTTATGGGAAAATGTATACACGTGTGAAATATTCGAACTTCTACATATTTTCATTTTTAATTTTTTGTCTTAAACTTAGTATATTAATATTATCTTTCCTTTTAAAAATAAATTTAATTTTTTAAGTTACCCCACAAAAATAGATATTAAAGGTTTAAATCGGGGCTATTTGGTGGCCGTCTAAGAGTGCCATACCTTCTTATCCAAAAACCATATTTCTCGTTAAAATACTATATAGTTTTAAAAATATGATATATAGACCTTTCATTCTAAATAAAAATATTCAGGGTGTTTTATTTAAAAAGAGTTATTTGATTTATTTTCCTTAACTTAGTAATGTTTATTTGTTTCTTTTATTATGCTCAGAAGATAATAAAAAAGATCTTGGTCATAAAGTAAAAAAATATAAAAAAGCTTTTGTTTACGTTTCGATTTATTTAAACATTTAAACAATCATCAGAACCAAAAGCAAACTGTTTTGTAAAATGAAAAAATACGTTACAATTTTTACATGCTTATTTTTGATTTTTAAATATACTTTAAAAATAACTTTAACTAAGTCGGGACGCACAACGAACAACTTCACCTAAAAATCTGAAATTAGATAAACGGATTGAATCCTGGAATAATTGTTAACATTTAAATACATATATCTATACAGGGTGATTCATGAGGAAATGTCTGTACTTCAGCTACGTAGTCAGGGTTCAAAAATAAACATAAGAGTCTATACAAATATGTGTCCGCAAGGCCTTTGTTTCCGAAATACAGAATGTTAAAATTTCTAGTCAATTTCTCTATTTTTTAAATAAAGTCTATGATTATGTAAATATTGAAGTAAAAATTGGTATCCGGGGGGCTTTTTGGGATGACAGATTCGGATCCAATCTTAGTACGGCTCTTACTTGTAGGGGGTGCCCCTACACGTTCTTTTACTATTTTGAACAATCACAACTTTTTGGTATGGCCCTGTATTACATTTTTAAGTAAATTAAATAATCGTTTTATCATTTTTGACTCAAAAAGATATACTTGTTAAAAGTTGATATAAACAACCGTTTGGAATAGGACCCATCTGACTTTATTATAGCAATATTTAAAAAAAATAAAACAAAATGTTTACTTAAAGAATATTTATTTTAATTTTCAATAAAATTATTGTTCTTTATTTATGTTCACATAAGCTAGGTTTTATTATTATAAAAAATAAATATTTTTTTTCAAAAGAAAACTTTAACACCCTGTATTTCGAAACGAGGCCTTGCTGACTCATATTCGTGCAGACTTTATGTTTACTCTGACCTGAATACGCACCTGAAGTATTGAAATTTCTCAGAATCCTGTATATATATATATATATATATATATATATATATATATATATATATATATATATATATATATATATATATATATATATATATATATATATATATATATATATATATATATATATATATATATATATAATATATATATATATATATATATATATATATATATATATATATATATATATATATATATATATATATATATATATATATATATATATATATATATTTTTCCTATTTGTTGTATATACATATTTGTACAAGCAATATAGTAAACCATTGTTTTTTAATTTATGGTACCTGAATTTTAATTTAATCTTAAAATTAAAAAAATAAATACTTTTTTATGATAGGTGTGTCAAGAAGTAGATAATAGTCATATTTATTTTACCTAACTTTTTTAAAAGTATATTAACCAGGAAAGCTTTAATAAATATTTTTAAAATGTTCTATGTACACATACAAAAGCAACATTTAAATTTTAATTTAAAAATTGCTATATTTTTATGTTTATTGTGTTACGACTTAAGCGGAAATGCTGTTATCATTTAAAAATATAAATAGAAAAATATTTTTGCCAGCTGTAAATCTTTCAAAAACAAGTTTTCGGTATCTACAGAAAAAGAGAAAACTTTTTTCCTTAGGGTCACATTTTGGCGGTCATATCGTTCGCCCTCTGGGAAACACAATGGAAAGATATAAGTTTTTTTTGTATTTCTGTTAGACTAGAAGTTGGGATTTCCATCTGGTTTATTGATATTTTTTGCTAAAGTTTACCAATGTATACCGTTTAATAACATTTGAGAAAATGAAAAAATGCGAAAATTTATTTTACATGCATTGTTTTAGTGGCGCCCATAAAATTGGTTGTAGAGGGGGCAAACTAAACAAAAAAGAAAAAGTGCTGTATTAATAAACAGAAAAAGATTGGATCAAATTTAACAAATTGGACTGCTCATTGCTTTCCGACTTGAATCATTTAGTCAGATCCTTGGGAATCATATATACTAGATAACTGATACGACACTATTATTAAAATGAAAATTAAATAAACGATAATAATCAACAATAAATGAACGTATAACTACAATAGAACCATAATCCTAATTAAAGCAAAAACTAAATAAATAATGGTTGAATTTCAAGGCAACAAAAAAATTAGATATTCTTTAAGCCAGGGCGACAGTTGCCCCTTCTTGGCCCCCCTCTGCGGGCGCCTAATAACATTTGCATTAGAAATGTATTTTTAACACTTTTTGCTCTCAAGGACAAAATTAAACAGGTTTAATGCATAAAAAACGGATGTGTGCAGCTTAAGTCCATCTTTAAAAATAAAGTCTATTTAGAAATAATAAATTTTGTGAACTCTAGTTCCTTTAACCACATGATCTATACAAACAAAAATGTAAAAAAGAAAATTTATGGTTATTGAAGCTTTGTTTACAACAGTGGTTCCCAAACTGGTGGGCGCGCCCCCCGGGGAAGCGCAAAGCAGCATTAATGGGGACGCGAGAGCTCAGAAATATTAATACAAGTTTTTAGCTTTAAAACAACTAAAAATCAGTTAAAATGAAAAAGGAAGATTTATATATGAAAACGTAGTCTCTTAAACACCAAATTTTTTCTCATTTCCGAAATTGGCTTCATTAAGGGAGAATAGTAAGGACACTGCTAAAAACAAAGAGAATACAACATATATTATACCTCATCTAGAAAGTCTCTGCAATAAATTCCAACAATATTTTTCTAATTTACATGACAATGATGAACATAAATTTGCCTAAAATCATTTTAATTTTGATATAAACATCATAAGAAAGGCAAGAACAACCAATCGACTGAAAACACGACTCAGTGGCAAAAAATGACTGTGAAAATTTGGTGATTACTACATTTTGAATAAAATATCTTCCAATCTATCCTTTAATCGCGGAAATGGCTTTGAAATTTTACATACCATTCTCAACAACCTACTTTGCGAAAAAGGATTTTTTATTTTAATTGAAATTAGAACAAAAAAATGGAGCCGGCTTGATGTAGCTAGTGACCTACGTTGTGCATTTTCAAAGATAAAACCAAGAATTTCCGACCTAGTTAAGAAAATGCAGCACCATACTTCGTGATATATTAGGTTAGTGTTCAAATGTTATGTTTGTAAATAAATGCCTTTTTTTAGTAAAAGAAATGTGTCTGTATAGTCGGGGGAAGTGGGGGGCGCGACTATTTCTTAATTTCAAAAAGGGGCGCTCTAAAAATAAGTGTGGGAACCACTGGTTTACAAGAATAATATATACACTTAAAGCTAATTATTGTTTAATTTTATTTTTTGTATAATAACTCTACTATACGTCCAAAGGGTATACCAGTGTAGCCAATGAAGTAAAAGAAAAATGTATACTTTTTTTGGAGACCTAAAAATACTATGTATTTATTACATTTTATTAAATTATGAAATTAAGAATTAAAAATAATTGTAAAAAACTTTAAATTTTTCTCCATTTTTATGTATTATTACTCTATCGAGACTTTGTAATTGACCAGTTTACATTTAAAGTAAATAAATTTTAAAAAATCTTTTCCAGTACATCTATGCATCCACATTAGACTTTTATATATTTTTTTATAGTTTGATCTGAAAACAACCTATAATCAAATGACTTGTAAATATACAGATACTACGTTTTATTGGAGACGTGAAAATAGAAACATTTTATTGTATAGCGAAGCAGGACAGACAACTTCAAAGTTGCCGATAGTCGGAGCAGATTCCCTACCTTTTCTATACGTCCCTAATAAAGGGGTTTGTTTTTAGCGACTCGGGCCATGGCCCCGGTCACCTTCCATATTCGGGTAGCGAACAGTTCGAAAAGAGACACTAACAAGGAGACGGCACGGCCTTGGGCCCGGCGATTTAGCTCAATTTTTTTGGGTTTTAATAGAGTGCATTAAAAATATAATAATAAAATTAGGGCGCACTATTAAAAAAATGAAAATCTTGTCGAACCGCTATGTGGCTCGGCCCGGTAGCGTTTAGTTTCTAACCCAAGCAGGTTTTGCAGCCATTTCCTAAAAAAAACTATTTAAAAAAACATAGTCTTATTAAACATAAAAACTTAAAGTTTTAAGTAACAACAAACTGCTTGCGTTTGTATGGTCCACGGGAAACCACGTTATATATGGCACATAAATCGTTACATTTCCCTCAGAAGAGCGTCCATCAGCTCTGGCAAACCTGTGCCCTGACTAAAAGAATCCTGAAAAAGGAAAAAACTGGAAAAAAAAACACATGTTATTTTAAAAATGTTATAAATTGAAAAAATAAAAAATAAATATAGCAATTGTTGGTTTTTTTGGGACTTCTAACCGGGTTTCCCGAGTTGATTCTGACTGGTGTTTTTACGTAATCATTTTTTTTAAATAAATTAATTTTAAAATACAAAATAATAATTATTTATATATATATATATATATATATATATATATATATATATATATATATATATATATATATATACATATATACATATATATATATGTATATATATATATATATATATATATATATATATATATTTATTTTATATTAAACCCTTTATTTTAATATTGTGATATGCAAAGGGTGACTTATCACCAAAAAAAATTGAAGCAAACCCCCGATCTCCGGGCCTGTAAGGTTGGTGCTTGATTTAATTTTTGATTTTACATAAATATGCATTTGTTGGCACATCATTTGTTTTCAAATGTTATTTAAGTAAATTAAAGAAAATAATAATTTTTCATATTTTAAAAAAAACGTTATTTTTTAAGTAACCAAAAAATAAAAAAAAACAAAAAAATCCAAATGCAAAAAAAATAAATCAATAAAAATCTTTTTTTATTCCATTTTCTTTATTTGTCTGTGTTGCCCAGAACCAAACATGCTTTAGCGTTTTACATATATATATATATATATATATATATATATATATATATATATATATATATATATATATATATATATATATATATATATATATATATATATATATATATATATATATATATATATATATATATATATATTATATTTATATTTTTTTTTTTCTGGTGCTAAAAAAAAAAAACATTACTAAATATCCCTTTTAAAAAAACTTATATGTATAAACAATGTTACAATTATTAAATAAAGAAATATATAAAAAAAGTTAAAGATATTAAAGATTAATAATATTCAAAATAATTAATTGCGTAAAAAAACCGGGAAAAATCCAACCTGGAAGGGAAAGTTTGAAGCTTCTGGTCCAATAACGGTTTGAATTAGGGTTACTTTTGAAATGGTACAGAAAAAAAAAAAGAAAAGTTCTTTTGGGAATTTTTTAATAGGAGCCTTAGTATTTTAATATTGGAAATAAGGGCACTTATACCAAAAAAATTGAAGCAAATCGCCGATCTCCAGGCCGGGAAGGATAATGGTGCTTGATTTAATTTTTTGATTGTTACTACATAAATATACTCATTTGTTGGCACATCATTGCTCTTCTCTAAATGTTACTGTGAAGTAAATTAAAAGAAAATAATAATTTTATTGTTCATATTTTAAAATAAAACGTTATATTTTAAAATGCAATCCTGAAAAAAAAAATAAAACAGAAAAAACAAATGCCAAAAAAAAAAACAATAAGCTTCTTTATTCCCTTTTCTTTATTTCCGTCTGTGTTGTCCAAGAACCAAAACATGCATTTTGCGTTTTACAGCACCTTCTAGACAAGGGTTGCCAAGGAAAAAAATCACTGGTACCTTAAAAATATCCGCCCTTAAATTGGGGAATATCATCCCCCACTATCGCTCAGTTTTAATCCCCGCCCCAATTTTTTTACTAGATAATCAAAAAATTTGTTCTATTTGAGAGGAGCCGGTTTTGGTTTTTCGGTCTTTCTTCCCCAAAACCAAGACCGGCCAACCAAGACCGCCTTTTCCTTAAGACCAAAAAGGACCGAGGATGCAAGACCAAGACTGAGGAGTGCAAGACTACGAAAAATCAAGACCGACCTGAAAAACTTTATTTTAACTTTTTTAAAATATTATAAATTTTTTTTATTCAATATACAGGGTATTTCATACAGAAATGACAAAAATGTGGCGAGAATTGCCAAAAAAGGCCATTATTTAATAAATTTCTTTAATAAAATAATATTAAATGGATCACTTTTTTTTTATACAGTTTTTACAACATAAAAAGAAATTTTCAAAACATGTTTCAAAAAAATAGGATTTGACAAATGGTCGGACAACAGATATTTTGAAACCGTTTACGACAGAGAAAATAGGGAAAAAAGTTATAAAGCTGAAAATACCTTTCATATTCCAAATGTTTTTTTTTAATTAGCTAAGGATGTTTTTTTAAGGTTTTAATTTTTTTTTAAAACAAAAAAAATTTTTTTGAGGGAGGGATTCTTTAAAAATTCTAATAAAAAAAAAATACATTTTACGTTTTTTTTTCTAAATTTTTTCGTATTTAGTTTTTCACCATGACGAAGGGGTTTTTGGAGATATCAGCTTTGTGTTTTGTCACAGTATTGAGCCACCGATATAGAATGTTTATAAAGTATTTGTCAAACTTTGTACGGCAAACGTTTGACTTTTTTAAAAAAAAAGAATGAACCGAAAAGTTTTTTGAAAAATTTTTTTTTTAATAAAACCAATGTTTCTTTAAAACCCTTTTTTCACGAAAATTTCATATCGGTTTAAAAAATTAAATTTTTTTTTTGCTCACGCAGTACAATTTTTGTATTTCTTTTAATTTTATAGGCTTTTTAAAAAAAATTTTAAAAAAACCTTACCCCAAAATTTTTTTTCAACTAAATTTTTAAAAAAGGGGTTTTTTTTAATTCCCCAAAAAAATTGAGACCACCCTTTTATTTTTAAAAAAATGCTTTTAATCAAATAATTTAAACTGTGTGAAGGTTAAAATTTTTGGCATATTTTAAATTTTTTAATGCAAAATATAGTTTCCTTCTTAATTTTTTTTAAAAATTTTAAAAAAAAATATATTTTCCCATTTAAATTAACCCAAAAAAAAAAGCAAACCCGCAAGATTTAAAGTCCAAGACCAAGCCCGGGGGGTGGGCAAGACCAAGCCTTCCCTTTTTTGGTTGAAAGACCAAGACCAAGACCACGCTTGAAAAGAAAAAGGAAAAAAAGGCCTAGCCCTTTGGTTTCTTGCTCACCTAGTTTTATTTTTTTTGGGGCTTTTCCCCATATAAATCTTTTTTTTTTTTTTACAAAAAAATGACTAAACCCCGTTTATTTAAAAAAGGCCCCCCCCCAAACGGGGTTTCTTCTGTTAGATGGGAAAAAAAAGTAGGTTATATTTGAATGGGTGATCGAAGAACACCGTGTCCGTTCGGTGGGGCGTTTCCCTCTGAAATCCGTCGGGGTGATATTACTAAAAAAGTTAATAGAATAGTTCAAAGTGGTGGTATATTTTTTTAAAAAATGCCAAAAAAAAAATATCTGCAATTTGGGATCTTTGGGTCAAGCTGACGGAAACGGTAAAATATTTAAAATCCCCGCCCCCCGGTACTTAATGGGGTTGGGAAAAAATTCCCCTTAATAGAAAAAAGTAAACAAACTTTTTTGGATTAAAACCCTATTAGGGGGAAGGGGGGATTTCCCCAAACACACTGACGGCAATATTGATTAAAAAACCTGAATAAAAACTCGGGGAAAAAAAACTTTTCAATGTTTATGAATTGCATTTTTATAAAACGATGATTCTTTATTGTTAAAAATTATTTTTAAGGGGGGAAAAAACCTTTTTTTTTATTATCTGTTAAAGGCGATATACTTTACTTTGATGGTTTCAACCCCCTTGCTGGATCAAGTCAGGACAAAACTTTTGAATAATAAACCTACTAGAAAAATAAAAAGAAAAATGCCTCAACCCCTTTTTTTACTTTTTATTTTTTTTTTAAAAGTAGCAGCTGTCCAAAAAAAACTTGTTGTCGGTGCTTGGGATGTCAATTTAAAAATTTTTATTTTAAAACGATGGCCATTTTTAAACAAACAAAATATTTTTTTTAAATTTTTTTTTAATTTTTTTTAAAAATTTCCCCCAAATTTTGGGTTTTTTAAAGGAATTTTTTGTTTTTTTAAAACAAAACAAAAGACACTTCCAAAACCCCGGGGCCACAAATGGCGTTGGGTTAATTCTAGTCCTTGGGGTTTTGGGAAGGGTTATACAAACCTTTTTGGGGGCTTATCAAGATTTAAAAAAAAACAAATATATTTATAATTTTATAGAACCAAAATAAAAATAAAATTTTTAAAAATTTTATTAAAAGGGGGGAAAAAAAAAAAACATTTTTTTTTAAAAAAGGGGTTTGGGGAAAAAATAAAAAACATAAATCATAAATCTTGTTTTGTCAAGTAAAGCTTCATAAAAACATGAATTGAAAAAATTTTAAAAAAAACATAAAAATTTTTTTTTTAACGGGGAAAATGTAAACACTTAGCCAGGAAAAAAATCGTAAAATTTTTTAAAAAAAACCCCTGGGCGGATTTGATAACAAATACTAGTTTACGTTAAATGGTTTTAATTCGAAATAACAAAACTCATTAAAATATATAAACCCGTATAATCCCGTTTCGTTTTGGTTTTCGAATTTAACTTTAATAGTTGTAATTGCTCTACTATTTCAGTCTATTAGTTTTTAAATTACTTTTTTCTGTCCAATTGTTCAAAAATCAATTATTTGATTATACTCATAGATGTTGGAATAGTACAGAAAACACAATAAACACTAACTTACGGTCCAACATTGGAAAAGGACGTAACGCGTAACTAAAGTCGATACTTTGTTGCCAGCTTGTAAATATTTAAACATTTTTTAATAAAATTGCCTTTATGTTCTATATTTAAAATAAAAACTGGGCACAAAAATAAATAAATTACTAGATTTGATTTTAAAAAATAAATAATTAGAAGATAATGTTGCTACGTAAACCCTTATTTATTTATTTTTATTTAGTTAAATACGCTTCGCAAATTCCTTTTGCGGGCGAAATGCCGGTTCAACGCGCGTGGAATTTTACAACCTGTCCGTTGATAAATTTAATGAACAGATCAGGTGTAGCGCGACGTTGCCTTGGGTTTCTTTAAGTGCTTTGGGGTGTTTTTATTAAAACTATTTACAAGCTTATATTAAAAACTCTAAAATGGTGCGTAAATGTGTTTTGTGTAAAAAATTGGACTATTTACGCGAAGATGTGTCGTTTCATAGGTAAGTTAGGTTATGTTGGCAAGGCAATGTTTTTACAAAGGTCAGTGGCGTAGAATTACAGTATACTGAAGAAAGGAAAAAGACCAAAGGTAATTAATGCATTGTACCTGTTTTATTTTATTAGAATATTATTGAATTTATTAGTTTGTTAGTGGGTTTATAATATTTTGGGAGAAATTATACATTATACAGAAAGATCATCTAATATTTTAGGTTTCCCTCAGATCCAATTACAAGAACCATTTGGTTTCTCTTGTAGGAATTGATGATGGACAACATTTACCTTTGCACCCTGTGCTATGCTCGGACTATATTGATTCACAGTATATTTTGGTTAAGGCAAAAAATATTTTAGGCCTAAAGCCATCCCAAAAAATTGCACATAATATATTTATTTGACAATCAATTTTTCTAACATATAAATATTTTTTATAGAATTTATTCTTTATTTTTAATTACTGTGACTGCTTCAGAAGGGGAAGAAGAAAGGAGGTAGGTGGAAGTTAAGTTTAAAATCATATCCGAAAAAAAAACGTGCTTAAAAAAAGGTATTGAATATCTTTTAACCAAATACTTAAAATTTATTTTAGAAAAAAACATTTTAAAATAATGCATCTCATTCTTTTTACAGAAAGAAAAGGTATGTTTGTAGGGGATATGACCAGCAGCGATTTTTCCACCCAAAAAAAAATAAAAGAAATATTACATTGTTAAAAGACACTGTAAAATTTTAAAGAAAAAAATTATAAGTTGCAAAAGTCTGTAGAAAGATTAGAAATTGAATAACGTCATTGAAGGTTTTTTGCATATATAAAAAATTATATATCTAACCTAATATCATTATATATATTTAACTACATATTATATATATTGTATATATATATATATATATATATATATATATATATATATAATATATATATATATATATATATATATATATATATATGGTATATATATATATATCTGAGACCTCAGAATCCATTATAAGAGAGCAGCAGGATTCATCATATTCCTTGGGTGTAATTTGGTACTCAATAAGATGTCTACTAGACGAAAAATTGAATGGAATGGCCATAAATTCACAGGATATGTAGACATTGGCACTGGTTTAAACGCAGACACACTTCCAGAAGCCAGGAAAGCACTAGTGTTAATGCTGGTCAGCTTAAATTGCTTATGAAAGGGGCCCATTGGGTATTTTTTGTTGAATGGATTGAGCAGCCACTGAAAAAGATGGACTTGTAACAAAATACCTCGAATTTATCCATAAAAGTGATTTTTTAGTAACATTCCTGACATTTGACGGAGCTCAAGTTAACTTCATGATGGCAAAGAAACTGGGGGTAGAGTTTAGTAATCACTTAAATCTAAAAGCAAGTTTTTTGCACCCAATAACAAATAGTGACGTATATATTTATCTAGACCCCTGTCACATGATTGTCAGAAACTACTTTTGGTCACAAAATGACATACTACTTTTGAACAATGAGAAGTCAGTTCGTGTTATGATAAGAAACAGCGCGCTAAAGAATTACATGCAGCCACAAAAGTTCGACTAAGGCACCTACAGTGATGAATGTCCGTCTTGTAAGGCAAACACTTAGCAAAAGTGTAAGTAATGCTATAACCTTTCTTTGACAGGATCAAGAATGTAGTGATTTTATAGATCTTACCAAATTAATCTTTAATTTTTTAAAATTCGTATACATTATAAAACAATAAAAATCCTGGATAAAGCAAAAATAAATGGAACGAGGAGTATAAATACCAAAACTATTTTATTTGGGCATAAGTAAATAATTTTTTATTTTTGTCTAATTTCTTATATTTTATGATATTTTTTGTGTACCTTATTATAATAAAAAGTATCCCCAGTTTTTGTCTTTTTTTATTCGTTTATAACCCACATTATTCTGTATTTATAGGAGAAAAGTAGTTTTGTTTAAATAACCAATGTACCAAAAATACGTTATGTTTTTTTGAATAGAAATATTTTATAATTATTTAAGTTGCTAATTATTATTTTTTAATAAAATTAAATTAAAGAGAAAATCATAATTAGAACAAATAACAAATCAATATTTTTAATAAATTTATTCATAACAAAATCTTCTAACATAAACCATACGCCACTGGTCGAAACTGCAGGGCTTCGTACATTGTTGTCTTGATCTTTTCTAATTTTTCTTCTATCCTTTTTCCCTTACATGATTTTATTGAAAATGTATGGGACAAAATAAAGTGTCACTTTTAAATGTAATGTTAAGTATTTTCTTTCTTTCGTCTGAGATTATACTACACTTCACGGCACAAAATTCCGCCATCTAAAATGTACGATTTAGTTTGATGAATTATAATTTTTTATTTGTATTTTGATTTTTACGACTTTTTTAACAGTTTATAGGTGCATGTCTTCGCATTGTTTTTACTATTCTGGTAATACGCCCTTTTTGCTTATGTGGTATTATACGTGGATGAATGAAAACGTTGTATTTTGTCCTTACTTTAAACACCTTTGGAAAAATTGGGAAAGCTGATTTCTTTCCTATAAGCTTTGAGGTGTTCCTATAATTTTGTTTTTTCAATTATCCCATTATCTTTTTTCTTGTAAGAGTACCAGAATTTTAAATAAACAAAAACATGGATTTTATGGTTCTTTTTATAAAAAAACATTACCACTAATTTAAAAACAGAAATAACAATTTAATAGCTGGTAAGTTTCTTCTAGCAGCAATGACAGCTCGCAATCTTCTTATCGTCAAACAAATAGTGTTTCTTATTCTTTCTGGAAAATAGTATAATATTCACATTCATCCGCTGGTGCCAAACTTAACTTTACTTTTTCTGGCGGTATAAGATGACAAAAAAAGGCTCTTTTTAATTCTTCCCAGAAATGCCCGTTCGAATTAAAATCTGGGCTGCATAGGGGCCATTTCAATCTTCTCAATTCTTATCCAGATACTCATTTACCATGTGAGCAACGAGCGTTATCGTGCATCAATGTGAATTGGTTCCCAACGAAAGACGAAAATGGAACCAGCACATCTTGGTGAACGTCTTTAATGTAATGATGGGCGCTTAGAGCTCCACTTTTGTTTATTTTTAAGACTACATTAAATTTGTGTTAAGGTGTTCGTTTAGAATTGTGCAGCTCTTACAAGAAAAGGAATAATTAAATAATTCAAAAAACAAAATCTTAGAGATGTCTTCAAGATTATAAGAAAGGACTTTAAAACAAAAACCTCAATTCTTCCACAGCGTTTTTTAAAGTTAGAACACTACATTTACCCACGAATAATAGCACCTAAGCAAAAAGTGATATCCTATTACAAACATAAAGAATCCGGCGTAAATTTAATTTAATTTTGCCACCATAAACTTTAAATTTTAATATCTAGCACAAGTAATAAATTAATATCCTTTTTAAGTTTTGGGAATTTTTTATAAATTACGTCCCTTACTTTAAAAATATTTTTTTTTTAATAAAACGTTATTACCAACACTACATTTTTATAAATTAATTTTTCTCAAACCAATTATATACATTTTTAGATCTGTAACATCCGAAAATTGCCTATAGATAATTCCGGAACTTTAAATTAATTAAGGTCGGCTCAAGACGCATTTAAGTATTTAGGCCAATAAGAAACTTTCCTAAGACAAATGGAACTACTTGCAAAAGTGGGTGGAAGACATAAAGCAATAAGTTCCGCAAAGGGATAATGATGATACCATGGCTTCTGTGTTAAATTAATCTATGCGTTTAAACTTTACACACGGAGTAAGTTGGGATTTAGGACAATGCACTTTGTAGGCAGTTTGATGTTTTTACCAATGAAGTCGGTGCAACGCTAATAAATTTACAAAGTTGAGACTAGGACAGCTTTCTTATTGTTTAAATGCATAAAGTTTATGCTCAGAATAAAGGCCTTTTTATTGAAGTTTTTATTTAGAACAGATCAGTCAAGATCTTAGCCTTTCACAACACACGTTAGCTTGAAGTTCCGTAGAAATACAAAAAAAAAAAAAATAGGAAAGGCCATTTGATTTATTGCTGCATTTTTTATTATTTTTGATCTAATATTCATAAACTAATGTACCGGGTGTTCAAATAAGAAAGGACGCCTGCTGAATCTTAGAAAATGTTTATTGCACAGCGTTGGGGAAAAATATTTTAAGTAAAAGTGGTCAAGAGAAATAGCTGAAAATTATTTTCAAGTTTCTGAAATGACCGCTAGGAAGCGTAACTGCGATCTTAAATCTAAAAAGTGATGTTTCTATAAATTTTGCTATATTAACCTAAAAAAGTCGAGGATAATTTAAACCTTTTCGTTTGACAATTTTTGCTGTATCTCTAAAAATAAAGTGGTGGGGGGTATTTAATAGTTTTCGTAAAAAACACTCTGTATCTTCAAAACGGCTAAGCCGATTTTAACAAGCTTAGTCCAGTTGACAAGAACTTTTCTTTGGCTATTAATGATATAATATTTGAAGTTTTGTTAGTTTCACATGTCGCCGCTAGAGGGCTTTTTTGGATATACTGACAGAAATGGTTAATTTTCTCAAAAAAGGTTATTGCAAATAATGCTGAAACCAGCTCGCGGAAACCGCATCTTGATATCTTATTCCTAACCTAAAATTTAGGCCATAGAACATTTTATTCGTCAATATCTTAAAAACTATAAAAGCTACAAGCAATTTTATATAACGTAAATTATATATTTTTATAAACCCTTTAATTTAAGTTACATAATCGTTTTGTCTTAATGCAATACTTTACGAGTTATAATAAAAAAATCGACTTCCAGGGGTATACCTTAAAAAAATCCTGAAAATTCGATTTATTGATTATAATTCGTAAAGTATTGCAAAAAGGCAAAAAGATAAAATAATTTAAAATAAAGGTTTTGTAAAAATACATAATTTGTGTCATATAAAATTTCTTGTAGCTTTAATAGTTTTTGAGATATTGACGTATAAAATTTTCTTTGGCCTAAATTTTAGGTAAGGAACAAGATATCGAGATACGGTTTTCTCGAGCTTGTTAAAGCATTATTTAGCCATTTTTTATAAAAAAATGAACCAATGCGTTTAATTTTTTTGAGAAAATTAACCATTTCTGTCGGAATTTCGAAAAACGCCCTCTAGCGGCGACATGTAAAACTTCAAATATTATAACATTTATAGCTCAAGAACAGCTCTTATTAACTAGCTCAAGTTTGTTAAAATCGGCCTAGCCGTTTCAAAGATACAGGGTGTTTTTTACGGAAAATCTTTAAATACCCTCCACCACTTAATTTTTAGAGATACAGCAAAAATTGTCCAAAAAAAAGGTTTAAACTATTCTCAACTTTAAAAGTCGTGTATTTTTTTGTTAGGTTAATGAGAAAAAATTCACAAAAACATCTCTTTTTTAGATTTAATATTGCAGTGACGCCCCCTAGCGGCCATTTCAGAAACTTAACAGTAATTTCCAGCTATTTCTCTTGATCACATTTACCAGAAATATTTTTTCCAACGCTGTGCGATAAACATTTTCTGAGATACAGCAGGCGTCTTTTCTTATTTGGACACCCGGTACAGGTATTTATTTTTAAACTTACCACCTATGTTATCTGCGAAAATAGACAGGTCTGTGAATTTTGCCGAATTACGTCAACAAATTTATTGATAGGAAAGGTTTTTTTAAAAAATTGAATGATACTACTTAAAGCCCCTAACCCCTAGGGCTAAAGTTTTTAAATGAGACAGGGGGTCATGTGATACATTATTTTAAAGGGCTTTTAATTCTGTACATTTTGAAGGCCGCTTTTTAAATTTGACCTTAGTATTGCGAAATAAAACTTATTTTAATGTTTAAATACGTATTATTATTCAAGTGGCTTAAAGTGTTCACTACTGACTTCTTCACAATAAAATAAACTTTGTTTTGATTCTTGACGTACATTTTAAAAAGTCTTCCTAGATGATGCTGTTAAGCGATTTTTCAAATCCTGTATGTTTTGGCGAGCGGTCTTATAAATTACCGACTTCAAATGACCCCAAAGAAAAAAGTCATTCGGGCTAAAATCAAGGGTCAACATTTCTGGCGTAGTGAGGGGGTCCCCCGTCTGGTTGAAAGTGAAAAAGCTTTTCATTAATTATCGCGTTACCAGCCTCGTTCATCTAAATTTCCACTGATTTTCTAATAAGTGGATAAATTGATTCCTCCAATAGGTTTGAGTAAAATTCTCCCGTCAGATTTTTATTTAGGTTAAAGGACCTATTACAGCATCACCGAGATTTCCCGCCCAAACAATATTTTTTTCTGGGTAGAGCGTATGACCCTCTCTAAAAGTATGAGGGTTCTCATAACTCCAATAGCGACAATTATGCTTACTGCCAGCTCTATTAACGCAAAATGTACCTTGGGGATTTTTTAATAAAGTTATTTTTTTCACAAAATTGCAGTCTACGATCTGGGCCATCTTTATTTAATGCTTGTAGAATTTGAATTTTAATTTCAATTCTTTCTTTTAGAGAGTAAACCATTGTAATTACACAATGTGACAGTGGCGGTTCCTCCATAGGAGCACAGGAGCACGTGCACCCCCAAAAAAATTTTAAATTAAAATTATTTTTTATTTTGCATTATCCGGACCTCCCTAATTTATCGTACGCTAATACAAAACATAGTGTATTAGCTCCCTAACGACGAGCTGACGGAGCCGAAAGGATCCGATTACGGCCGTTTGACGTTCGACGCCAATCGGCCGGTTGCACGTGCGTTTATGTAGGCGTGATTTATGCAATTTCTATGGAAGATTATGTCAGCGGGCGGAGGGGGGCAATGCGATTATTAATAGAAAGAGGCGCACACTTTTTATGTGCTCCATATAACTATTTGGCGCTGTTACTGCGACAATTTAGGGTGCGTTTCAGTTCTTTCACTAAAAATGGTCCGTGTTACGTAATTTTTTATTTTTTCATTTGCTTCTATACCTTTTAAGACCCAAGAAATAACTTTTGGGCGTGACATCCTATTAAAATCTTGTCTCTGCTTTGTTGGCCTCCAGTCGTTTTGTATTTTTGTGTTTTACGTCTAGTGCACCCCCTTAAATACTTACCACGAGCCGCCACTGCAATGTGGTCACACGAAATTGAAAATGAATTGTTGTATTTACACAAACCTGACAATGACTTTAGTTTGAATTTGTTTTAAAATGTCATAAAGAGGTAAAGAAAATAAGCGGTTATATTTGTAAATCTTAATAATAACAAATTAGTCTTGATTTATTTAACATGCCCTTAAAAAGTTGGAACAGTGGTGCGTTGAACACGCTCTATCTGTAAATCCCAAGAAAACAGAAATGGTTCTGTTTACAAAGAAAAAGAAACTAGGGAACCTCAGAGCACCCGTTCTTTTCAATACAGAACTGAGCTTCTCAACAGAGGTCAAATACCTTGGTATTACCTTTGACAGTAAGCTAACGTGGAATTCTCACTTGGAGAATAGAAAAAAAGCATATATTGCTTTTGATCAATGCCGCAGAACCATAGGAAAGACTTGGGGATTCTCTCCCAAAGTAGCCCATTGGATCTACAGGCCATAATAAGACCCATGGTAACTTACGGTTCCATATGTGGTGGTCCAAAACAGAACAGATTACGGCAAAACATAAGCAAGATCAAATTCAAAGAATAGCATGTTTAAACATCACAGGTGCTATAAGGACTACACCGACTAGAGCTATGGAGGTGATATTGAATCTCACCCCCTTGATATATTTGTAAGGGAAGCGTCTCTGATGACTCTAGCACGCCTTCGCATGGTCGGTCTAGACACTAATGTAGGCACTGGCTCAACTGGACGACACTTGTGGAGGAATGTTACAAGGGAACTTCCAATTCTACAGGCAAGAGCGGACTCAGTTGCAGCAAGGTTTGTTTTCAATAAACCCTACACAATTAACATAAGAGGAACAATTACCAATAAAAGGCGAGTCTAAAGGAACCATTAGCCTGTACACTGACGGCTCTAAGACCAAGGTGGGCACAGGCTGTGGCATATACTCACCAACCATAAACCTGAAAATCGGATGGACAATGGGCGCCGAACCCAGCGTGCTTCAATCCGAACTGACAGCCATAACCATAGCGGCTTACGAAATTAAAAGCCGCAACATCGCCAACCATACGATCTGTATTTATACAGACAGTAGGCAAGCATTACTAGCCCTGAAAAGACCACGAATTATTTCGGGACTAGTACTAGAATGTTATCAACCCCCTGACTAACATCTCTTAAATAATGTGGTCAACCTAGCCTGGATCAAGGAACATGACATATCTAAAGGTAATCATACCGCTGACTCGCTGGCCAGGGCGGCTGCGGGACGGAAACTAGTTGGTCCCGTCCCCACCACTGGACTGACAACAGCAGCGATTAAAGACATCATTAAAGAATACTCCCATCGACTGTTTAAAGGGAAATGGGATGATACTACAAACTCAATTTTGCAAAAATAATGTTAAGCTATCCAGACGAGTCAATAGCGAAAAACCTTATGATGTCCAGAAGGAACCTCCGAACACTAACGGGCGTTCTAACTGGCCACTGCGGGCTACGAGGACACCCTATTTAAAATGGGTCTAACGAACACGGGATTACGTAGAGGCTGTAACAGGAGGATGAGACCGTGGAACACATTCTTTGCGATTGTCACCCCCTCACATTCGAACGGAACTCCATGCGGGGCACGAATTGGCCATTACTGGCCGAATAGGAGATTCCACATAAAGATGTCGTCAACTATTTTAAATCAATAGGTTGGATGACGCAGTGAATCCCCCGCCTGTACAAGAGGAAGCACAAAGGACCTACTGAGGTCTAGGTGCAGTGGTATATTACCACCCTCTAAACATTCAGATCAGAGAGATAGGCTTGATTTAAAGAGGTACCAGATAAGGTTAGAATTGCATAGTTTAACTGATTTTTTAGGTTGATCTTTGTTTTTATTATGTTTGAGATTTATGCGACAGAGAACTAATTTTATTTTTTTTTATTATCATGTCTATTTTAGCCTTAAAATGGGTGATAATCCACAGAGGCAAAGCCAAATTTAACAAATGGGTCGCCAAAATGTACAGAATAAAAAGCCCCTTAGAATGATGTATCACACGACCTCTAGTGTCATTTATAAATTTTAGGGAGGTAGCCCCATAAGTGGGGGAGTTAGAAAAGCACCATCCAATTTTTCCTAAAAAACCTTCCCCCTCAATAAATTTGTTAAAGTGTTTTTGCAAATAGCGTGGGTGGTAAGTTTGAAAATACACACCCTGTAGAATTAGGGTTTTTTGTTAAATTGATTCTTTATATAGGAAAAAAAAAATATAATACAAAATATAATACAAAAAATAATTTCATGTCGTCATTGGTAGTACAATAGTTAATTTTAACAGACTTATTTTTGACAAATTTAGTATGAGTATTATTTTCTTATTTTTTAAGACACTTACAACTCTAAGAAATAAATAAAACTTGGTAAAATTAAACGAGCTAAAATTGACAAATTTGTGAAAAATGTGGGAGTAATGACAAAGAATAAATTTCTTGTCATAGAAATTTAATATACCAGCAAGTTATTTGATTAAGGTGTTTGATGTCCAGTTGCATCAACAATTTTAGGGAACCCCTACTGTTAAGTATACCTTAAATCTTCGGTATAGACAATCAAATTGTTTGTTTGGTCATTTTAAGGATTACCTTACGCTAAGTGTTTCTTAAAATTTTGGTGCAGCCGGCCAGGATATACCCAACAATATATTTTTGTTTATTATTATATTCCTACTCAATTTAATATTTTCAGTATGCAAAAAATAGCGTTAGCAACACTCAGTAAGTTCTTACTGGTTTCGGTTGTTTTGGAGATCTAGACCTTAATACTTAAACTATTATTATTTTGATATAACAATACAACTTCATTTCCTTAATTTTCTTACATAGGAACTCAATATATCAGCTAGGTTGATTATGGTTTTTAATTTCCAGTTGCACCAACAATTTTAAAAAAACCCCCCTTAACGTTAATTTTTGGGGAGTTATTAATTTTTAAAAGACAGGAAAATAGATGTCCACATGTTACATAAGACTTTAGAATCGCAAAGCA
The DNA here is from genome assembly GCA_019359885.1 of Listronotus oregonensis. Lineage (NCBI taxonomy): Eukaryota > Metazoa > Arthropoda > Insecta > Coleoptera > Curculionidae > Listronotus > Listronotus oregonensis. The sequence goes on from JAHBCN010000062.1 coordinate 262,843, forward strand.
CAAATGTAACTTTAGGGGAGTACCTACTGAAAAACGGGTTGTTTTAAATAAATTAATGTTTAATTTTACTTGAATTGGAAAAGCTGCCTAAATTTTTAGTGAATTTTGAAATACAAAGCATCTTCGGGATATAAATTTTGAAAATTTTACTGTTATTAAAGCCCTACATTAAAAAATTTTGCTTTCTGCGCTGTGTGATAATTATGTAATAAATAAACATTAATAGTAAAATTTTAAAATTGAGGCCAGTAAAAATTTTTCGGGGTATAAATAAAAGTGGAATTGATGTACTTTACAAAATAATAAAAAATTAACTTTTCTGAAACTTTACAATATCTGCCACGCCCAGTCCAAGAACGCAAAAAAAATAGTGACTTGGAAATTGATCTTACAACAATCGACATAATAATAAAGGGCCAACCTGTAAGTTGAAACGAAAAGCAAATTTTTTTTTTGCCGGTCCGGATAATCATCATCAAAATGTCACCAAAATGTTCCCGTGCCTGGTTAAGGTTTTAGTTATGGACACCGCGTTAAAAGGTCATTTTTTTTCCATACCTTAAAACGGAACATTGGCAAAGGGAGGCAATTAAGAGAGCTTAAACCCTTTTTAAAACTTTGGGCCCGTGTACTTCGTACCGCCGCTCGAATTTGGGTCATGGGGGTGTTGCAATTTTTAGAACGATAAATTTAGTTTTTAAATTACCGAGTTAATGGTCTAAGTTTTTTTGGAAGGGATTTTGGAGTGCGCTAGTGTAAAAATTGATAAACTGAAAAGTATTATAGTCATTGTTTTCGTCCACCTTCAGGTGGTTTTGGATTTTTTTTTAACCCTTTTTTTCAGGATTTACTGTTATGTTTCAATTTTTAAAAAATGTTATTATAGGAGGTGATTTTAACCTAAATTTTTTTGGAGGCCAGTGCTAATTTGACAATTTTAACTGATTCTTCTGCACTGCTTTAAAATTATTGTTCCCAAAAAAGGAACCCCCGGGTAGCTATAAGCTCAACAGGATGATATTTTTAATTAGTGAAGATTTGGGAAATTAAAGAAATGTTGTAACCCCCACAGTATCTGATTATTATTTCCTCAATTTCTAGGAATATCTGTAAATGATCTGTTCCAAAGACCGAATTTTTAAATGAATATAGACGAAATTTTGTAATAAAAAACAACTCGTTTTTGTTCAAAGTTTACAGTCTGAAGTTTTGGAGTGATGTTTTCCTCCAGTCATTCCTGACAAGGCCTTTGATATATTTTCCAATTTGCTCTTATTTTTTTTTTTAAACTCTTTCTCTACAACGACGTCTTCTTAACAAGAAAGGTTAAAACGCATAAATTAAGTCCAGAATTATTACACTTAAAAAAGGTAACTCTTTTCCGAACTATCTAAACAGACGGCGTTATAAAGATTTATCCATATATTTAAACCCGTTCAGGAAAAGCTAAAATTATCTAGAATTAAATATCACGATGAGATCTAAAAATGCACAAAAAATCAGGGCTTTTTTGGTGGGTTTATAAATAAATTGCAAAAGAAAAGATTAACAAGAAAGGAAGTAGAAATTTTGGACAATGGGGAGGTGTCCGATGAAAGGTTGCAAAAATTTTAACATTAACTTGGTTGGTGGGATGGTAACCCTGTCCATAAACGATTGATTTTGATTTTTTCCGTAATGTACCTTCTTTTTGGTAAGTTTTTATATTCCCTTTATTGGGAGCAGGACTTGCATATTTTCATAGAAAATTTTAAAAGAATCCAATGCCCTTTGGATAAATATCAAACAATTTGTTAAAAAAATTAAAAATCAGTTTTCCTATTCTTGTTTTTCTCTAACTTATCAATTGGAAAACGGATTTTCCAGAGGACTAAAATTAGCTACCGTCATACCAATATATAAAAGGGGGATTTAATTTATATACCAATTACAGGGGTATAAGTCCACTTTCGCCCATCCTAAGATATTTGAATTCCAATTAAAACAGTTAAAAGTTTCTTGACAAATAACAAGTTACTTAATTATCAGGGATGGAAAATAGGGATAAAGGTAATAAACAGCACATGTGCATTTAAAAGTGGAAATTTTGAAATTGGTATTTTTTGTGTTTTGGGACTTTTTGTGGATTTCTGGCTTTTGATTTTTGACAACACCGATTTATTTTGGAAAAAATTTTTACGGTATGGGGTTAGGGGGTTCCTTTAAATTTTTTTGAAAGTTTCTGGAAAATCGCTTTAGTTTGGGACGGCAAACCGGGAAGAGTGAAAGGAGTCGTATTTTCCGAGGAAAAAAGGGATCTTATTGGGTCCTTTACTCTATTTGATTTATTCGAAGAATTTTAATTATCTTTAAATTTCAAATATATTACAGTTTGCTACGTTTTAAGATACTAAATTTTATTTAAAAAAACCCTTAGTGTTAAAAATTAGTAGGAAAAGAATGTAAAATTATTTTGTGGCGAAAAAAAAATTTTCTTAATTTAAATACAAGCAAAACCACAGCTCTTTTGTATTCATCAAGGGATTAGATAAATTTACATTTTTGGAAAGTACGGCAAGTCCCATTAATTGTGGGGGAAACCACTAAAATGTTAGGTTTGAATCTGGATTTTAAGTTGCAGTGGAACCGCATTTTAGATTTTCTCTGTGCAAAATTACGTACTGCTTGTTATGTTTAAATTTCAAGTCCCAAAAAATTGAGGAGAGACACCTTCTTACCTTTTTTTTATGCAATTTCATGCCTTTAAAATATGGGATTATTTGATGGTGGGGTGTTTAGGTTGATAGGGTTTTTTTTCAAAAGTACGCAGTTCGGTAATCAGTGGTTTAACAAATCCAGAAACATGTCGTGACGCTTTAAGACATTAAAATTTTGACCTTTTATTCAACCTATATTTTGGGAAATGTGCATTTATGTTTACAGAAATAGAGGCTTATTTGTAACTAATGGTATGCAACACGATCACAACACTAGAAATGGAGCTTTATTGGTTCCGGACAGGCATCGGACAGCAACATACCAAAAACATTTTTATTTTAATTGTTGTAAATGTTATAATTCCCTTAATGATGACATAAAAAACTCCAAGAATATCAATGTTTTTAAAATAAATTAAAAAAGTTTCTACTAGATAGAACTTGTTACTGCTTGAAGATTTTTTTTCAAAGTAAAATCTACTTCATTACTGTTGTTTTTCTTTTTACTCTTTATGTAAGTTATTTTTTAGTACAAAACGTTTTGACTGTTTTTTTTAAATATTTTTTTGTTAATTTATAGTATTTATTTTAAAGGAATTTTTGACTTTTTCGTTAATTTTTGTGCTGTTTGTACTTTTAAATTGAGGAAATAAAAATTATCTTTATCTTTATCTTATCTTTATCTATTCCTTAAATCTCCAATGTCTCCAATCACATTGCTTGTTTGGCCATTTTGAAGATAACCTTATGCTAAGGGTTCCTTAAAATTGTTGGTGCGACCGGTCATGATATACCTAACAATATATTTTTATCTATTTTAATATTCCTAATCAACTCAATATTTTGAGTGTGCAAAAAATATCGTAAGTATTACGATCAGTAAGATCTTACTGGTTTCGGTTGTTTTACATATATAGACTGCGTCTCGATCTCTAAATATATCCTCAACCAGTAAGAAATACTTACTGATCTTAATACCTAATAAACTATTACTTTTAAATAACGATACATTTTCTGAAACTTTTTACCCACTCTACCAATTTTATTTTTTAAATTTCTTGTCATAGAAGGTCAATAAACCAGCTAGGTATTTGATAAAGGTAATTGATGGCCAGTTGCACTAACTTTTTATAAATCCCCCAGCGATAGATATTCCTTAAAGCTCCAATGTAGCCAATTACATTGCTTGTTTGGCCCTTTTAGGGATTACCTTATGCTAGGAGTCCCTTCCTAATAGCATATGTTTTTCAATTTTTTTTATTTCTTCTTAAGTAGTTTCTTACTGGTTTCGGTTGTTTTGGAGATCAAGACTCAGTCTAGATCTCCAAACACATCCTCAACCAGTAAGGAACTCTTACTGACCCTAATACTTAATATACTAATATTTTAATATAACCATACAATTCTTGGAACTTTTTACCCACTTAACCAAATTAATGAAAACCTGTTATCTAAATTTAAAAATAAACCTTTACTTTTTTAACCGTTCTAAATCGTCCACTAGCTTCTTAAATGGCAAATTTTAACGGTGGCCCGAGATAATTCCTTTGAACGTGGTATTAATTACTGCCAAGAAAACTTTGTAATCTCCTTTAGACCCTTGCTAGGATAAGAGACCAACTTGCACAAAAGAGACAAAGATTTTCATTTAACCGGATTTAGTTGAAGGCAAGGAGATTTGGTAGGGTTTTACAGTTTTTTAAGTGTCAATTGGCGATAAGCTCACACCGACCTACTGTCTTAGCCTTTTTGTGGATGTCGTCTAGACATAATCTAGATAGAATCGCTATGCTTTGTTTTTATCAAAATACTAAATAGTCAGGTAAGTTTACGGTAACATCCACTAATTATGTATGTAACAAACTTACTTTTTATAGTGTTTACAAATACCTTATTGATGCGTAGGATGATAAGTTAACTACAGAGAGTAACATAAGGGTTGGGAATAAATTAAACAGTGGATTTCTCAATAATTTAATTTTATCGTAGGTAGTTTTGCTTAAAGAATAATCGTTTCTAAGGTACAGGATGTAAAAAAAATACAATAAAATTGGTTTCATTGTAATGACCTTTAGATCCTAAAAGATAATGGAACAAAATTGTAGATAGAGCCCAATTGGATTCTGTCCTAGTAACACTAAAAAAATTGATTTTTTAGTTTACCGAGTAGCGTGCTTACCGATATTACCGTAGAGTTAAAAAATATGGTATGTCACTGGTTAATTTTTTTTTGATAATTTTCTTAAATTTGATTATGCATTGGTACTTAATGTATTTTTTGACATTTTTCTGTACTTAAGGATCTTTTTTCATTGCGTACGAAAAAAAATATAGTAACATTACCAGAAGTGTAAAAGCATAGTCATTATCAAGAATAATTTGATTCATTTGTAAAAACTACTTGCATCGGTCTTTTAAAGAGATTTTTAAACGGTTCAGATATAATACTACTAACTCATCAACAATAATAAATGTACCCATAAGTAAACAGCAGCAGCAGAGTAATAACCAATTAACAATAATTATTCCAATAAAAAAAAACACTATAGGCTAAAAATGCTACCCCTCAGCTCCAACCCATTTTCCAATGCTCCTCTCTATAAATTCTCTTACTCCGGCAAAAATTTCCCCTGCACATCTCGAATTTGCTGATATTTCATTTGACCAGGACTCTGCCCGTCAAGAGTTTTATGCTATAAAAAACCAGCAGTATGCAAGATGTCCGGGAAAATGAGAAAAATCTCTCAGATAGGAAAAAAAAGAAGGAAAACAATACTTGAAGTTTATTACGAAGATACTGGCTCCCAAAGAGCTTATTTTTATGTAATTTCAAGTGGGACTCTAAATGTTGTACTATCAAAGAAAGTCTTGTGAATTACTCACAACTGAACGAAAGGACTAGCTATGACACTCATGACCCCCTTTTTACGCCCTGTATTAATGAGAACCTTGGACAACATTTTTTTTAACCTTTAACTATTAACTTAAAATTAAGCACTTCTTATTTATGTTGCTAATCCTAATCCTTTTCGAAAAAAAACTCATTTTATTACATCAAGTAGTTGGCGAATTTTGATAGAAGATACATCTTTCTTTCTGTCAAATGTTCAACCTTTAACCATTCATATAATAACAAAATGCAATATAAAATAAGAGTTTTACTTAACTTTTACCAAGACTTTAACTTTGTATTAAAACTATTGTGTTAATCACAGGAAAACATTCTTCTTTTTTATATTCAACCCCACAGACCTTAGAGGACTAATAATTCAAATAAAGTGACGTTTTTTTGAAAACAATAAGGATAATCGATACGAATAATGAGTACCTAATGTTTAGTTCATAGTTATAAACGTTGTACAGAGTTCCTATTAATACATGGCGTTAAAAAAGGAGTGATTAGTGTCACAGCTAATCCGTCCCTAAAGCTGTAAGTAATCCACATTACTTTCTTTATTGGTAATTCCTAGAGTCTCACTTGGTATTACATCTTATTAAAATTAATTTAAATCCTAATAGTTTTAATATAAAACAAATGTATTACTTATTATAAAGGAACATTTTTAAAGTTTCAAAGTGACGTTTATTTTCCATATATTTATTGTAAAAATACACTTTTTTTAATTTTGGGACATAATAAATATATAAAGTACTTTTTATGTCAGTGAAAGGTCATTAATAGAGTCATGCAGCTGAAATAAAGTTGGGGTAAACATCTGATATTATATTACCAGAAAAAATGGGCCTATTAGCTAATTATTTAAAATGTTGCATCACACATCTTAAAACAAAACTGATCGCCGATTTAACTTTACTTTCATATCGATAGATCTGGAGGCTAACTACGAACATGTATATGCGAAACACTTTTGCTTAAAAGTAATTAAATTAAATATACAGGGTGTCCCAGAAGTAATGGGACACAGAGCAACAGCAGATTCCTTAGGTCAAAATAATACAATTAACGTAAACTTGCCTTATCCCAAAGTTGATAATAACTAAGATACAGAATGTCAAATTTTTAATTTTGTTTTTGTTTTTTCGTAATAATTTTTTTAACTAAACAAAATTGGGAGTTTGGGGGTACTTTGAAGCGTGAAATTTAAATTCGTCCATGCTTTTGATGTTGCTAGTAGAGGGCGCCAGCCACGGCCTACCTCACTTGTTTTAGATGGCATAACTTTTTTTAAGTTTAGTATATTGATCTGTTTATTAAAAAATAAGTTACTTTTATTCCCGCTGTGTCAAAAATGTATACTTCATTTAGGTCTCTAAGGTCGACTGTTTTCGAGATAAACGCAATGGACGGAGGACCCCGCAATGCATGGAGGTAAGTAACACGCGGCATCGTCATTCGGCATGCCGATCGTAGTGTTAAAAGTAACACGCGAGCTGGCCAATTTACTAGTGATATCGAGTGCTACTTTGCACTATACTCTTTTACCGCGAAAACATCCAAAATCCACAGTCAATCAAGAAAACAATTAAAACGCTTCCTTTATTGGACCTTCAAAGTTACTAGCACGCATTCGCTTGGCAAATATGTGGGAAACAATAAAGGATTGGGTAACAGAAAAATAGCAAAATAACTTTTTTCTTTATTATGATACATTTTTTAAAATTATTATTATTTTTTTATAAATAAATATTCTTTATTTTATTCACTTTTCAAAAAGCGATAAAGGAAACTTAATGTCATGTTGGTCCATTTTATAATCATACAAAATAGGATTAATAACTATGAAATATATACATATATTTTTTAAAATGGACTCCATTTGACTTAAATGCTATTTTAATTAAGCGTATAAAGTAAATCTCTCTTAGGATTACCTAAGTTTAAAAACATTCCTTTTTTTGCCATCTAAGAATGAAATATATGTTTTTTTTTAATAAACTTTCTTTATTTGTTAAAAGCCATTAAAAATAAATATGTGAAAAATGGGACCACATTAGATTCTTCTAAGTTGAACAAAATACAGAGTCAGAAAAATTGACCTACGTACGAGTAATCGTCAAACATACAAAAAAAAATACATACGGGCAAATTGAAAACCTCCTCCTTTTTTGAAGTCGGGCAAAAAATGGTTTTATTTCCTCTTATAAATAAATTACTTATGTATATCTTTTCCGAATGGCAATAATGGGTGTAACTTACCTGCATGTGGCCAGCCCGCGTGTTACATTCAAAAATACGATTGAACATCCCGAACGGCGATGCCGCGTGTTACTTACCTCCATGCTCTCGCAATTTTCCTATAAAAAATGGGTTTTGGCCAATTGATTTCAAACTTTGCAAAGTAATAGTTTTCAACACGCTTATCAAAAGTCTTCACGGGCATAAAACCCGGAAACCCCTCCAACCCCCTCCCCAAAAATCACCCTCAAAATTCTCCAAATCCCCAGTAACCTTTAAGGCTAATTTTAATGGTGGGTTAGAGACTTTAATTAGCGTGTTAAAACTATTTCTTAGTTTAAAAACAATTGGTCAAAACCCATTTTTTATAGGAAAATTGCAAGGTCATTTAAAATGCGTTTATCTCGAAAACAGTTGCTTTAAGAAAGCAAAATATATACATTTTTGACTTAGCGGGAATTAAGTAACTTCTTTTTAAATACACAGGTCAATATACTAAGCTTAAAAAAGTTATGCCATCTAAAACGAGCGAGGTAGGGCGTAGCTGGCGCCCTCTACTAGCAACATCAAAAGCATGGACGAATTTAAATTTTTCGCCTCAAAGCACCCCCAAATCCCCAATTTTGTACGGCTATGTCTTTTAGTTAAAAAATGATTACGGAAAAACGAAAACAAAATTAAAAGTTTGACACCCTGTTTCTTAGTTATTCTTAACTTTGGGATAAGGCAAGTTTACGTTAATTGCTTTATTTCGACCTAAGGAATCTGCTGTTGTTCTGTGTCCCATTACTTCTGGGACACCTGTATATTTTTTACGGTCTACGTTAATCCTGTTTATTAAAAAAATAAATTCTTATTTTAGTCTGCACATTTTAGGTAAATCCTAATAGAAAATATACTTTTTTAGGATTTTAAGTAGACTTTGGTCTTTTACAGAATCTCATGGAAACTAATATACATCTTAGTTATAATCCATGTCTAAGGATAAGAAAGTCATAACAATATCCAAGACGAACGATATGAAACCTTAAAGTTCCGCCATAGTTTCAGCAAAACACATAATAACACTTACACTCTCAGCGAGTATGAGGTAAGTCGAGCCCCATCCATAACTATTTCCCATGTGTGTTGTTAGGCGGTTAAGCTCCTAAGAAACAAAAGCTACCCTACTTCCGGTTGCTGAGACGTTAACAAAAGATACAGTTTAGCTTATTCGGAAATAGCTCCGCAGTAACGTCCTGACTCGAGCGTCTGGAGAATTTACCTTTAACGTATTCTGCACAGCGATGTGGCAGATAATTACTTAAAAGTGTTAATAAAACATGTTGTGTATCTTACGGCCGTAATGTGTTTTATATAAACTACATTTTAGCCAACAGTTGCAGTGTTGTTACTTTCTTATAGTCCAGAAGAATAGGCCATTATGTAACGGCTATATACCAGGAGCACCTGTACAAAAATCGTTATTAACTTTGATATAAAGTTGCCAAATAGAGTGTGTCCCAAATTCAGCCTACCTGTGTTGTTATCTCGTTAAGTATAAAAGAAACGGGAATGAAAAAGTTTAAGAATGCAATGCTGATTTTGACTGTGCAGTTACATTTTTTACAAATTTAGTTTTGAAGCTTTTCGCAAAAAAGTGTAAATCGTATGTTTTAAACTATAACATTATTGGGACAATTTTTGGAGCCGAACACTTTGCCACCCGATAGTATTTGTGGATTTTTCCATACTTAAAAAGTTTTTTTAAATTCCCTTTATAACTATACCACACTTTTTATTAAAAAGTCAGACATGAAAAAAATATTTTTTTTAGAGTACAAAAGGCAAATATATGTTCTACAGTTTTGTGGCAGATTCATGTTTCAGTTTGTTTTCTTTGAGATAATCGCCTTACTACTTTTTGGAAAATGGGTGCTCTTCAGATACTTAAATTTTAACTTTAATCTTTCAATAATGGTAAATAATAATGATCAAAACAAAGAAAACAAAAAATAATTTTTAAAAGATATTTTGGTTTAAAATAATTATCCTCTTAATTTTATAAACAAATGCTTTCTAAAATTTAAACAGCCAAATTTAGGACAAAATCAAAATAGACCCAATAAAAATCTATTTTTACCATATATTTCTGGCTTATTAAATAAAATTTAACGAATAGGTATTAAATTTAAAATTCGTACTATCTTTAAAACACAAAACGTTATTAGATCTCAAGTAACAAAAACAAAACCACAATATAAACGAAAACACACAAAATGTTATTTATAAGATCCCTTGTGAATGATAAATTTTATATAGGTGAAACTTCCAGGCCATTAGCCAAACGCATAAAAGAACATAGAACATACATAAGAAACACAGAATTCCACAAATTAAAAATCTGTCAACAAGCATTTGATAATAACCACATAATAAACTGGAATGCTTGTAGCATTTTAGCAAAGAAAACTTGTTTAAAAGACGTAAAATAAAGTGCATTAATTTTATTAAATAACGATAAATCTGTAGCATCAATACCTGTTTATTTAAATAATACATGGTTACCTATGTTTGATGCTAAAGTAAATTCAGGTAAACTTAAAATCAATTAACACACCATACCACTTTTTTTGTCTTTTTAAATACTATACATATACCAGTCAAACTACCTAATGTCATTCATGACCAAACGTCATAAAAAGTAAAAAGCTATTAGAATTTCTAAATTTTAAGAGCAAAATTTTTTAAATTTTAGTTTAATTTTTTCTTTTAGTTTCATCTTGACAACAGTGCTCGACTTGCCACCGAAACGTAGATTAGTATTTTTGATTTTTGGGTTTTTTGTGGGTTTTTCTTCTATTTGTTGCAGGCAATCTGCAAGTTCATAGGGGTCGTTATACCCCGGGACCTGGAACGAAGAGGTCCCATTTTCCAAAAAGTAGTATGGCAAGTCTCCCAAAGAAAACAAACTGGTGTTAATGTAAAGAGTTAGTGCCAGTATTGAGTAAATCCAAGCATGAACTTGGTGAAAGCTGAAAGAGTGAACATCTTAATTAACTTATATTCGTCAATTAATAAGGAAACTGAAGACCCAAAAACAGAATTTGGGGAAAGACTAAATAAAGAAAGTTTTTTAAGAAGCGCTTCGTACCCGACCTGGGAAGCCTGGAATATTAAGATCAACGATGATTAAAGAGAAGAAGATCTGTTGTAAAGGAATCCGTACTGTATATCATGTTAAAATTTTGTGCTTTTAGAACATCTAAAGATTAAGAAATTAGTTAATTCTTCAATTACCTTACAAACAACTGAAAAAAAAGATATAGGTCTACTTTTAGAAGGAAACATATAAAATTCCTTCTAAAGAATAGCTTTTGATAATCGCAATATGGTGTAGAGGGTCGATGAAATGATGTATGAGAAGAGAACCTTTATATGTGTGCAACTTAATATAGGCTTAAAAAAATAACCGCCTGTTTTAACAATAAAATAAGTTAATAATAATGGAATAATGAATAACAGTTTAAAAGAAAACCTAGTTCTTAAACATGTTTTTCTTTTGAAACTATTATTTTCTAAACCAATATTTACAACAAAACTTTTCTTTTGGGCTTATGCTATTCTTTCAAGTTGACTTTAATACTTTACCGATTGTTTGAAATTTTATACATGGGAATAATGGTATTGACGGATCTAAATTTTCGAAGTAAGAAAATTCTTTCTTTTTCGTTGAACATTTTTACATATATTTAGAAGTTTTTTAGAGTTTAAACTTTATAACTTTTTAAGCGTACCTATTTGATGCTGGTATTATTATTACTTAATACTTTAAAATTCTAAGAGACTAGGAGGAAAGGGTAATACTAACAATAACTAACCCAAACTACTATGTGTGTAATAGTATAAGAAATAGATTTTTTTCCAAGTTCAATGGCTCAATACATGTATCAGAAAATATATAAATAAATAAATGGACGATTTTTTTTAACCTAGATAGTTCTATTAGTGTTAAGCAAATCTGTTTATCAATAACATTGTACGAGTACGTACCTACTTATATATTTTTGTTATTAACAAAATTATTACACGACTTTTAATGGTTTAACAGCGACAACCAGATATTTCGGATGTTAACATTTTTACTTAATATTAAATTATTTTTCTGTGTTAAAATAGTTTAATTTTATTTGTTTTATTGTTGTTTCATTGCATTATAGACCTAGGGTTTGCAGCCTCGCTAATTTCCCTCAACTTTCCAAGTTTAAGAGAGGTCGGATAATCGGGTAACGTGAAGCCGGATTTTCTTTTAGAGAAATCGCTCATCAGGTGAATCGAAACAAAGCTACTGTAATGAGATGTTAGGTGTTACAGGTGGTTAGAGGTACTGGGCCAAAAACAAACTACAGAGCGAAGGACCATTATTTGGGGCCCAACTAGCATTTAGAGAACGTTTTTTTCCAAAAAGGGACAGTTGTAGCGTTTAAAGCTACAAGTTGTTTTTTATATAGTTTCTCATAATAATAATATTTATATTCAATTAGTATCAACGAATTAATATTTTCTTATACAAATAAATTTAACGATTTCTAAACCTGTTTTTTTAAAGTAATAATTCCCACCGCTGCCTTTCCACGTGACGCCTGCTTAACTAAAGCCTTTTTAGATCACTTTACTGATAACCCCCTCGGTGGTGAAGCTACACTGCCGCACAAGTCGCTGTGTTGCCAAATTGTCTCGATTTTCAGTAGAAATATTCACACAAGTACTTCGATATGTGGGTACGATTTTCTCGTTGCCGGGAGCAGATATTGTACGAGACAGAGGTTTTTTTTCCTGCTCAGGCGGTTTTTTGCCAATGGCGGTTCTGCCAAATTCACGTGTGATGCATTAAAATTTACATATTTTCTTGTGGTATGGCTTGCTATGGTCAACTGGTGATGTTTTATCAGAATTATTAACGGTTGATTTGCAAACAGTATGTTAAAATTTAATATAGTGAAAATCTATTTTCTTTCAATTTTCAAATCTAGTTTTATCCAAGTCATCTTGCTAATTTTGGGTGTTTTTATAGCAGTGTCAATGTTCATTTCCTCTGTAGGGGTAGCCACTGACTTCTTCCGTTGGGAGCCTGTAACCCGCATTTATGGTGAGAATAATAAAAAACCCATAAATATCTGTATAATACTGAGTTTATTATCACTATAAATTTTTGGTCTTTAGTACGAATTTTAAGGGTCCAATACTGTTTTTCAAACAGGGTTTTTATGGTTTTTCGTTTTGGTAAATTCATCCAGTTTCGGCAATCGTTCCTGTATGGTTTGGCTCTTCACTGACCCACCCACCAGTGTAGAAGCACGGCGTCGTCCAGCAGCAATTTTGTCCGAAACCAACAGGAAAACAGGTTTTACCTTTTCTTTTTTATGGGGAATACCAACATCTGCGCCCCCATATTTTTTTGTTTACCATTTATTTTAGAAAAATTGAAATTTATTATTTTTTTAAAACTAAGTAATTAACCTACATTTAATGACATGTTTCTCTTTATTATAATATTGTTTGTAAATAATGTAAAAAAACTATCAAAATTGTAAGAACCGATCTGATAGGGAAATTAATTTTTTAGTTGATTTAAAAGGGGTTATTTGGCTTATAATATTAGGATGTTGATCAAGTACATGGTATTATGCGTATTACATCAAGAATAAAGATTGCGTTAATTTTAATAGAAATAATGGTCAGGAAAGGGTTTGTTTGTAAATTAATTAAAATTATATTTTTCAATAGTTCATTCCTTAAGAATATGAATAAAAACCATTTATTTGAACTGACTGTTTATAATTTAAATTCTACCTTTGTGAAAATTGATAACAACAGCTTAATCTCCAAACTTGGTTAATTTCTGTTTCCAACCAAGTTTAAAATTTAATTAAAAGTAACGTAAAAAGGGAAAAAGTGGCGCCATCTATTTTCCTTAATTAATTATCTTACCTTAATTAGGTACATTGTACCACGACATTACTGTTTCCCGGGAATAGCTGAAAGCAAATGTAACCTGTTCTGGGACAGAATAGGTTACGTTTCAATTTGGGAAAACCAGTGGTTTGACTTTTTAAAGGTTGGGAAAACTGTTTTGGCCCTCTTGATCTCCAGTTTCTTTCCGCATTGAACATGTATGAGATATGAGGGGAAGGTTGAAAAATTGGCCACCTTTAAAAACATTAAAGGGCTCTACGAAACCAAATGCTGATGGCCGGGAATACAATACACCAAAAGACATTAATCCCCAATATAATTAAACCAGTAAGAAATTGTAGAAGGAATTGACATATTATTAACATTAAGGTGGAACATCTCAGCCATTTTGCGAATATTCGAGTTTAAATTTTAATTACTTTCCATTTATTAGTAGACCTAAAATTTGGTAAAGTATGCTCAAAATTACAGCACCCCTACTTGGTGTTGCATTTTTTTTGTCACTTGGTATTCATTAGCAGTAAAATTTTTTAGTTTTTTAAAAAACCCAACATTGCCAACCCCTTTTAAGGGATTCTTCAATAAAGTTGGGAAAGCTTTTAGCGGGACTTACAGTTCGATGTTAGCGGGTTTTTTTTGGGGTTTTCAAACCCAAGAAGCAGGTTTGATGCGGCAGAGGCTTTTGGTTTAAAGGTTTGCCCCGGGAAAAAAAACTAAATCCCCCCCGGGGGCAAGGGATTATTGCCACCCATGTTGAAACCTAACGTCTGGATCTGGTAAGTTCTTAGACTAGATCTGTGTAGTTCTCCGATTTCTGGTCGAAAATATTATCTTTACACGCCCAACTTTCCGACTCAGTACGTGTCTTAGGTATGTATAATATTCAAGCGATTCGAACAAACTTTATATATTTTTATGGCCAGATTTTTTTTTTCTTTTCCCCTTGGGTTGAAAAAAAAAAACTTAAAAAATTTAAACCCCTTCCCTAAAAAAAATTTTAAATTTTACAAGAAAAAATTTAAAATTTTTAAAAAAAATTTTTTTTTTTTTCCTTTTTTAAAATTTTTAAAAAAACAAAATTTTTTTGATAAATTTTTGGATTAAAAAAACTGCATTTGCTTTTTTAAAAAATTTTAAACTTTTTAGGGGAAAAAAATAAAAATTTTTTTTTTTTTAAAAATATACCTTTTTTTGATAAAGTTTTTTTTTTTAGGAGGTGGTTTAAAAATTAAAATTTTAAAAAGACAAAATTTTTTTTAGGCTTTTTTAATACTTTTTGGATAAAATTTTTTTTAAAAAAGGGAAAAAAAATTAAAACAAAAAATAAGGGGATCTTTTTAAAAAAATTTTATTGGTTTAAATAAAGGTTTTTTTAAAAAAATGTTCAGACAGGTAGGGTTTTTAAAAGTAATCTAAAAATTTGGTGCAATTAAAATTTGTGTATTCATATTAGGAAGTAAATTTTTCGAGCACTTGGTAAATTGGAAGTAGCATTTTTTATTCTAAGCTCAAAAAAGACTTTAGGGTTTAAAATTTTAAAGGATCACACATTCCAGGAAGGGCCCCCCCGGGGAAAATGGCTGAAATCGAATTTTTTTTTGTAGCTTTTTTTTTAGCTTTTGTCAGCCTGAGAAAAAAATTTCCCCAATGGGCACGAATTCCATTTGGTATTTGGTCCAAAGCTCAAACAAAAGATCATTATTTACAAATTAAAAGGCCATATTTCAATGATAATAAATAAAAAAAATAAATTTTTTATGTCTTTTTGGTCATTTTAATTTAAATTAAGGTCAAAAAGTTAATATTGACAATTGACAGCAATAAGCACTCAAAATTGACCTTCTTTATATATCTTAATATATATATATATAATTTGTAAAATAAATTTTATTTTAATAATGGTTTTGATTAAACCGTGTAACTCTATCTAGATATACCGTGCGGATTTAAAAAGTCCTTCCCTACCTTAACTTTTGAACGGGACCAAATATCAACATAATAATCTTTGGAAAAGCAGTGTTCCTTACACTAATAACCTATTTATTTGCAATAGAAAATTTTAATAAAAACCTTGCAAAAAGTATTAAAAATAATAAAAATCAAAATACAGACATTTAAAAATATTTTGCCAAAAATCATATGTCTTCTACAGGACTTGCTATTAGAGAGCTAGACTGTTTAAAAAAAATACAAGACGGTAATAATTATAAAATAGCTAATAAAGTATACTAAACAAAAAATATAAATTTATATCACAATACAAATGGCAATCGTTTTTTCTATGCACTTTTGACACTTATTAAATACCGCTCTGGTAACGCGGTAAAAAGTGTTTCAATTTATATTTTCAGGAGGATCTTATTTACAGATTTAACTTTTTACATGATTCCATAAATAAAAGTTAAAAGCATTTTAAACAAAAGTCACTAAAAGGTAGTTTAATCAATGAACACTGAAAGAATCTTCGTTTTGTTTGAGTATATAAGTTTATAAAGCTTAGAAATATACTTACAATTTATTCTTTAACAAATTTATTAACTCGGAAATGAATAGCAACTTGGGCATAGAATAAACTTCCACTTCCCTTAACATTAAATTAAAACACTCGTTTATAGGGTAGTACACTATCTTATAAAAAAAAACGTTTCTTTTAAATCTGATAAAAAAATGGCATTGTAAAAAAATAATTAATGGTGGTATCTCAAAACCAAAACGCCAAAATTAAAATCTAAATGCCGAGATACATTGCCTTTTCAAAGTTGTTCAAATAATATTCTACCAGTAACTAAAAATATTTTACAATAAAAAAAATACAGCACTTTTTCAAAAATGCAACTTTTCAGTTTTGTTCAAAATATCTCAAAAACGAAACAAAATAAAGCTTTTATAGTTTTTATGATACCAATATATTTTCTATTAATTTTGGACACGCTGGATGACAATTTTTAGTTTTGTGTATTAAATTTTACGTCGTGTCCAACTTTTTTAATATTTTTTTTAAATTAAATTATTTAAAAACTATCTGAAACCCATGTGAATGTGAGAATGTGAGAATGTACACGCCGTAGAAATAACAAGTTTTTTTTTACCTTGGAACAGTTCACGAAGGATTAGAGCCTAAGAACTAACTATGGATAAATATTTTGGGTGTGGTTAAAGATTTTAAATAAGGAGAAATAAAACATGCTTGCAGTCAGTTTTATAGTTTCTTTGTTATCCAAAGAAAATACATATTTTTCGAAAAATATTTATTAAAAATATTAGAATATTTATCAAATAATCAATAAACACAACCATTTTTTTTTGGACAGTCCACGAAGACTGAGACATAAGTACAGGGTTATTCAATTTAAAGTAAACAGGGTTTTATTTTTAAACTTCCCTGTACTTTTTAAAAACAAATATAGCCATTTTGTGTATTTTTTTCCGTAGAATTCAATAATCTAATCAGAAAAACATTTGAAACAAAAACAAAAGAGTTACAACACGAGTGACTAATTTTTTAAATGAAATACCCAGTATATTTTAATATCAATGGATAGAAATTTTCACGGGGAATTCGGTGATATAGGGGTTGCTGGGTTTATTTCCTGTGGTTCTGCTGCAATTGTCTAAAAACTGCGTGATACCTTAAAATTGTTTCACTTGAAAAAACCTGGCTGCCACAGGCCACAGGTCCTTATTTGTCAAAGTCAAGAATTTTAAAAATACATTTATTACTTTTTGGAATCGTTTTATAATGAGGTTTTTATCAGAAGAACGGCTTCAAATTATATTATATGCTAAAAATGGTATGATATATTTATTTTTAAACCAAGCAGCAAAATTACAATAAACGGAAAAAATTAAAATAAAATACGAGGTGAAATATGGTGGTAATAAGAACACTAATAACAAAAAATTATAATATTACTAATAATTTAAATGTTTTATTTGACTCACGTTATTATAATCTATAACCCCTCCTTAGCCTTTCTAAGCTCACCGATATTATTTAAGGTTCTTGGTTAAGACGATTAATTTCATTTACAATTTTTTCTCTCATTTCTTCTTGTTTGTGTTCCCATTTTGGTAAACGACATTCTTTAAGTGACCCCATAAAAAAGTGTCCAAAATTGTAATATCTGGACTATTAGGTGGCCATCTAATAGTGCCCTAACGTCCAATCCACTGTTTGTATCGGTGATTGAGATACTGCACAACTCCGTCTTGTTACCAAATTATCTTGCGATACGTTTTGAGTGCATTTTTTAAAATATCCTAAAAATTGTTTTTAAAAAGATTGAGATATCTTTCTCCAGTTAAGGATCCTTTATAGAATATTGGGCCGACAATTCTATTGTTAAGCACACCACACCAGACATGAAGAGAAGACCTCCCTTGGTATTTAATCTCTTGAAATTTTCTAGGTTTTTGTCTTGCCCAGCTGAGCGTATTGCGTCGGTTAAACATTCCCGATGTAGTGAACGTAGCTTCATTGGTCCAAAGAATCGTTTGAAACAGGGTAGGATCGTTATCTGGTTCATGGATTAAAATTTGGAAAACAAACTGAAAGCGAAGTTCCTTTTAATTAAATTTAAAATATTTCAGTGTTCTCTAAACCGTCGCATAGGTTACTCTTCTTCTTGCTGGGCCATACCTCAAGTTTCTAACTGCGTCAGTAATTGACTTTATGATATACAAAGTAAAATAATTTGGAATAGCTCGATCTTTTTTTATTGTAGTCCTTTTCTAATATGTAACGATTTTTATTTTTTGAATAACCCCTCGTTTTAAAGAGTTTTTACTGATAATTTGGGAAATTTGCAACATATATTCGGTGTTTCCTGGTGTTTTCTCCACATTTATAATGGAGAGTTATAATTTGAAGCGTTTTTTTAAATTTTGACTTTGAGAAAATTTGTGACCTGTGCAGCCAGGTTTTTCAGGTGAAACTATCCTTATAGTATCATGCAGTTTTAGAAAACCAGAACTGCGGAAAAAACCAGCAACCCCTATATCACCGAGTTCCTGGTAAAAATATCTATCTATTGATATAAAAAATGGGTTATTCCTTTCCCAAAAATACGTTACCGGGGTACGTAACTCTTTTGTTTTTATTTTAAATGTTTTTCTGATTAAATTATTGAATTCCACGGAAAAAAATACACGATATGGCTATATTCGTTTTTTAAAAAAGTACAGAGAAGTTTAAAAATAAAGCACTGTGTACTTTAAAATGAATAACCCTGTACATACTAACGTACCGAATTTATTTTTCTGCTTTAATTTATTTTAAATAATAAAAAAAATGTAAAAATTGACGTAAAAACATTATTCATGTTTCGTTTTTATTTCAAATTAAATATTTTACTGAATATATTTGATGCGCAATAAATAGAGTATAACCAAAAAAAAACGAAATTTAAATTTTCGCATATTATGTAATATTAATATTTAAATATTATAAAATAGCATGCATTTAATAAATAATAAAGTTTCATTAGTAATCCGAGCGAAATTATTTAATAATTACATAGAGTAAATATTAGAACACCCCATTAATATATTACTTTAGTAAGCTGCCTAAAATTTTGTTTAAGAAAACAAATATTGCATTATGTAGTTAAAATAAATGTATTAAATTAAAAGTAAAGGGTTTCATTTTTAAAACTTTTATTAGTCTAGGAGAAATCGGCGCATGAGTACCGAAAACTATTCTACCTCAATTTTTTTATACGATCCTCTTTAAATTGCCCTACTGATGATATAAATGCATGTTGCCATGGCGCCATCTGGTGCCCTATTGTTTAAACCAAATTGTTAAAAATTGAAGAATTTTTTTTAACCGGCCAATTTTTTTATTTTATTAATTTTATTAGATATGGGAAATTTTTAAAAAAAAAAGTTCGAAAATCTCAAATTTGGGTACTTTTGCCCCATAAAAAATATATATAAAAAAATAAAACATAAAATATGTTTTTATTCTTTAAACAATAGTTATAATATCCTTAATTGAGATTTAAAAAAATATATTGTTATACAGGTTTTTTGATTGTTTATTACGCGCGGTTACAATAAAAGTCCCAAAAACCTTTGTAAATTATTTTAGGGAAAAAAATTATAAAACAAATTGTAGAAATTGAATATTAATAAACATTTTTTTTAAAATTTTGATAAAATTACTAGTTTTAAAAAAGGGTAAATAATGATTAGGGCAAAAAAACGGGCCAGCCCCATGATGGCCCCTGCAGAGTATTAAAAGGGATATTAAGGAGGAAATACTTGGAGCGCTTAGAACAATCAAAACCGAAAACAATAAAAAAAATTAAATCTCAAAAAAAGAATTTTTAATATTGTAAAAGAATAAAAAATTTTTTGTTTAAAATTATTTTAAAATTTTATTTTTCATGGATAAATCAAATTTTAATTTAATAAAAATTCATATCTCAAAAAAATAACTTATCGTAAAAATATAGGGCCTTTTATTTGCATTTTAATAAAAATATAAAAAAAAATTTCCGGGAAAAAATTAAAATGTTTTTTAAGACGACTAGACAGAAGTGAAAACTTGAAATTAGATTGCCATAAACCCTAACATCCGCAAATCTTAAATTTAAAAATAAAAAAAATCGTTTAAAAAGACAATTACACTATGTATTTAGTTATATTCTAGTATCTGGCTTTTTTTTCGTCTGCATCTTGAGCGACTCTGACAAATTATCTTATTCAATATCCACAAAAAGTATTAAACCATTCTAAAGGAGTTTTCACTAAAATTTGTTTTTAATCCGAGTCAAAAATTTGCCACGTACTTTCTTTAAGGTAGTGTTTAAAATAAAAATTGGTGGGACCATGATGAGCCATAGGCCTGGTGGAGGATACCCTGTGTAGGTTCTGCCAGGAGGCTGAAGCAGCCGTACATGTGGGTGCCATGCGAAGCACTAGTGGCTTAGGTTTATTAGGCTTGGTGAGGAAAAGCCAAAACCGGCAGATATATGGAGGGCCCAGTGCAAGACTCTGGAGTTTAATTAACCTTAACTACAGACACCCTTTTTATTGGTACTCATAACAGACTCCCGGTATTTTTACCGGTTATAATAAATAAAAAATTTTAAGTAAATAAATAATATATGTATATTATGTTTTATATATTGTTTAAGGTTTTTAGTTTTGGGTAAAATTGTTAA
Organism: Listronotus oregonensis; assembly: GCA_019359885.1. Lineage (NCBI taxonomy): Eukaryota > Metazoa > Arthropoda > Insecta > Coleoptera > Curculionidae > Listronotus > Listronotus oregonensis. The sequence goes on from JAHBCN010000062.1 coordinate 283,800, forward strand.
ATGTAAAAATTTTTAAACAACAAAATTTTTTTCTTTGTAAAAAAATATTTGCTTTACTTTTTAAGTTTGAAATAAACTTGTATGAATGACATTTCAACAAAATTTTTACATTTTTTAAAAATACCCCTGAAAAAAATAACTCTGGATACAAAATATCGCATTAGCAACAAAAGATACATTTTGGGGAAAAAACCTGCAGGGGAAAAAATGTAAAAAAATTTAAGATGCACACTCCTTGCAAATTCTTTCGGTGCATTGCAAACATATGGAGTCTTGCACATTATGCAAATATGGGTTGTTTTTTTTTTTTTTTTTGGCTGGACACCTTCTACATGTTGTTCTTTTAACTTCTTAAAGCGTATTTTCATAATATGGGTTCCAGTTGGAGTAGCCGCTGGGGGGAAAATCTAATTTTACGGGGTAGATGAACATTTTGAAACCTGCGTTTCATTTCGGCTTACCAACATCATTCCTAATTGCTTTCCATAATCAAAACGCTCATTTTTCATTATCTCGAAAAGTTGCGCAATATATGAATTTACGGGTGCTATGTCAATAAGTCTGAAAATGGCCAGGGCCAACAGATCCTGCGACTAGAGGAATAGATGCTGCACTTTTGGTCTAAGGTTACACCTCCTTTTTTAGATTATAATACGCAATAATCTCTGGCTTCTCAGTTTGAACCTTTCCCCGGATTATGATGCATTGATGAAATAAGCAAAACAGCCCTGTTTTTTTTCGGGACATAGGACAGTAAGTTATGTCATTTGTAAATCCATAAGAGATGAGTTAACTTTTTTTTTGTCTGTTCGGCAAAAACGAAGGTGGAATTTCTGCTTTATTTTCTTAGTCCCCACAAAAGTAAGTTTTTGGTTTTTAACAGATTGATTAGTTCTATGGACGAAAACCAATTATCGGCCGTAATATTTCGATTGGTATTATAAATAGGTCGTGCAAGCTTTAGCACAGCCCGTGTAGGTTTTAATACCTTTTTGTCGTCATTGAGATCGAATCCATCTGACTCTTTCCCAATATATGTATGAATTAAAAGTACCCCGTCCTTGCATTGTTAACGCCATAATTTTGATTCCATATTTGGCAGGTTTCGCTGGCATGTACATTTTAAACCTGCATCTGCCACGAAATGCAACTAGCATCTCATCCACACAGACATTTTCACCAACAGTATATACGGATTGGCAATTTGAAAATAAATGCATTAAAAACTTCCCATACGGGAATAATGGATCTTGTTTTACCCGTTCGTTTCTAGTCTCAAATTATCAAATCTGGCAAGACAGAAATATTTGAAATCGATGGCATTTGTAACACATCTAAAAAATGTCTCGACCAGATCCATCCGTAGCAAAAAAGGGGTCTGATATTCTCGTGGTTCGATTTAAAAATAAAGTTAATATCAACAAACCCAACATTGCTTTTAGTTCTAGATCTAAGTCTCGGACATCAAGTTATTAGCGCTATTTTTATACTTTTCTCGTATTTTGGCCATTCTCGCTTTTGGGTGAATGAAGAATGATATTTAGAATATTATCATCAATGAACATGTTCCACACTTCCCCCAGGATCTGCCCTATAGGGGTAGGTCTTTTAAACCTGGACATTTAACAACGATGTTATGTTGCAATGTTCGAGTATTTTTGGTATTGCAGGACTTTTTGACCATTTAAAACGATTTTTACCTAAAAATAGTTGGAACTTACAGCTGCAGCAAGTCAACATCTTCGATATCTTCATCTTCTGCCTCTATTTCGGATTCAGTATCATGGTCCGATAGTATATATTCGCCATCCCGAATCTATATCGCTTGATGGAATTAATATCCTCGGCCATTTTCTAACGTTTCTTCAAAATCTTTGTCTCAAATTTAACCCTCTTTAAAAGGCCGGCTTGCTTTTTATAGTCCATCTCTTTAATCTAAAAGAAATAATAATAAACCTTTACATTTACATACATTTAATCTCCAGTTATTTAATAAGAGAACTAAAAATGTACTTACGTAAACACAGACCTCCGTAAATTTTACCGTTGCGATTTATGACTTGCGACAAAAAAAAAGGGGATTTTACAAAACACAGTGCACGCTTCGGCTAAAAGGTCTACTAAGCGCGAGGGAAGACATGGACGTAGAAGCCCGTAAGTAGTGGGGATACGTTGATATTGCGAAATGCGCACCACCTACCGGTAAATACCGGGTATCTGTAGTTAAGGGTTAAGAAGGTACTGGACAAGGTACTCCAAAGAACGATAGGAGAAACCATAATAAATCTGGTAAGGTTGCAGTGGTGGAGGTAATTTTTGCCATCTTCGCTCAAATAATCCAATCTAATTTAATGATGAGCCACACCAATTTAAAAAAAAAAAAAAAATTACAACAGATTTAATGAACCTGTGCACAGGTTAGCCTTACGCAAAAGAAAGCTGTAGGTGTGCGTGCAAATCTATCCGCAGCTCAGGTTAAGAAATAGTGAGTTCGTAGTGGTGCCACCAGTTTTCTTACGGACTACAAACTGAAAGTCCCCTAGATGTTATAGGGGCTTGCTTGGGCGATCACACACACATGCGCAACAAACAAAGTTAAGATTTAAATTTTTTTAAAAGGATAGGGTGGAAAAAAAAGAAAAAAACAATAATAACAAACAAATTATGCTGGAATCGGGTGTTGAGCTAAATAAAACAAATCAAAAATTTTAATCAAATCACATCTAATAAAAAGGCTTTTAAATGTATAAATTACAAACAACAGAGCGTTGGTGTGTTAAGACTAAGTTAATGGAATTGACACAGTATGTTAAACAAAAACACTATTTTTGTTGCAATTTCCACTAATTTATTTTATTAATCCTTGACATGTTTCACCACACAGTGGCTTCATCAGAAGGTATTTAGGTACTAAAAATACTTTTACAATTTTGGGATAAATATCTAGGTAGTAAAATTATAATTAGGAATTTCCATTCAATATAAAAGGTTTAACAATGAGGAACTACTAGATCCACTTGGTCATTAAGAAGCAATATCAGTATTTTTAGTTTATTAATTTCTAGGGTTTCTAATAAATTTAATTTTTGCTTTTGTTTTCAATATGTAAGATTTTAAAGTTTTCATCGAAATTATGATTTTCCTGTAATAAATGATTAGCGTAATTCAATTTGTTTTTGATTATATAGCTTGATTTATGTTCTTTTAAACGTGTTTTGAAATTTCTTCCTGTTTACCCAATAAACTTTGGGCATGAACCACAATTAATTTTGTATACACCCGAACTACTATTTTATTTATTTTCATCTTTATTATTTTGATGTTTTTGCATAGCGAGTTATTAGTTTTAAATCTTTACCTTCAGACCTTTTTGTTTTAAAAGTTTTGCCACTTTAGTCAGGAGTTGGGCCTATATGTTAAGATCCAGGGTATTTTGTATCAGGTTTTATAATAGGATACACGAATTGATTGTTTTTGGTATAACTTCTTGTTAACTAGTTTGTTAATTAGTTGTGGTTCATATCCATTGTTCTTTTGCCATCTGTTTAATGCGGTTAAGTTCTGTATTATAATTTTCTTTTGAAAGTGGAAGATAAATTAATCTATGGATCATTCTATTGTAGGCTGCAAGTTTATGAGTATAGGGATGCTTTAGAGACTTCTCATGTATAGTAATATCTGTGTGTGACGGTTTATGAAATATATTAAATTCGTGTTTATTATTTACATTAGAGATAGTTAAGTCTAAAAGTTGATTGGTTTTGTTTATTTCTTTTATGGCAAAAATTCATGTTTGGTGAATCATTATTTAAAAATATTAATGTTTGATTTAATTCCCCTTCTGAACCTGTAAAACTTACTAGAATGTCATCTACATATCTATACCAATACAAAAAATTACTTGCTAATGTATTGTTATGTATTTTTGTTCTATTTCATCCATAAAGATCTCGGCTAAAAGAGGACTCAGCAGGTTGCCCATTATTAAACCATTTGAACTGGTATAAATTTTATTATTAAACTGAAAATAGTTTTTTTTGTTCACAAACATATGGATAATGAGCTTATAATATCATTTCTTATAACTATATTTTACATTATTTTAACTATTGGTTTATCTACTAAGTTTACAGTCTCTTTAGGCGGAATGCTAGGAAATAAGTTAGACACGTCAAAAGAAACTAATTTGGCATTTAAGGGTAATTGAACATTTTAATTTTTCTATTAATTCATAGGAGTTTTGGATACTGAATTTTGAAGTAAAATTACAGTAATTTTAATTAGGTTAATTAACAGTTTCGAGATTTTGTATGAAGGTGAGGTGACAAAGTCTGACAAAGTGTCTAGCGGCACATAGCATTCCGCGTAAGACTGTAAGCTTAGTAGATATTGGTAGTTAAAAATAATGTAAATAGTTATAAGAAATAAGTCTATTACCCATATTATGTTTAGAACAAGGCTATTTTCGATTTTTATAATAAGGTACATGCCAATTCAAATGGTTTAAGCAATAGGCAACACTTGAGAATCATGCTATGAATCTTATAAAATAGAACAAAGCAGTGAAGTACTGATTAAGTGAAGAAAAGTTGAGTCTACAACTGAGAGAAGAAAGTCGTTAACTGAGGAGATAGAGGCCCTACAAACAAGGGTAGGCATTAAAATTTGAAACAAAAAAAAATTACCAAAGTTTAAAACAAAATAAAATAAATGGCTGAAGGCCTCAAATAAATTAGAAAAAACTCAAATAAACAGAGAAAAGAATTGGTTAAAGGCCTTAAATAAACTATCGGATTTAAAAAAAAATAATCAAATAAAAATGGCTGAAGGCCCAAGAAGGACTATTAAATAATATAGAGTCCCAAATTAAATGCATAATTAATTAAATTAAATTAACCATTTAAATAAAAGTACTTAATTAACAGGCTATTTGTGCTATCATTGTTGACAGGTCATATCAAAAATAAATACAAAAATTTTCTAAAGATGTCCTTAAATGGTTGCCGATTTTCTGGATAGCAAACAAAATATAAATTTTGCGTCATTTCTTTGTTTTTATCACTCTTAATATATACTGACATTACACATTTAGCAAACTAATATGTAAAAACGAAATTGACGTTAAATATTAATACCAACTGAAATGTCAACATAGTCTTGTTACTAGGATATTAGCTTTTATTTTATCGCCTACTATGGTTAAAACTAATATATTTTAAATAAATTATATAGAAAACCGAAATCATCCTACTATGTTATATTTTTGAAAAGAGAATATAATATGCTTACTTTTCAGATTAAAATATACAGGGTGTTTCGTGAGCTCCGAATGGGTTTGGCTAGAATTCTTGGATCTGATATGCCAGATATAATTCCAGGTTAGGTTGGTAAAGAAAGAACAAGAAAAATATTTGTCTTGTTCACCTAAACTTAACATAAAATCAACATATATACATTTAGGGTAGTTCGTTGGTGGAGATTTTTTTTATATTATGTTTTTTGTAAGATATGTTACTTAAATAAAGGAAATACTTATTTTTGTTTTTATGAAAGTAATTATTATTGTTATGTCTTTTGTCACTAAGTAAAGATACTATTATAGCTTCAGGAGGATGCATTGAACTTCAAAATATTTTAAAATTATCTATAGGATTTCTTCTTCTTCTTCTCTGGGAGCCGTCTTGATCCACTACCGGAGGCAGCGCAGCCTCTTAAGCTTTTTGTGCCTTATCTCCCATTATCTTTTACAAGAATCCTCCCATTAGTCTTGTTCCTTATAACCTCCGAGACTGGTTGGTTGATATATTCCAGTAGGCTCATTTCCGGTTGCCCAAACAATGACTGTCTTTTGTGATTCAATGCTTCACATTCGCACAGGATATGGTAGGTGATTCTTTCCCCCCATCGCACATTCTGCAACTTGGGTACCCATTGTATGAAACTAATTTGTGTAGGTATCCTCTTACGTTTTCGTGCCCTGTTAGGATTTAGTATTTATTTTATAACTATGACGATTGCATTAAATACATTTTGTTCATAAACAAAATTGGGCAAAAAATAGCTAGTTTCGTAAGTACATGACTTGATTTAGTACTTGGTTCCTAGTTAATATTTTATAGTTCTGAAAATACCCTCTACCCAAGTGTTTTCTAATTATGGTAAAAAACATTAGGGGCGTATTCCTAAACTAATTCTCCCACGAAAAAATTATTAGTATGATTTCGAAAATGCATTGTTTTCAAGATACAGCGTGGTAAATTTTCTTTAAAAATTTGGTTTCCTATCGATATTATAAATATCCTTTATTCGATTTTGGTGAAATTAGGCAGTGGTATTTATAGTGAGGGTTTTTTTTTATCAATTGCGACAATTTTTGTAACAAATTTTATTGCTAAAGGGAACCACTTAAAGCACCATCCAAACAAAAATAACAACTTTTGCGTAATAAGTCAGTGGTGGAGATAATAAGTTTTACAACCCATATCTTGAAAGTAATGCATTTCTAGCCCTTTATTAATAAAAACTTATTTATATAAAATTAGCTTATGAATAAACCCCTTAAATTTTCTTACTGCAGTTAGAAAACACCCTGTAAAATAGCATAACAAGATGCTTATTTTCTTTCAGTGTTAAGTTTTTATTGTAAGTCAAGAAAGGTATATAAATAAAACATGCAACTTAACATTTCAATTGAAAGTAGCCGATCTATTTTCCCAGAGTGGATGTTTGCGTTAGATATATTGACGTGACATTTCAACGATTCAGGGCTAATGTAGTGTGCATACGTCTGGCTTTTGATTTATCCCATTAGTTTAATCACATTATTTATAGAAAATCCTTAACGCAACCTGAATAGCATTATGCGAAATTATGAATAAATTATTTTAAGTTCCACAAATTTAAAGGTAAATATAGAAACTTTCTAAGTATGAAAAAAACAGTAAAATTAAAGAAAAGTCTAAAAATTTTCTTCAAAATAATTGTCCCTTAAAAATTCAAACTGTGCCGAACACATTCGAAAAAGTTAAATTTTTATATTTTTTGCATAATTTTTTAAAACTAGAACAGAACTATTTTTTTTGTCATAATTTAATCAAAAAAAAAATGGTGCAAAACATTTTTTTTAAATTTACGTTTTGTTTTTTAAAAAATAATCTCTTCCATATTTTTTCCACCTCTATTATTATGGTTTAAACTAAATTAAACAATTTATTTTCAAGTATTTATGACGAGAGTGTTTTTTAATGCGTAGATTATTGATTTAAATATTTTGTCTAAATCAAAAATAGTCAAATATAAATTTCTCTTTATGCTGATGTTTGTAAACTCCCCGATTATTTAATATCATATTGCTGTGTACATTCAAAGATGTAAAGCCGTAAACAATATTTAGCAATATTTTTCTAGCCACAAATATTAAACATCTGGCTTTTATATTATTAAATATTTATTTATTTCATTTAAAACAGATGCGACCTGGATTATAAAAATAATACTACTTAGTAAGTACTATTTTTTTTTAAATATTTATGTTATAACAACCGAAAAACACCCCCAAAACAAGAAAATTTTTTAACCTTCTGTTATTCAAGGATAACTTTCGGGTTTTCTTTTCGCACACAAATTAGTTGTTAAATGTCCGCTGGGTCACACGGTATAGCATGCTGTAAATTACTTTTGTAACATTTTGTTATATAAAATAATATCACATATCAGCAGCTGGTTAAAGTTTTCCAATAAATTGAAGCTAAACTGCCCTTTTCCCATTTTAAATAACATTTTATTGTTTAACTACAATAGGAAAGACGCAGACAGAGTAATCTTTTCAGCTCTAAACGAAATGGTCTAAAGTCCTGACCAGCAGATTTTCATCATATATAAGCCCCCACATATATCATTCTTTTTAAGCAGTTTTAATCGTGGCGATCAAGAGTGTCGTTAACATTGCCAATGTGTGGGCGAAAATGGAACATAACACCGTCGGTGAAAATTTCTGGACGCCTTAAAATTTTGAAAACCCAAGGGTTTGGGGGATTTTAAAATCCTTCCCTTAATTGCCGTTAAATTTATGATCGGCGGAAAAATTTTATTTTAAAAAATTAAATTTAATTTTAAAAAACCTTTTTTAACCCCCAGACTTTTTTTAATTTTAAAAACCGTTTAGGGGAAAAATTAAGTCGTACCCCAAAAAACTAAATGAAGGTGTTTAATTTGTCAACAAAATAAAGGATTAAAAGACTTTCCCTGCAAACACCTTCGTTTTTAAAAATAAAAAGACGGACAAAATGGGGCGGAATAAAAATTTCAAACGCGGCCAAAATTTTTGGGCAAATTATTACATTCCGGTTTTCCCCAAAACTGGAAAAATTTTTAATAGCTTTTCGGCCAGGATTGCTAAAAACGGAGGTTTTTTTTTTTTTTCCCTTTTTTCCCAATGGCGATTCCCCTTTTGAAAACCGAAGTGTTGCCCGATCTTTTTAAACGTCGCTTGACAGTTAAAATTTTTTAAATAATTGAGGAAAATAAAAAGACGCTTTAACTAACCTGAATTTAAATTTAAACCCACCCTATTCAAAAGCTCTCAGTCGGTCATGGTTAGTTTTGGTTAGTTACGGTTAGAACCCTTTTATTTTTTCCAATTATATTTTAGATAGAACAATATCAAAATTTGATAGCCGAAAGTTATTAAGTCCGGCAACACTGTTGATATTTATTTGAATTTTACAATGTGAAAAATTGGGTTTATTTTAAACTATATTTTTAAATTTAAATTAAAACTTATTTTCCCGATTTTGTCAGATTTCTGTTTGTGTGTGTCATGTTTTAGTGAAAAATTATCAATTTATACGGGTTTTTTCCCCGCCCAGCAACCCAATTCGCTCCCAAAATCCTGCAAGTTTATTTGGAGGAAAAAAAAAAAAATTAAACTTAATTTCTCTTCTCCGGTAGTATATTTGCTATTCCAAAGAATACTTAAATATAATTTTATTAAAAAAATTATAAAATCCAAAAATATCAGAAAACCGGAATGCGTTGTTACCGCAAATTAATATGTGGAAAGTGTGATCTTCTTAACAACCCAAACTTTGTCCACTTTCGTCTTTTTCGCTTTTTTTTAACTGCCATTGTGTCCGCTAACAATAGCCCCTCATTTCCGGTTTTCGGTGAACTACTGCAGCTTTCGGCGATTAACACGGTTTAAAATTAAATTAAGTGTAGGGAAATGAAATATTAATCGTCCATTAGGGAGTCTTAATTGGCGATTAAAAAGGGTTAAAAAAAAGATAGTCTGTGTGGCCCTTTAAAGCTGAAAGGTTTTCTTAATTTCCCAACAAGTAAGAAACGAATCATCGTGGTTTTTGGGAAGTTACAAGTAATAAAGACCTACAAATTAAAAATTAAAAGATCTCATCTGTTTTGTTTTAAATTTGAATAATTTTTTCCAGCATTATTCAGAATTTTACCAATTTATAAATGGATATTTACTTTTTATGGCTAAGGCAACTCACTGTCCCAGGCCAATATAATATAAAAATATTTTTTTATAATTTTAGCTAACTTAAAAGATAATTATCTAATTTCCAGGCCCATCGAACAATATGAATAAAATAAAGTTAATAAATCAAAAAAGTTTTATAATGCTTAAAGAACATTCCACTGCATGTCCCAAAAAACAGTCCTAGTAAAAAGGTGGATTTATCTCAAAATATTTTTTAAAAAAATTTTATTTTTTTGAAATCTAATGAACTTTTACTAAAAAAACAAATCTATTTTTTAATTAAATAATGTATCTAAAAATCTATGTTTGTCCCCAATATTTACCACAGTCCTGGCTCTTATTTAAAACTAATCAATAAGTTTAATACAATTAATCTTATTTCTACGTAGCGCTTCATATCTTTTAAAAATTTCAATATAAAGTAATTAAAACTTTTTTTCCATAAAAAAATTTAAATAGGACTGTCTGTCCAAAAATAGCAAAAAATTTCCCAGTTTACAAAAAAGCCCCTATATACCTCTTTCCCTTTTTCCCAAAAAAAATAACGACGTCAAATTTAAACCCCTTTAATCTTAAGAAAATGGCATCTTGATTTACTTTTACTCATACTATTGAAATGAAACGACCTCGTCAGCAATTATTTGACTTAACTGCGGCACTATTCTAGATTGAAAATGAAGCTTTCTTTAAAACTATAGAGCTTAATTAAATAGATTTATTTATTACAATAATAATAAATTTATTAGCTCTATATATGTGATTTTGTAATCAGGTTTTACTGCAAATGTCTTGATTAACTAGAATCCGAAACCGCATTTTCTTTAGATGTGTAAAAAGATAAAAAGTAGCAATAAAACACAAAAGCGCTGACAAAATTCCTATCATGGAATTTAAGACTGAAAGGAATCATTGGTCAACGTCTTTGAAGAACGTAAAACAATAAAATGCTATCTAAAAAGACAGCTGAAATACCATTAATCGAGACGCTGATGTAACAAGATACCGACGTGTTATCTAACTTTCTGTAGCAAACTGTAACAAATCTAATTTAAAAAGTAATAAAATTGTTTAAGTTATTTTAAATAGTAGTTTTTTTAAAGAAATAATATTTAGCGATTTCAAATTTCTAATACACGTCTTGGAATTTTGTCATCATTAAATTAGCTGTTTGATAGTTTTGTGGCGAATTCATGGTTTAGTATGTTCTCGTTGGGTTTACTCGCCTTGTTATCTCTAGTAAATGAGACCACTTCGGTCCGGGTCCCGGGATATAGTGAACTGCGCCTGCACAGTCCTATTGACCTCTATAAACTAGCAGATCGCCTGAAACAGAAAAAATAAAAACCCCCAAAAAAACCCAAATAACTCAAAATACTAATCTACGTTTTGGTGGCAAATGGCCACCATTGTCAAGATAAAATTAAAAGAAAAAATTAGCAATTTAAAGTAGATTTTTAACAATTTTTTCTGGTTAAAAAGTTAGGAAATTCTGACAGCTTTTTAAAGCTTTAAAAACCTGTCAGAATCTTTTAACTTTTTAATTTAAAAATGTTTTTTAAAAAGTTTGTTTAAGTTTTTATTTCTTTTTTAAATTTTATCTTGACAACGGTGGCCGAGTTGCCACCGAAACGTAGATTGGTATTTTAAATTTTTTAGGTTTTTTGGGTTTGTTTTTTTTCTATTTTAGGCGATCTGCCAGTTCATAGGGATCAATAGGACTGAGCATGCTCAGTTCGCTATACCTCGGAACCTGGATCGAAGTGGTCCCGTTTTCTAGATATATTAAGGCGAGTAATCCCAACGAAAACAGACTAGAACATGGCTTATATTAAGGGCGGTTTATGTTCGATGACATAGGGCGTTAAAGGCTGAGATTATTAATTGTAAATTAATTTCCAAGTTGGTTACAATATTTTCTAGTTAAATAATTAGTTTTTTTAATTTGTATTTGAATAACGAATCTTAGCTTTTCGCTTAAAAATAAGTTTGCTAGCTATAAAATGACTAACGAAATCGATAATTTATATTTTTTTATTGTCTTCTATATTTTAAACGGGAAAATTAAATAAATGATATTCTCTAACTCTAACAGTCGAGTAACGAACTTGTTGTTAGAGTTAACAATAAACTTAACAAAATTATAAATCTTGGCATTTTAGCACATTTTTAAATATTTAGTGCCAACTGGCTCTCAGCTAGTAATTTGGTCCGGAATTTTGCGTTTAAAATCGGCTAGGCATAAAAACATAGGAAAAATATAATTACCTTGCACAAAATATGTAAAAAAAGAGTTTTGCACTCTAACAAGGTAATTTTATATATTTTCATAAAAGCAGTTTTACCTTTTTTTTCTTTAAGGAAGCTCTTTTATGCGTTAATGTGAATTTACCTGACATACAATTCATTTAAGCTTGCTTGGCTACCTGGAATGTGCGTGATTTGGTTTTGGAAACCCCTTTTTATGTTGACTTATACCCCCATGTTATAGATTTTTGCCAAAAGACTGAGACTTGCCTTCCTAGTTAATCTGTGAAGTCGTTTTTCTACTACCTTCTTAGGAAATACCATTTTCAACCCTTAAATGAGGGTAAACAACAGCATTTTACCTCTTAGAAGGTAAAATTTATTTTCCTGTTCCAACCAAGCATTTTCATTAATTTTTTATAAATTTTATCTTTATTATTCTTAAAAAAAAATCTTGTAGTTTCTATTTTTCCCACCTACACTACATTTTTTTAAAGCAAATTTTTAATTTGTGTTTTTTTTAATAAAAAAATATTTCTGACAATTTAAAAAATTTTAAAAACGCACAATCTAATAATGTTGTATTTAAATCTTACGTTATACCCTAACAAGTTTTTAATACAGCGGCTTATCCAAACAATTTAAACCACAATCTAATAATGGGACACAAAATTTAAAGATAATTTTTAAAATTTTGAATAAAAAGTAGTAAAAAAAAGTATATACATTTCTCTAGAGTAAAGTACATTTTCTCCCCTGTATTTGCCCTCCGTTTTGCGTCGTTTTGCATCAAATTATCAGCGGGAGAAAAGAGGCACTTTTTTCTTTTGTTATGTAAATAACTATTTTCTACGACCTTCTAAAAAACTGTTTCTCTCCTTTCTTAATTTTCTTTCTAGAAAAAAAAACCATTTATCTTTCTGCAAAGTGATTAAGGTTTTAAAGTCTTGGTCAGAAATATGCACAAAAATCGAGATACTCATATTACTGGTAGAAGATGAAGTAAAACTATCTTTTCCTGTGTCAGAATATTTCTGGAAACAATATCTTTACTATAAGAGCTTTTTTAAATATTATTTTAGAAAAACTCATACGGGAGTAAAAAAATCATACACATTTCTTATGAGTAAAATGCCTTTTCGTTTCTTAAATTTGTTATGAATTCTTGATACCTTTTGTAATGTTACTGATTACACAGGTCCACAAAAAGAATTGGTGTGTGCTGCTACCGAACTAAGATTTTTTGGCGTATTTTTTCCGCTGAACGCACATCTAAAGTTAAAATTGGGGGTTAAACAGCAAAAAATCGAATTAATGCTGGGGTACGCCAGGGCTCAGTGCTGGCACCCACGCTGTTTCTTCTACACATGAACGATCTTCTCTCTTCCACAATCAATCTCATTCATTGCTGATGATAGTACCCTCCACTTTAGAATTCATTTTTTAAGCCACCATGTAATTCTGATTTGAAAAACAAGCACATGCTTATGCAGATATCTCTTTAACAGGACCTCAAATTTATCTTGGATTGGGGCGCCAAAAATCTTGTTTAGTTTAATGAAAAAAGTCAGCCAATGCTTATCCGTTCCACCGTCGTGCTGTAGGGAAATGTGTCGCTCTTCTATAGGTATTTTTACGGCTTCTGCTCAGAGAAGTTGGCCAGTATAATTCCTTCTCTGGCAGCTTCCAATAGACAACACGTAGTGCAACTTTTATGCATCCTTTTACAGTTCAGTTAGAGAGGCCCCAAACTTCCCGCTTTCTTCGTTCCTTCATCCCTAGAGTGTCAAGACTATGGAACCTGTTACCTGCAGAAGTTTTTCCTTTTCCTCCCAATTTCCAAATATTTAAGTCTCGTGTAAACAAACTCCCTCTTACGACACTTAAGATACCCATGGTACCCTAGTACTTAGGCATCAGTGTCGTGGACTGTCCCAAGATAAAAAAAAATCAGATATTAAAGATTTTTTTTTTAAATTTAAAACGTGAATAACACAAAAACTGTAAAAGATACAAAAACATAAACTATATATCTTTACAAGGCCTTTAATTTAAGTTATATAACCTCTTTGTCTAAATGCAATATTTTTAGAGTTATAATTCAAAAACCGGATTTTCAGGATTTTTCTAAGGTCCCTTATTCCCTGGAAAATTTTTTTTTTTATTTTTGGATTTTTTTTTTGAAAATTTTAAGTGATTTGGAATTCAAATTAAAAAAAAACTTAGAATTTATAAAAAAAAACCTAAAAATCACAATATTAAAAAAAAAATATCTATTTTGGACTAAAATATTTTGTTAAAATTACATTTTTGTTTATATCTCCTTTACTATTTATCTAATCAAAAATGTTTTCATACCTTTTTATATAGACAATTTAAAAAACTGTATTTTTTTCTATGAAAATTTTTGTCCCTTTTATAGTTTATGTAAAAGTAGTCCAAACATTCCGTGGTAGCAGGCTTCTGCTGGTAAATGTATCGGTTTTTTGGATTTTCTTCGATTTTTTGCTGTTTAAGCATCGTGTTTAGCAAAAAAAAATAAGCCAGAAGATTTTAATTCGACACCCAGCACACACCCTTTTTTTTTGAGGACCTGTGTAATCATATTTTAATAAAAAAATAAATTCATAAAACAAAAACGACGTCATAACAAAAGGTTTTAAAAATGGTTTTATTGCTACATCATTCACCGTTAGCATCAACCCTAGATTTTATTTATTGTAAAACACAAGATCCACCTTTAAAGGTAACAGAAAGTAAAATAAATATAAATTTTAAAAAAGCAAATGAAAAATTAAAAATAAAGTCTGATCATATTTTATGGCAACTAAAAATTTCAAATGAAATAAAAATAATCGACTTATTTTATTTACTTAGAAATCTTCTAAAAAAATCTAAAATTTTCGATTTTAATTTAACGTAAAAACATATAAAAAAGGTTTACTTACATTAAAATTTTCATTTTAGTATTTGCGACATTGTCAAAGGATGCAGAGAGTAAGAGCGTCTTACCTTAATTTTCTGCATACGCTGTAATAAAGCCGGTGTAATATTATGTTTCCAAGGAGACCCGAGTTAATAAGAGCCCTATTACAAAATCAGCTTTAATGAAAATTTTATTAAATGACAAATATTACCCTGCAGTAACCGAGTATTGAAGGATTATTATATTGCTCATATCGCTCCTTTATGTAGCTACTTTAGCTTTTATGCGTGTGTTCTTGATAGTGTTTCAAAGACGTTCATAATAAGGTTCATGCTCGTAACTTATGAGAGGGTAAATTGTTTGGCAGACATGACATTTTTCTTTTTATGTTTTTCTTTAATGGTTATGTAACATAATTTTAAAATAAAAATTTACAGAAAACCTACAGATATAAACAGAAATTTAAATTTTATTTCAAATTATTCAATGATGGTTAAAGAAAGAATTGTAAAAAGTCCATTTGTTAGAATAAAAATTGGTTTAATCAAAATATTATTATGGGAAAATTATTATTTATTTAATAATCTTTATGACTGACCACAAAAGCTTTTATACAGGTTGTCCCATGTGTCCCAACTCAACTTATACACTAAATACATCTGCCTCAGTACATAATACAAAAAAAACTTATAACAAAGAATGTGTGTTTGGTAACGCTAGTTTTATTACCAGTATTGGTAAATATACAGAGTGTCTCGAAAACAGGATTCTTATTGTTAGGTACGTTTTTTTTTAAATGAATGCCCTGTTAATTTTTACAAATTTTAACTTCTTCATTTAATTAGTTACATTAAAAATGTAAAATAGACTTTCCGTCAATTATTGCTTGTTTTGAAAATATTGACCTAATATTATAGTATTATCTGATCTACTTAACTCCTGATGTTACATAAGTTTTAAGAAAGAAACTGAAGCTACTTGTTTTTATCCAAATAAACTTTTATTTTTTAAACTTTTCATGTTATTAAATCAATAATTGCTTTACAAAAATAATTTAATTTATTGCCGTTAAGGGTCCGTTTTCTTTTATGACTCGTAATATATGCCTAAGTGGTCTCATGGGGTTTTGAACATCGTAGACTTTCTGAGCCAATCGAGCCCAGAAAGTTTCAATTGGCCTGGCTTGGGGGTCATTAGGGGGATTATCAATCGTGGGCAAATACGGAATATTTCTTGCTTTCAGCCAGTCAAGTGTAGCTCTGGCATAATGTTATGATGTCAGATCTGGCCAAAACATATAATTTCCATCATCGTGGTGTACAGTTGCGGCCATTAAATTTCGGGCAAAATTTGACAATCCGTGTCAAAATCATTTATTTTTCGTAAACCAGGCTTTCACCTGATAATTATATATTTGAAGTACACAGTCACGTTCACAGGCCTTTTAATATCAATTTCTTAGCTAAAACAAAACAAACAAAGACTTGAAGTAAGCGAAATTCCATTAATTTATACGAAAACTAAAATCCAATTTAATATCAACTAATAAACTATAAAACAAAAATCAGTATTTTATGATAACTCCATTCTTTTCGATCACCAAGGCCAATCTTTTAGGAATCGAAGCGAACAATATTCTAGTGTAATCCTCAGTCACACTATTCCACGCCTCTTAAATTTGTGCCCATAACTCTTCTTCATTTGCGGCTGAACATGTGTTGACTGGATTTTTTAACTATCAGTCCCCATACATTTTCCATCGGGTTGACGTCGGGACTTCGCGATGGCCAGGGAAGGATTCTAACCTGGTTGTTTCTTGACCAGTCGGTGACCCTTCGGGCTGTATGGACCGGACAGTTGTCGTGCTGATAGATAAAATCATTCCCATATACATTATTGGCCGCTGGCAGCATGATATTTTAAAGTATTTCTTGATAAGAATTGGCGTTAAGTCTGCCCTGGATATGATGGCAAACGCCCACCCATCCTGCGCCGATACATCCCCAAACATTGACCGAAAACCTACCACTCTGTTTTATCTTTTGGGTGTATGTCTCTTCAAATCTTGAATTTGGGGTCTATATACTCAGCATACTTCCATTAAAACTTGACTGACAAACTTTTCATCACTAAATATTACCCTTTCCCAGAAACGTATTTCCCGTGGTAGGTATTCTAGGCAAAATCCAACCCTTTCTTGTTTATTTGCCTGTGTTAAAAAAGGGTTTTTGGCCGCTCGACGGCATCGAAGCTCTGAAAATTTGTTGATGCAGCGCCGTGCTGTCGGAGCCAGGAAAAATTGTTTCTAGTTTTGCAAAAGAGGCTGTTTTAAAAGGATTTCTTCGAACGCAGCTTATCAAGTTTTCGTTTTGTTCCTCGGTTGATATGTGTGGACGGCCGCTACCTTCCTTTCCCTTGTGCGAATTTCTATCATGAAATTTTTGTTTGATATCATGAACCGAACTCTTTGGCACTCCGACTCTCTCCGCAACAGATTTTTCTAAGTAGCCCTCCTCCAGCAATTTAACAACTTGAACTTTTTTGCTACTGATATGCGTGGCATGATTCGAAGAACTTGATATATTTTTTGGACAATGACAGATTTCGAATTAGTGTCAAAAGTAAAGGTAAGCTGGTAACTGAAGGCTGTTTTACAACACGTAAAATCGTTACCCGAAATTTTATGGCCGTAACTGTACGTTGATAAAATTAAGCAAATTTAAACAATCTCCTAAGTAGACCTCGGCTTTTACTGCCTCTTCGCTTACATGACCAACAAAAAGCCTGGATACCCCTCTTTCCGATATGGCACATCATACCAATACTTTATCTGAAAAGTTAGCTTTGGATTTATATCCAACCTCTTTTGGGCTCTCTTCTATATTGTTGGTGTAAAATCCAGAATTTCCTGGTAGTTCTACATGACTAAGGGTAAAATATTTTTTATCATCCATGACAACCGATCTGGTATCGCGAAGTAAACTCGCCTTAAATTGCGACAGCACCTGGGTATTCTTGCTAGCTCAACATCAGCATATATCAGTGCCTTTTCTTTGTTTAAACCACTTTGCAATATACCCAGAAACAGTTGCGTTGGAAATTCGGAACTAATCTTTCCTGCTGGGCATCAGACAACTTCAGTGGTCGACCACTTTTCGGAAGATTCATATATGGGATTTCTTCTTCACATTCCCGAACTGTTCGATATATGGTGGATTTCGAAATATTTTCGCATTAAAAAATCCTTACTATTTCTTTTTTGGGCAGTGGCCCAACTAGTTCATAAATACTTCTCCGAATACCTAGCTTGTATTCCATTGCAAAATAAATAATAACAACTATGACATATTTATCAAAATGGCGAAACCATAGCAACTGTGAATTCCAAGGATCACTTGATATACGGCATCCATATTTCTGCGAAACACCTTGAATTTTTATTAAAACTTCTGTAGCAGGGGTTAATTATAAACGATTAAAAAATAAAAACAATTAACATAACATCAAACAGTAAATGTTTAAACTGCTGACCGTGTGTTGGTACTATTTTCTGTTATAATTATTTTATAACAATTCCTTCAGTGTCCAAGTAATAGGTTTAGTTACTTTATTAGTTATTAAATATCTCAAAAACCAGCAATAATAATACAAATAACTGCTACCTCTGAGCTAAATTTCATAAACATCTGGGTAATATCATCAATGGGATTCCGAACGGGTTTAACGTGGATTTCGAACCCCACCCAACAGCACAGGGTGTTCACTGGCAGTCACCCATCCTTTTACCGACCATACCCAGCATGTTTAACTTTGCCTATCTCATTGTTTAAAATCCTTTTCCAATTAATTTTATAATTATTTGTTTTCATAGGTATAAACAACAATAAAGACAAAATTAAAAGATACCAAAATCACAAAACTATTTCTGTCAAACATTTTTGCCTGTTTTTATAAATTTTACATATAAGTTAAAAAACTATCATATGAACTTAGAATAAAACACCTTTAGGTTTTAAATAATAAAGGTTTTTCTTTAATCAATTAGGTTATAAAAAGAACATCAAACATAATATATTTAAATAATACAAAATTCCATAAATACAAAATATGTTAACATGCATTTGATAAATTATAATATAACTTGTTTAGTCTTCACACCCAAAAAATTGTAAAATCCCTTTGGTAGAATAAAAACTTATTCCAAACAGTATTTAAACCATATTAAAGCGAAACTTAAAATAATGTATGTTTAATTATAAAAAATTAGGTAAAAAAATTAAAGAAAAAAAGTGCTTTTTTTATTTTCTTAAAAATTGGTCCCAAAATGTACGCACATTTTAAATATCGTGGCGTTTTGGTATTTGTAACAGCAGGTTTATAAAATTTAATAGCTGTCATGTAATTTTTACAATTAATAACCATGAAACGCTATACTGTATAACAGCGCGTTGTTATCGTAAAAAACGTATTATAAATGAGGAGAATGTGCAGCAACAGTTCGTAGAGTGTAAGCCGTTTTTGGAAGAAATAATGCACCAAAACCTACAACATTGCAAAGACTGATCAAGAAAATTGAGCAAAATGTCGAAAAGTGTTGTTGAGAATCTAGGCACATCGATTTGCCAACGGTCATGTGAACATTTTCAAAAGCAGTATGCAGGGAATTTTTTACAAAAGATTTTCATTTGCACGCCTATAAAGTAAAATTGACTTAAAAAAAGAAGCCAGCAGATCATCGGTTGCACCGTAAATTTGTTAACTGAACTCTGGAAAACGAGGCAAATGAAGGAGATATTTCGAAGAAAATCCTGTTTAGTGATGAGGCACATTATTAAATGGATACGGTAATAAGCAAAACTGTCGACTTTGTCACTGTTTGGGGCGCTTTTTGGTTCGGCGGAATAACTGGACCAAACTTCTTTCAAGACGAAACTGTAAATGCACTACAGTGAATGGCGAACGTTATCGTGCAATGTTAGAAGAGTTTTTGTGGTCTGAATTAGACCAAATTCACGTGGAAAACTTATGGTTTCAATTGGACTTATTACGATTGAAAATTCCTGGTCGGGTTATATCTCACAATGGTAATCAGAATTAGTCTTCCCCGAACCTGCGATATAACACCTTGCGACTTCTTTCTCTGGGGTTTTCTAAAATTTCGTGCTTAAGCCAATAAACCAGCCGCAATTTTGACTTAAGAAACGAAATTTGACGCGTCATTGAAGAAATTCGTCCACAATTATGTGAAAATGTTAAAAGTCAAAAGAGCAAGGACCTGCCAGCAAAACACACTTAATCGTGATATTTATTCTTTCTAATCCTAGTAAAGTTTTGACATGTTTCAAAAAATAAATGTGTTTTCTTAACAAATAAAAATGTTCGCTTATTTTGGACACCCTTTATTATGCTTATATGTTAACAAATCGAAAAAAAGAAGCCAATGCCATGACTTTGGTTACTTACTTTAAAAAAATAATTTATTTTTTGTTTAGGTGTCTTTTTCAAAACAAAAATGAACAGAATATAGATATTATTTTTGTAAGTGTCGTATTTTCAACTTGTGTAAATTTTCACAGATGTGGCTTTTTTAAAAAATATTATTTTTCACATATAAAAAATACAAATTTGTTTGCCATATTGATTTAGCCATTTTGAATTTTGCAAATCTGATCCCGAATTTATGATTAGCAACCCTAAAATCCTTTATACACTGAATCTGGCGTAAATAGAAGAGTTTTGCATATTTGGGCACCCTTCATATTGGATCCGCTATCTTAAATTTTTAAATCTGACTTTAGATTCATTATTAACCATTTTCAAAACCTCTATACACCACGTAAATAGACTAATTTAAAAAAAAAGTTGATTTTAAACGTTAATTTAAGGTAAGAAACGTCACGCGACACATCATTCTCAGGATGGATTTTTGTTTTTCATGGTCTTTTTTAATGAATTTTTGAAAATAAAAAAACGCGTGTTTAGTGCTGTAACTGGTATTTTCCGTAAATTTTTGGTATTTTAGGCCTGTTTTTGAAAGTCAGAAAGTTCTGTGATTTTAAATTTTGGCTACATTTAGAAGGAAAAATACTTTGAAATATAAATATCGCATGTTAAGTACACACCATTTTTTATGTAGTTGTGTAATTTATGAGAAATAAAATAAATAGAATAACCGTAAGATAAATATCTATTTTACCATTTTTAATGGACCTAATACTGCCAATAACTATTTTTATCCTCAATGAAAGACGTGGCAAAAATTTCTAAAATATACTATATTTACTAGGTAACATAGAGTGCGTCTCATGCAGTCTGTTTACTTTAAAGCCTCTTACGGATTTACTCTAGTTTAATGTTTGACTTGTGTGCCGCAGGCTGCTTCAAACTTTCTGTGATGCAGTGCTTTTCGCTTAGACATGTATTGCCAGAAAGCAGGATTGCAGCCGGTAAACCATTGAGCTCCTTTTAAAAGGATTTTTGCCTAAATTTTTAAAATAGTTTTAAAAGGCTACCTGATGGACTGAAATCAAAAAAATATTAAATTTTAAAATATTTTTATACCTGTTGTACCTAATATTTGGCAAAAGGAAAAACCTAAGTCACAAAGTCAATAAATTTACCTAAGAAAGGTTTTAAAATTACCGCATTCTTTAGGGTATCATGCTTTTTTTAATCTGAAAAGGGTAACCCATTAAAAACTTTTTGGTCTAGCGTCGGTAATTTATATTTAGAACAGAAAGTCTTGGTTTTGCTAATTTGCTTACTGACTCTCCTCTAAATTAAAAGACAACTTTGTCAAACAAATTATTCTCCCGACAAAAAATATTAAGTTCTCATTAGGTAACTCGCCTGAAAAGTGTCAAAAAATGGGCCCTCTTAGGTGCTGGTCCTGGGGTATAGCGAAGGGCCGAAATGGTCCCATGTTTTAGAGACTTTCCAGGCAAATAACCCAATGAAAACTTAGTAAAACATGAAAACGCCATAAAACTATAGGACATATTTAAAAAATATTGATATATGATAGGTAAGTTTCTACTTGGCAAATTGTAGACAAACAGCACTAACCAGAACTTACCAAAACTTATTTTTACATAAAGTGTTAGCTGTCCTATTTCTCTATAGCCTATAAAACTAGCTAATAATTAAAAAAGTCTGTAATTTTTGATGTTAAATGAAATAATTTCTTTAATAATGTAACAGAAGACCTGAAAGTACCCAAAGCTGTAAATAATTTTGTACAGTTTTCATTTGTGGCGCAATTCTTAGGTCTTTGCAGATGCTTTTGAGCGAGAAAAAGTGTATCACGATTCCGACGTGGGAACCCGCTAAAATGGCCAACCAAATCCAAAATAAGTTTCCTGCGAATATCTGCCAAAATATGCGAATTAGAGAATTTTTGTTTAGACAAAAAATGAAAATTATCCCAAAATCTACAAAAATGATCCTTACCATTTTTTTCATAACATTTCACACTGAATAGATGTGACTAAACGGCTAAAAAATGCAGGTGAGCAAAACAATTTTTTATCAAAACGCAATAAAGACGGTGAAGGAAATTCTTTGGGATCATAGAACACATGTCTTATTATAAAAAAGAAATGTTAATAACAAACCATTTTTTTTAAATATTAATTATTTAATGGGATACTCTCAAAATATTGCTGAAAAAGAAAAACTTATTGCACCGCTTTTTTTAATATTCTAGAAAAATCAGACATGGACCCAAACTCTATATGCAATGAAAATTAGGTACGGTTTTCCCGATTTCGATGAAGCTTTGAATGATTAAAAAATATTACACTTATTGCCCTGAAGTAATGAAGAACAATTGTCCGGCTTATAAGTGAATCCATAAAATAGCGGCATTCTGCGGTAGAGCGGCAGCTGAAATAAGGGGATCATTTTTCCTTTCAGGAAAACTATATTTTTGAAAAAATTAGGGTCATTTTTGTAAACAGGCAAGCCTTCATTTTTTGTCAACGAAATAACTTAATTCGCATATTTTGGCAGAATATTTTCGGGCCTTGAGGCGCCATTTTCAGCCTTTCCACTGTAATGTTGTTTTTGCTCGAAGCATCCCTAAGACCTAAAAATTGCACTACAAGGGAAAACTGTACAGATTTATTTACAGCTTTGTACCTTCATTTACTAGACTATAAGAAAACAAAGCAAAAACAAAGCCTGCAAATAAAGTTGCAATTAAAATTACATTGTAAATTTTTGTGTTTTTGAATTAAATAGCTAAATTTTGTTGCTTTAAAAATAATTTTTTATTTATTATGGTAATGACTCGTCTGAAAAGTGTATGGCTATTTTAACATCACGTCCACAATATTATATATATTTTCATAAAAAAACGAGTTAATTGATTTAAAAAAATGGTCATTTTATTTTTCAATAGGCGCACAAAATATTTACAAGAACTTAAGGGGTAATTTGTTAAACAGCTCTTAACTTTTGCTACATCTTTCTAGTATCGGACAGAGTTAGACGTTTACGTGTAATAAAAAATATTTTAAACCGTTCTAAAGAGAGCAATTTTAAACTAGTTTTGGTTTCTAATTAATAGTTAATAGTTACTAACTGTGTCTATTAAAATTTATAGAAGTCGTAGAAAAAAGCATATAGATTCGAAAGTTTGACAAATGATAAAGCAACTTACTTAACAAGTCGATTGCGAAGATATACCCTTTTACTTCAGTAACTTAAGACCTGAAGTACCCAAAGCTGTAAATAAATCTGTACAGTTTTCATTTGTGGTCTTCGCGGATGCTTTCGAGTGAGAAAAAGTTTATCACGATTCCGACGTGGGAGCCCGCTGAAAATGGCCCCCAAAGTCCCAAAAAGCGCGAATATCTGCCAAAATATGCGAAATAAAGAATTTTCGTTCAGACAAAAAATTAAGACCACCTCGAAATCTACAAAAATGGTTCCAACACCAATATTTTTCGCAAAAATGGCCGTCGAAAAATCCATAACATTCCACACTGAATAGACGTGGTTAGTAAGCTAAAAAATGCAGATGGGCAAAACAATTTTTTATTAAAACCCAAGAAAGATGGTAAAGGACATTGTCTGGGATCATTGAATACTTGCTAAGGTCTCGTTATAAAAAAAATGTTAATAACAAACCAATTTTTCCAAAAATATCAATAAATTAATGGGATACTCTAAAAATATGGTGAAAAAAAAAACTTTCACCGCTTTTTTTAATATTCTAGAAAAATTAGAATGCCCTCAAACTTATATGCAATAATAGGTACGGATTTTTCCATTTCGATGAACTTTGAATGATTAAAAAACGTACATTATTGCCCGAGTAATGGAACAATTCGTCCGCCCGCTTATAAGTGATTCCATGAAGATTTTAAAGCGGCAGCTGAAATGAGGAAACCTCTGGGTCCCGTTATCTCGAAAACTATGATTTTTCAAAAAAAAACTATAAGGATCATTTTGTAGACTACAAGGCAATCTTCATTTTTTGTCTAAATAAAAATTCTCCAATTCGCATATTTTGGCAGATATTAGCGGGAAACCGATTTTTCGGGCCTTAGGGCTATTTTAGCCCTTTTTACCTGTTAATGTTAATAAACTTTTTTTCGCTCAAAAGCATCCTTGAAGACCTAAGAATTGCGCTACAAGGGAGAACTGTACGGATTTATTTACAGCTTTGTCTTTTCATTTACTGGACTATTTGGCAATAATAGTTTTAAATTTATTAGGAATTTCATATACATAAATATTGTATTTTATGGGCGAAAATAGTTTATAAATAAAAAACAAAATCTAATAAGTAGTTTTTTTTCTAAATTAAAGATTCCTTTATCCTTCCAGATAAAAAGGTTCCTCAACTATATTTACAATAAATGGCGGTTTTTATTTCTTTCGTATATGTTATATTATCTGAGTAATACAAAAACCCGGTAAATATAAAACAAACAATATTTGTATTGTATCCCTCCGGCTATTTAAAACTCTCATTTAGAACCGAGCTTTTTACTTTAAATGTGTATTGCCTGAAGTATTGGGCAAAAACCTGTTTTAAAACTTTATTTTTAATAGATTGTTTAACATATTTTAAGGGATATTCAAACAAAACGACTGTTTACATAAACAATAATTCTTAACAGATAACATATTTTTGTGTTTATATAATTAGGAAACTCTACGCATATATCCCACACACCACCAAAATTGTTTTAATATGTTGCTAGAAACCATAAAATAAACGTTAATATATTACTATTTTCTTTAAAACTCAATTTAAAATTATTTTTTCAATGCCTTGCCTGTTATAGCCTATAACATAAGATGTGGTTATATATGCCTTATCTAGTTAAAAACCTTTCACTAAATGAATTTGCCTTATATTATAAAACATAATTTACCAATGTACGAGACCCACATCTAAATTATATTTACTAATTTTTAAAGTTTGCACAATAAACAGATATGTTTTTGGTACCCAAAATTT
Source organism: Listronotus oregonensis (assembly GCA_019359885.1). Classification (NCBI taxonomy): domain Eukaryota; kingdom Metazoa; phylum Arthropoda; class Insecta; order Coleoptera; family Curculionidae; genus Listronotus; species Listronotus oregonensis. The sequence continues at coordinate 308,943 of JAHBCN010000062.1, forward strand.
ACTAGTAAACCAACAATGCTTTATTTTAAAAAGTAGTTCATAGAACATAATTTAAATCTGTACAAAAGTTAGCTTTTTTCTATTTTCTTATGAAATAACTTAAAAAAGGAATTGTTCTTTTAAACTTAATATTTTTATTTAAATACAATTTATCAACGATTATATAAAAAGCACTTTCTAATGAATTGACAAACAAGAAGATTATTTTTTACAAAGCCTTATCGATGCCTTTTTCGCAGAGAAAATTCGCAAAATCGCTACAATTGGTCGCTTAGCGGTGCCTTTGCATGTCCTTGATCTGGTAATGATTGCCAAAGATCCAGATGTTGTTTTAGGGACCATTGTTGTTTTCATCGCCTGTTTTGATAGTCCAAGGGCTGGCTCTGGGTGATTGAGGATAGGCCGTATCTTTCTAGTTTATCTGCTTTTTAATTGCCTTCTATTCCCGTGTGTCCAGGAACCCAAAGAAGTGTTTCTGGAGGTAAGTACTTTTACGTTGATTGGTTGATTTAAACAAGGGGAGTCTAGGGGTATCAGGGCAGCCCGACTATCTGAGAGAATACGTATATTTTGGTTTTGATATCATCTCTTCATATTCTTGTGAACATATGCTTGGATAGCATAGATTTCCGTCTGGTATACTGTGGCTTGCTTGCCTAATGGAAAGCTATAAGTCGCTCTGGGCAAAGTTTCTTTATTTTCTACTATCCTACGTACAGACGGCCACAACCAATTTTTAAAATTTGGGTGGTGAAATTTTGTGTTGGGGAGTGCATTTAAATTGCGATTTAAAAAACAAATTACAAGTCGAAAAGCATTTGTCTTCAGCCTGCTTAAAGTACATATAGTAAACAATTATTTTTCATAGGACTTTTCTTGTCGAATAATGCAACGATAAGATTAAAAAAAAAAATTTTGTTGGTTTTTGATATTTTACATACGTTAAATAAAATTTAAATTTTCAACTCTAAAAAATTGTGGCTATTTTTTTTACCATTTGTACAAACTGTTTTTTTATTGTATGTAACGTTGGTATTGTTCTTTTTTATCCAAACAATTTTAAGGTAAATAAGTAAAAAAAAAGGATAGGTTTATTATTTTTTTAAACATAAAAATTACTTTTTTTTTCTAAAAATATAGCAATAAATTTTCAAATGTAAGAGGTAAAGTAATTTGACTTCAAGTGAAACATTTAACCTCGAGTTTGCTCTACGTTCACCAGCCGTGTAATGCAATGTCGTCCATTGAAATGAATCCCGGAGACAGAACTAGCAAATGCAAATCTTTTGTAAAGTTCGTTACGGGGTCTGGAACAGCTAAAAGTTGCTAGTGCAACTGCAATTATTCAGATCAGGTTGGCCAGTTCATTGATACCACCGACACATTAAAATCGATTTTGAATTTAAAGTTTGCTAGTTCTATCAGATCAAATAAACCGAAAATCCTTTGACCATTGTCACTTTGACCTCTTAACTAGTTTATTAAAATAAATTACAAATTAATTCTAATGTTATTACTTTTTTTGACGTGTATTTTTTACAGGCTAATGGAAAAATCTAAGTCCAACATATTGTGAATATTAGGTAGCTCCTTAAAAATATCTTTACGGTTATTTAAATGTTTCGAAACTTTTTTATGGACTTTAGATCTGGAAAATGTATTGGCCACTTTATAAGCCATTCTACAGATACGGATTGTGTGGGTAATGCGATTAAGCGATTACAGCAAAATAAATTTCACCAAAAATAGGGGCCAAGCTTTCATCCAAAAATCTTGGCTCTTAAAGTACCGAGATCTAAAATTAAACCAAGTTTTGTCCACAATTTTTTTTGCCCTTTTTGGATTTGTCAAGTTATTTATTGGTTTGTATATATTTTTTTTTCACTAAACAGACAAACTACTTTTATCAATACAGATAGTCTAGGAGGAATCGGCGCATGAGTACCGAAAATTATTCCACCTCAATTTTTTTTTATACAATTCTTTTTCAATTGCCCTACTGATAATATATAGTTTGGCAAGTATATCTGTGACAACGCGGCGTCGGTAAGGGGTAGGTAGTTGTAAATCAAACATGGCTTATTCCATTCATAAGAAGCACAGCGGCGTGCCCATTTTCAAAAAGTTTAGGAATATTTTATAATTTATTTAAATAAAATATTATATACAAAATAAATCTATGTTTTATTTTAAATATGTTTTAAATGTATGATCCTCATCAAAAATTAAGGCATTTAAGGGGCATCAGTAACAATTTAACAAAATATTTCTGGGAAAGTCAAAAAAAGCAGAAAAACTTTATAAACTAATTAATTTTTTTAACAGTCTACCTTTAAGATAGACGATCTTTTTATTCTTGCTAATATTTTGCAATGAGAAAATAAAAACAGTTTTGAAAACGTCATTTTACGTTCCCTGTAGTATTATCATTGCGATGCGTCAAAATATTAAGCAATTTTCATTTATTTGGTTATGTTTGATAAATATTAAAGAACTTTATAAAAAAAATACTTACTAAGGCATACGCTTACGTTTAAGTGCAAAAGCTATATGTTTTATTTTGTGTATAAAAGTGTCAAGATCTTAAATAAAAGCGTATTGCTCAGTCTTTATTTAGTGACAAGCGGTTGCCTAATCATCGGGAATTGCCCGCTTTCTTTGTTACTTTCTAACAGCTTAATGAAAACAATACTTTTTTATATTTTTTTACATAAAAAAAGGTATGAAAACGGATAAAGACCCTCTTTGTGAAAAGTGTTGCAAACAGATAACTTCCCTACTCCAGTTGCGGCAACAACGTGTGCTTATTTCCGGATTTTCAGCTACGCCGACCAGAATTTTCTCTTCTTGTTCTGGAACTATAGTCTTTAGGCACCCTGTGGAATTCCGTTTAGGACAAAAAGTACCTGTTTTTTTCTGAATCGGTCGTAAATTTTTTTGAAGAATTTTAAACCAGGTTGTGCTTGATTAGGATAGAGTTCCGAATATCGTCTCTGGGCTCCTCGTCCATAAAAAATTTCCTGCGCGTATACACACAACATACCTATGTGTGTCGGTTTTATTAGTTAACTTACAATAAACTCAAAAATTAAACATTATCTGTAAAGCTATCTTACCATTATCAACAAAAAAAAATATCATGGCGGTTTCATAGCAATTGCATCTCTATTACGTTCATTTGTTTTCTTATAGTTCATCTTAAAAAAGTATATTTTTGCAAATCATTAATAATTACATGGAAAGGGTGCACTAAATAATTACACAAAAAAAATTATTCTTTGTTTTCAAAAAACCCTGTAATTGCAAAATTATGTAAAAAACGATGTTTTGCACAAAATTATTAAAGAAAAACAAAAACGAAGTTTTAAGTTTAACAGTGTGGGAGTCATTTTTCCATGTACCATTAATTAGCAGACATCCAGTATATCTTTTAGTATTTTTTTTGGGACACTTTGTATAACTAAAAGTTCCTGTGAACGATAATAGACCAAAAATTCTACAATTTCCACAAAATCTATGTACAAGGTAGGAAAACAAAAACTTATAAGATCACACAACACCAACTTACAAATTTAACAAAACACCTAAAAGTAAAGATAAAACCTCCGTCCTCCGACACTGAATATTTCAATATTTGATATTCCAAGAAAGAAAGCAAAGATATGGCAAACACTTCCAATTACACCTCAAGTTATCCCACAAGTTACAAAACATGTGACAAACTCCACCAATTAGGTTCGTCTAGGACGCAAGTGGACATGCCTTTTGTTTGATGTTGCCAGTTTAGCCAAATTTGATAAGATCTTTGGAAAATAATTACCTATTATAATATTTACTGGTAAAACAAAATAGTTATTAAATAAAAATTAAACTATATAAGAACCACATTAAATTTTTAGCTTTTTCCAATATATTATTTTGTTATGGTAAAAAAACATTTTTAAATTAAAATTACTACTTGACCAATACTATTGCTTTCTTGTAGTTAAACTTGGCATACACACATACTTTCGTTCGAAATAGTTCGAATTCTTTTCGCTGTCACAGATAAGTTTGTCAGAAATAAATGCATGTTGTCATGGCGAACCTGGTGCCATATTGTTTAAACCGGAATTGTTTAAGCACTTGCAAGAAATTGTTATTTTTACCCGGACAATTTTTTTCTATTTTTATTGAACTACAAACAAAAAGGTCCATGACTTTGATAAAGTTAATATTTTTGAAAATATGAATTTTTAAAGGTCGAAAATTCAATTTGGGTACTTTTGACAATGAAAAATAAATATTAAAAAAAAAACATAAAAATATGTTTTTTTATTCTTTATACAATAGTTAATAATATTCTTAATTGAGATTTAAAAAATTATTATTTTTTATACTCGCGCTTACAAAAAAAATAAAGCTCCAATAACTTGTAAAATTGATTTCAAGAAAAAAACCTATAAAAACAAATTGTAGAGAATTTAATTCTTAATAACTTTGCTTACTTTAACAAATAAAGTTGATAGTTTTAAAGATAAAGGATAATAATGATTTAGGATGATTTGAGTCAGAGAGACGGCGCGGCGGCGCGGCTGTTCTTAAAGGTAAGGAACGCATACTTGTGAGCGCGCTTAAAAACGATCAAAAATCCTGTATAAACAATATATTTTTTTTAAATCTCAAATAGAGGATATTATTAAATATTGTATAAAAAATTAAAGAATATATTTTTTATGTTTTATTTATTTTTTATTATATATTTTTCATGGGTCAAAAGTACCCAAATTTGAGATTTTGCGAACTTATAAAAATTCATATCTCCGAAAATATTAACTTAATCGTAAAAAGTAATAAAACCTTTTTTATTTGTATTTTAATAGTAGGGCAATTTAAAAAGGATCGTATAAAAAAATTAAGATGGAATAGTTTTCGGTACTCATGCGCCGATTCGTCCTAGACTAAGACAGGTCAGTAAAAAACTTGCAAACTGTTATGGCGGCAGATTTAAAAAATATGAAATAAATATCAAAAAGTGAGGTGGGCAGGTAAAATATAAAAAAAATATTGGTTCGAACTAATAGAATTTAATTTAAGATGTATTTACTAAATTTCAAAGAGAAACAATTACATTTAAGAAAATAGTGATTTTTGTGAAAATTTTATCCATAAAAAATATTTTTGTGTTTTTGTACTTGATACCTGCACTTTAAATAGGCTGGATCGATTTTAAAACAGACTCTATTTACCTAATCTTTAAACTTAAAAAAAATAATTTTAAATTAAATTGAAAACATAAAGTTAGCTTTGATTTGTAAGTTTTTCCTATTTGATTTTCTATATTTTTATTTAAATACAGATTAATGTTAACATTATATTCAACACTGTACTTAAAATATAAAAACATATTAGTTCAGTAATTAATCAACGTATTCAAGAGGTCACTATCAAGTATTTGCTTTAAGGGCACTAAACAAAGTTTGACTTCACTACTACAGTTTTTTTTTTCATCTCGTCGCCAATAAAAAGAATATATTTTTTTATTTTCATTAAAAATTATTTAACCGATAATAATAAAATGATTCTAGTAACAAAAACAAGAAATTATAATGGATCAATACAGTATGTCGAAAAACATGCCTAAATGATTTCATATATTATCTTTTTACTTGGAAATAAATTAAGAATTAAAGTTTAAACAGACCTGTCTAAGAACTTTTTTTTAAATTCAAATTTTTAATTCCATTTTTTTTATGTCAAATAGGGATGGTTCCAAAACCGAGCAGGGAACTGGAGCGGGCGTGTACAGTAAAATAAGGAATTCACAATTCTCCATTCCACTAGAAATACATAGTTCTAGTATTTCAAACGGAAATATATGCTTTACTGTAACAGTAACAACAGAAAATAACAGGAGGGCTTATAAAAACAAGCGGATCTGCATAATAACAGATAGCCAAGGGGCACTAGTAAACCCCAAGGTAACGTCCAAGCTGACGTGGAAATGCCAAAAAGAACTGGAAGTCCTGGGAAAACGCAACAGAGTAACTTTCTTGTGTGTACCAGGACATTCGGGGATAGAAGGCAACGAAAAAGCGGATGAGCTAGCGAGACAGGGATCATTTACACCATACTTTCGGCCAGAACCTGCCCTTGGAGTGACCAAAACCACAGCACGAGGGCAAACCAGGAAATGGATCCAAAACAAACACGAAGAATACTGGGGAAACCTCAGTAGAATAAGACATCGAAAAAGCCTTATAAGAGGCCCATCCAAAAAAACGAAAGAGGAACTACTCAGACAAAGTAGGAAAAGACTTCGCATAACAGTAGGGTTGCTAACAGGGCATAATAACCTAAGAGGACATCTACACAAGATAGGCTCATACAATGGGGACCCAAGTTGCAGAATGTGCGACGAGGAGGAAGAAACAGCCTCCCATATCATGTGCGAATGTAAAGCATTGAATCACAAAAGACAGGCATTATTTAAGCAACCGGAAATGAGCCCACAAGAATATATCAACCAACCAATCTCACTACAGACTTGTAGAAGGAACAAGACTAATGGGAGGATTGATATAAAAGACAATGGGAGATTAGGCACAAAAAACCCATGAGGCTGCGCTGCCTCCGGTAGTTAATCAAGATGACTCCCAGGGAAGAAGAAGAAGGAGAGATGTCATATAGCAGTTTTTCAATCTGCCGCCCTAACAATACTCACATGACAAGCGTCAAAATATTTTTTTATGTTATTCGACAATTACAATTGATTACCGAAATTAAATATCTCAATAATAAAAAAATCCATTTATTTTAAGCTTCTTTGACAACCCTGTATATTATAACAGTTATGATTATACCTGCTTTTAAAAACTAAATTGTTAATATGAAAATTTGAAAAAAAATCTTGTTCCATACAAGTTGCAAATTTAGTGGTTTATGCAGACAAAGTCGAAGGCCCAATTTAGTAACACGCCAACTATTTTACAACCTATAAAAAAACAGCTATTTAAATGTTTTTATCTAAAGTTAAAATAATTCCATGTACTTATTAACTTTTTAGTTTGCGTATCAGCAAGCAACCCACTTAATAGATATTGCTGATTTAGATTTGAAAAGTGTGTACGGATCAACTTATTCACATTAAATCGGTAAAACCCTAATCGGCCCTCCTAATAAGATCTACCTTAACAATATTTAAAGTTAGAAGGTTTTCAAAATTATTAAAAGCATTGATTGATGACTGTGGTCTATAATTTATCATGGTTATAAATCTTCGGATAAGTTTCCATCAAAACTTTAATTTTATACGTAGGTGAGTTGACTGACTTGCTAAAATCTTTTTTAGGCACTGACGTTAAACAGAATGAATTGATGAGTAGATTTTTTTAACAGGATATGGAAATGGTTATAAATCGTTAGGATAACCTAAATTTTTTATTAGATATCGATAAATCCTATAGAATGTGTTTACTTTGAGTGGAGGATTTTGATTTAGCTTATTATACAGGGGGCACAAATAAAAACACGTGTTTTTAATTAATATACAGGGTGATTCATAAGGAAATGTCAATAATTGAGGTACGTAGTCAGGGACTAAAAATAAACATAAAAGTCTATATAAACATGGGTCCGCAAGGCCTACGTTTCCGAGATACCGGATGTTCACCACAGAGCTGACATGTGCTTAGAAGTAAATGGTGAAATTTTTAAAAATTATAAAACCTAGCTTATGTTTTGCCGAACATAAATTAAGAACAATAATTTTATTGAAAATTAAAATACCTATTGTTTAATTATACATTTTGTGTTATTTTTTTAAATTTTGCTGTAATAAATCAGATGCGTCCTAATTTTATTTAAATCCAAATATCTCGAAAACGGTTACTCATACCAACTTTTAACAAGTATACCTTTTTGACGTAAAAATGACAAAACAATTATTTAATTTACTTAAAAATCTTATACAGGGCCGTATTAAAAAGTTGTGATTGTTTAAAATAGTAAAAAGACGTGTAGGTGGCTCCCCCTACAAGTATGAGCCGTAATAAGATTAGATTCGACTCCGTCATACCAAAAAACCCTTGAATACCAATTTTTACTTCAATATTTACATTATCATAGATTTTATTAAAAAAATAGAAAAATTAAATAAAATTTTTAACACCCTGTATTTCGAAAACGAAGGCCTTGCGGACCCATATTTGTATAGACGTTTATGTTTATTTTTGGACCCTGACTACGTACCTGAAGTATTGACATTTCCTCATGAATCACCCTGTATATACTTTATATATTTAAAATAAATCAAAAACGATTTATTTTCTGGAAAAATACTCAGATCCGTAGATTAGTATTTTTAATATGTTTTTGTTGGGATTACTCGCCTTTAAGTTTTCCAGAAAAAGGGACCACTTTGGACAAGGTCGCGGGGTATAACGAACTGAGCCTGCTCAGACCTATTGACTCCTATGAATTGGCAGATCGCCTAAAGCAGAAAAAAACCTAAAAAAACCAAAAAAAAAAAATCTGAACATTAATTTACGTTTCGGTGGCAAGTCAGCTAATGTTGTCAACATAAAACTAAAAGAAAACAAAATAAAAATTAAAACAACATTTTTAAGAAATTTTAGTTTAAAAGTTTAGGAAATTCTGAAAGCTTTTTTTATATTTATAATGTTTTGTCATAAAAATTAATTTTTCTAATTTTTAAACAAAAATTTCTTAAAAAACAAGTATTAATTGTAATTATTATTTTTTTTAATTTCATCTTGTTAACGGTAGAGACTTGCCACTAAAAGGTAGATTAGTGTTCTAAATTTGTGTTTTTTTAAGGTTTTTTAAATATTTTAGGCAATCTGCCAGTTTATAGGGGTCAATAGGGCTAAGCAGGCTTAGTTCCTTATATCCCGGACCCGAAGCGAAGTGGTCCCATTATCTAGAAAATTTCAAGGCAAGTAATCTAAAAAAAAACATACTAAAACATAAATCCGCCACAAAATTATAGAACATATTTAGTATTTTTAGTAGCGCTTTTTTCTAAAAAATAAATATTTATCCAATATGTTTCAAATTTGAGACAATACGTTATGGATAGAGCTGACGTCTCTAAGACCAAGGTGGGCACAGGCTGTGGCATATACTCACCAACCATAAACCTGAAAATCGGATGGACAATGGGCGCCGAATCCAGCGTGCTTCAATCCGAACTGACAGCCATAACCATAGCGGCTTACGAAATTAAAGGCCGCAACATCGTTAACCATACAATCTGTTTTTATACAAACAGTAGGCAAACATTACTAGCCCTGAAAAAACCACGCATTACTTCGGGACTTTTACTAGAATGTCATCAAGCCCTGGATCAAGGGACATGACATATCTAAAGGTAATCATACGGCTGACTCGCTTGCCAGGGCGGTTGCGGGACGGAAACTAGTTGGTCCCCTCCCCACCACTGGATTGACAACAACAGCGATTAAAGACATTATTAAAGAATACTTCCATCGACTGTTTAAAGGAAAATGGGATGATACTTCGAACTGCAACTTCGCAAAAATAATGCTGAGCTATCCACACAAGTCAATAGCAAAAAAAAACGTATGATGTCCAGAAGGAACGTCCGAACACTAACGGTTGTTTTAACTGGCCACTGCGGGCTACAAGGACACTTATTTAAAATGGGTCTAACGGACACAGAATTATGTAGAGGCTGTGAACCAGAAACTAAAACCATGGAACACATTCTTTGCGATTGTCCCACCCTCACATTTGAACGGAACTCCATCCTGGTCATGAACTGGCCATTACTGGCCGAAATTAGGAAGATTGCACATAAAGACGTCGTCAACTATTTCAAATCAATAGGTTGGATGGCGCAGTAAATCTCCCGGAGGAAGCACAAAGGACCTACTAAGGTCTAGGTGCAGTGGTATATTACCACCCTCTGAACATTCAGATCAGATCAGATGGATAAGCGTGTTGAGAACTATCAGTATGCAAATTTTGGAAAAAATTGACCAAAACCCATTTTCCCTAAGACAATTTTGAGGTCCTTTACTTTTTTTGTTTAAAATACATTCCCTGAATGCTAAAATGCTTGTTACGCTTAAATGACAGAAGCAGCAGATTTTTTAAAAATAATTTTCAGTATTTTTATACTGCAGCAAAACAGGTCTTTAATAGTTTTAAAAGTTTTTATTAAACAAGTCTGTTGAAATTTCTAAAAAATTTGAAGCCTAAATTATCTTTATTTAAAAATTAAACAAAAACTTTATTATCATAAATCAAAATTAAATAAGTTGTCTTAATTGGTTAGAAATTAAATTAATTGGACTTTTAACGTTATTTTTTTTAAAGAAAAGCTTAACTTGCTGTTAGTCATTTTCAACAGAGTCTTTGCAAGACAAGTATATCGATACCATAATTCTAATGTTCATAATCTACATTAACAAAATTTTTCACGAGATCTAAATATAATAATAAATCTAAAAATAATTGATGCGCGCTGCTATAAACCGCGCGAAAATAATGGTTTTTATAGTTTAATGCAAAAATATGACCTTTAATTTTATGGGGGGCTACTCCCCCTCAAAATTATTTTATCGATATTCATAATATTTAAAATACTAAAAATATATACAGACTTTAAATTCCTGGTCAATAAAAAAGTATTGAAAAAAGTTTAATTTAAGTCTTAAAAAGGCATAAAATATCGATATTATTTTTAAACAGCCGTTAAATTAATAACGCGGTTACGAAAACTCCAGAATATTAAAAACTTCTCGGTTTAACTGCAAAATTTTAATTGTGCTCGCATAAAATAAGGCTTAAGGTAATTTTATTTAAAATAAAAATAACATATAAAACGTATTAAATTTGCCTTTATTTTACAGTTATTTGAGAACTAGTGCAAAAAGTATGTAAAAAGAAAATTTCATACTTTTTTCAATAAATACAGCAAAAATTTTCCAAAATAAGGCCATAAAATAAAGAATAAAATATATATATATATATATATATATATATATATATATATATATATATATATATATATATATATATATATATATATATATATATATATATATATATATATATATATATATATATATATATATATATATATATATATATATATATATATATATATATTATTTTTTTTTTTAAAGGATTAGAATCTGTTTCAGACATCTGGGCTGGCTCATGGGTCTTATGTGCCCAGATAGTGTCGGGTTGGTTGTAGCCGACCGACTAAACCCTTCCCCCCTTTTTACAAATTACGTCTCGAATCCGCTTTCGATTACTTAAGGCGCCACGCTTGTCTATGCTTTAGCGTTTAACGTTTTAACGATTTTCTCATCTCTGTTTCTTTCCTTTCTAATAGAATTTTGACACTATATATGGGTTCCATCTCCCTTTAGACCTGTTAGTTCCTCCAATATTTGTAGGAAGCTTTTCCCGGGGCCTCTAGGTTGCCGTTTTTACTTTCCCCCCAAAATTCAAACTGTGTGGTTAGCATCATCTTCTTCTTCACAGTAATCGCACTTACTAGAGTTTGCTCTTTCCGCTCAAACAGGGAATTTTTTTAAAACAACCAGGCCTGAGAGCGCCCGGAAGAAAGTCCACCTTCCATATGGTCAGTATCCACCGGTCAATATTTGGTATTAGTCTATATGTCCATGCCCATACCGACCATTATCCCATTCTCGTTGCCACTTATCAGTCAGGTTATCTCTTGCAGCTTTTTTTTTAACTCCCTATACTTTTCTCTTCTTCAATTTTTAGGGTTATAGGTGAAGACTTTTTTTCAATTTTCTCATTAAGTTCTTGTTCTTGTCGTCTATACCAGGCTGGAGTCCGACAAGAGTTGACTGCACCAGGGTTGCTAATATTTTTTTTTTGAAGTTTTGGGCCTCCAATTGGGGTTTCTTGAAAGAGCCCTCACATTAGTTTAGGATATGAATTTCAAATGAGCTCTTTCAATTCCAAGTAGGTGACTGCAGCACGACAAAAAACGTGATTTAAAAAGGAAAGGGAACGCAGAATTTCCCCAAACTGCAATATAATAATAAAATAAAACTTCTTGAGCCTTGTTATAAATAATAACAAACAGGTCGATTTTCTTTAATGAAATGAAAAGAAAAAATAAAAAATCCTGGTAGGTATGACTACTAAGCTTGGTTGTTTTAAAATTACGAGGCCTCCAAGTAAATGGATAACCCCGGGTCCAGCCGATCCGATTACACGTGTTTTACCCTTGATGGGGAAGGTCACACCGAATGAAGACTGTAGACACCCTTGAATGTGAAGCAGCTACCTTAAAAACAACGGAATTCTAATACAGATGAACGTTATATATAAATATATATATATATATATATATATATATATATATATATATATATATATATATATATATATATATATATATATATATATATATATATATATATATATATATATATATATATATATATATATATATATATATATATATATATATATAATAATATATATATATATATATAAAAATAATAAGTTTATATATTTGATGATCGGTTATCAAATAAACCAAAATGTCAATACACTTTGCGTTTAAATTTAAATAAAAAAATCGATAAAATTTTTAAAAAATTAAAAAGTTTTATTTGTTTTAAAAGATCAGGAGAAAATATCCAAATATTTTCTCTTTTAGTTTTTAGGACCCCAAATAAATTTTGCCTTTAGGAAATACCAATAAAACCGAAACCAATTCATATCTACGGTCTATTAAATTTAATTAATAATGCCGACAGTAACCTTGTCATTTTGAAATTTATAGTTACAAATAAAATATCAGAGAGAATGAATCAAATGAGCTACGGTTCAGTTGTCACAACCGGACTTGAAATTTTCAATTCATATTCGATATTAATATTTTGGATAGAGGCAACAATGCATTGCCCAACCTGATTTGAATAAACGTGGTCACTTTTACAGCATTTTGGACTCATGGTATTTTGTAGATTATTAACGTTGAAGTACAATTTTATGTTAATTAGGTTAAACTTAAAAGGACGCCGCACATTCCTTAGGGAAAGTGGTTCCGGACGCGTTTTTTGTTTAGGATTTGCAAATTGATAGCCCTTAACACGCTGATCAAAATCCTTAATGAACACGAAACCCGAAAACCCCCAACACCCCAAAGGGTCAGGGAGATGCAAGTGACTGATTATTGGTCAATTGTCTTACCGAAATATTTATTACTGAAGTCAGACCTATAGCCAACCGCGTAGTCTCTAAACTTAGGGCTGACATTTCCCAAACATTCAACTACAAGGACTCACAAAAATCAAGATGAGCACGAATGAAATGTATAATCAAACGCTTTGGCATGAGGTAAAGTTGGGGGTAAGGGTGGGGTTTAATTAATGAAATCGAAATGCATTGGGTAGTGATCGTTTAGGTGACTGTTTTACGGAATTCACGGTCAAACGGTTTTACAACCCGTAAGCAGAAAAAAGTCTCTTGACCTACAGTCCAGGGTCCATTAAAAGTTAGCAGCGATATGTTTGGTTTATCCTATTTTATTTTTAAAGAGATATACGGAAAAAGTTTATCAGGAATTGCTTAAAATATTTATACATCTTGCTAGTCCCTAGAAAAAGCATCAAATATTATTGAAAATATATCTCTTACATCAATTTTAATTATATATCTGCTTTATTTTAATCCTTTACAAAAGCAAATAAATGTAAAAAAAACAAAGTTATTTTATTAATGACTTACCAGAACTAACTCCTGATTGTTTAAATATTAAATATATAATTTGCTATTTGCGTATAGACAGAATCCCTTTGGTTAAATAATTTCTATATAAAGCCAATAATTTTCATCAATAGCTAAAAAAAGTTTTCTGTCAATTTTTCGTAAATATTTATTACCTGTAGTAATTAAAATAATGGTTATACATTAAATGTAATTATTTGTAAACAGAAACAAATACTTCAGCGAATATGCAAAATAACCGCCATTTTGCCGAATATACTTAATTACCTATTTTAATATTGTATTTAATTCTGAATAACTATTTTATTTTCAAAGTATGTTTTTAAGTGTGTTTTGCAAAATTGTGAATATTTTAAGTACTTGCTTAGATATTGTTTTTTGTAGTATTATTCGTTTAATAAAATTTACTTATTGTTTTATCACAACAGATAATGTATGGTTCAAGTAATTAACAACATATTTTTTTACAAAACAACCTATTAAACCAATATATAAGGAGGTTACAAAAATTAATTAATTCTAGGTGCCAGATATCTGGGTTGTTAAAATGGTATTAAATTATATAAAAAATTAAAAATAATTGACTACTACATTTTTTCGAAGCTGGTACCGTACCTCTAAAAACGTTTATTTTTCCTGCATTATAACAAAACGTTAAAATCAATTAACATTTTTTAAGATATCTGCGAAAAATAGTATGTTCTTTATTTTTGACGCTCTCTACCGGTTAAATGAAATGTTGACTCTTATTTAAGTGTAAAGTGCATTCTTAAATTTTGCCCACGCATTTTGCCTGTATTTATCATCCCAACCTAGTATTTTATAATTAAATATTCATACCAAACAGCATTTTTAATTCTAAAATGCTAAATTTTTTTGCAGTTTTTCAGGATTAGACTTTTGTTGGCTATTGCCCTTTTTCTAAGTTCTTAAAAACTTAAATTTGCTAAAGGTTTTTGTTTTTTTTTTAATGGTGAACGCCGTATTTTCACCGTAGTTTTACGTTCTTTAATAAAGAGTATTTTATAATAGTATTATAAAGTAAATTTAAAAAATATTATTTATCAAATATAACCAAACTTAACGTAAACCATAACCTTAATCTGTGCTATGTTAAAGTGACAATCGTTTTTAAAAACAGGTTTATTTTTGTGACGTGTCAAAAATCATTTTTATGATGGAAATGAAAAAAAGAGTAGGATAAGACAACATATGTGAGAAATAAGTTAGTGTAAATTAGACAATAAATAAAATATATTTTTTGGGCTATTCTAAGTTCTAATTAAAAGAGTTTTCAAAACTCCAAAAAATGTTTGAAATTTTTTTTAAATATTTTGTCTACTATTTAATTTACATTAACTCATTTTTCACATTTTTACCATATTTCACTTTCCGCACACACGTATCAAATACCTCTAAAAATAAACAAAGGTTACGACATTCTTTAGTGAGGACGATAATATATTGTTGCAGAAAGACCAATTAAAGTCAACAACAATAATTAATTTTTTGTTATTATTATTTAAAAAATAATGTAACTTTTTTTTATAAATCAGCATTTAAAAAGAGTTGCGATTTTTTAGTCCGACAACGTATAATTCACAAGATTTGTTTAAAAAAAAGCTAAATTTCTAACAATTTTCACTTCGTATCAATATAACGACGATAATAAATTTCAAAATGACGAGGTTAGCCCCGACATTATTAATTGAATTTATTACCTAATTCAAATATATTAAATGTGGCTTAATTTAAATTTCTATTTAAAAATAATTAGCTGTTCTCTAAATAGATTTAATGTTTAAAAACGAGTGTTAACTGGGATTCCATTTAGTTCTAGTATTTAATTAGAGCTGCTTTTGACATAAAGTGAGGCATTGTTTATTTGTCGTTGATCCTCGAAACTGGTCTAGTGTTGGTCATGAATCCACTAAGTCCAGGATTCTAGTATCACGAATGGAGGTTAAGATATACATATACAGCTGCAGATTCTTGCATAGCTAGGGAATTTTAGATTTTACTTAAAAATGAAAAATATTTGTAGTGAATAACTAGAAGTTAATTTTAAGAGATTTGGATCTATATCAAGTTTAAAAAAACCACTAAATATTTTACCGTTTGCCGGATATTTTTGGGCACCTTAATATTTTATTTATTATATTGACAAACGCTGGACGCAAAAACTCTTGGTAAAAGTAAAAAGGATGGAATCCTCGGGTGGGGCTAAGACGACTATATGTTTCACCCTTATTGGGGATGACCTTACTTGCTGTAAGCCAGGAACAGACTAACAAATAATAGCCGAGAGACTAAATCATACTTTTGTAAAATGAAAGTCAGATTTAAACGACGTTGGCGCCATCTAACAGACTATTCTCAATACAACTAGTAAAGCATATTAAATTAAAAATGTTAAAAGGTGCAATCTAGATGGGCATGGCAATGATATTCAAAAAACGCAAAACATACACCTTTCGACAAAAGAAAATTGGCCACCCATGTAAGTACTAAAAAAAAGTAATTCTTAATATAACGTATATTTCCATACATCTCTTTAGGAATTAAAAAGGATTACCTAAACATATCGCTGCTAACTAATTTTAATGGTCGCTTGTAAAAATCTGAAAATTTTTCATAAAGCAATATTGTTTTATTAGGAAAAAATAATAATAGATTTTTTTTTATTTTTTTTTTACACACATTTACTAACCAAATATTTGGACCTCTCAAACCAATTAATCAATAAAAGAGGACTAATAAAGCTGGTCTATAAAAATATTTTTCTACCTATGCCCTAATGCAAAATAATATTTATTGTAAAGTTTATTTTTTTAATTGCGCTTTTAAAGGGCATTTAACCAACCACAAATATTTGCGTCAAACTTTGTCAATATAATAAACATATATAAATATAATAACATAATCTTAACATGAAAAATGTTTAAAACTTTATGTCTCCTGGGAATGATAATAAGTTGTCTTTTTTTTAATTTAAGAGGAAACAAAATCTTTAAAAAATAACTGTTAGGCCTATCAAAACTTAACCTTAGTTTTTTTTTAAATTGACGGTTTTGGATTGTTAAAATAGCAAAAATTAACAT
This sequence comes from Listronotus oregonensis, assembly GCA_019359885.1. Taxonomy (NCBI): domain Eukaryota; kingdom Metazoa; phylum Arthropoda; class Insecta; order Coleoptera; family Curculionidae; genus Listronotus; species Listronotus oregonensis. The sequence continues at coordinate 325,796 of JAHBCN010000062.1, forward strand.
GTTTTAGCAAAACTAGGTTCACAGGTGATATTTTTACATTTTTATCAGTACAGAATAAATAACATTGTTTTTTTTAAGGATAGGAAATCAAAAAATTAAAATAAGCGTAAGCTGATAAAATATATTATTTATTTTCCTTTTTAAATATTTTTTACAATTAAAAAACCTTAAACCACGGTATCCATATTGCAAACAAAAAAAAACATTTAATTTGATCTATAAAATTTATCCGAATATAATATATAATCCCACATACAAAAAAACAAACGTAACAAAATTTTAATAAAACTACTCACTAAATAAAGTACTGGTTTAAAGCCGATTTGCATTTTAAATAAGTCCAACGCTCTGAAATATTTATACCCTATAGTTTGGATGGCATAAAGTGTAAAACGGTACATTTATAGCCATGTAACTATAAATGTAAAAATGAACTAGAAGCTTAATTAAGTACTTAAAATTTAAATTTTTACATTTCAATTAATTACAGATACTTTTTAAAGGACACTTCAAATATAAATAATATTTTTGTAAAGTTATACTTTATACATTAAATAAACATTTTTTTAAAAGTTTAAGTGTAATTTGCATTTATTTAATTCTCTAATACAATAAAAATACAGTGATTCTGATTACCTTAAAATTTTTAAATAATATATCTAAATTCGTAATAAAACTAGCTTTTGGATTTTAACAAACCTCTGTTTGTTTTTGCTAAGTTAATTTTGTTATCAGAGGTGTAATTTAGGACAAGGTATTTGTTATTAGATTTTGGTGTTAATTGGTTTTTATTTAGCACTTGAGAAATTTTTTGCCGAATAGGTATTCTGTTATTAGTATTTTTAAAAAAAGGCTTAGTTAACTTTTCGATATATAACAATTCTTTGTAGTGTAGCTTTTTTACAACTTTAACCTGTATATTTAAGTAAATTATGAACAAACAAAAAAGTGTATCATAAAATATTTAATTGTAGTACAGCATTTAATGAATTTTAACAAAACAAATTGTTTTTTTTTTGGATCAAAATCTGATATAAAAGGTGGTTTTACCTATATGATTTAGCAAAGTCACGTTTCTTATCTAAATTATTTATACGCTAGTCGTAATCATACTTGGTTAAATTCAAATTTAAATCATATTGAAAATTATTCCAAAAAATAAATAATTTTGTTTAATTTTATACATTCTGTGTCTTGTAAATTACACTTTTTCTAGGAAAATGTAGTGTGCCTTGTTTAAAAAGTGTTGATTACCAAAAAAAAAAAAAATTTTTTTGTTCGTTTAATAGGGTGATGGGCAATATTTTCGAACTACAAAATCTTATATAAATAAAAGGTCTAATATAAGATTATAATTAATAATAAAAATAATTAATAAAAAATGTAATAATTGATGTCGTAATAAACAGAAAGTTGGCTATTTATTGTTTTTTTTTTTTTTTTATACAAATATAAGTAACCAAAAAAAAATATTTTTATTTTTTTTTGGTTTTTTTTTAAATTGGGGTTTTTTTTTTTAAAAATTAAATTTTTTTTTTTTTAAAAAAATAAAATCCCGGTTTTGTTTAAGAGTGTTCGATTAAATACAATTCCTCTTAGTTTTAATGACAATACATTTTCCATGGTTTATTAAGGTCCTTGAAATGTGACAAACAAGCTATAAAAAGTCTTTCTGCAAGTAAGAATTGAGCAACAAAAACAAATTAAATTTTTTAAAAAAAAATTTTAAGGAACTGTTATTGGTTAAATTTCTAATAAATTAAAAAAGTAAATTAGATAAAAAAAAAAAAGAAAATTTATGAAGTAACAAAATTTGTAAAAATTAAAAGTAAAATCTAAGTAAAAGTTATATTAATAATGTTATAGTGTGTCGATGTCCTGTTTACGTATTATGTACGCTCCAATTGCTGTAACTCCTGCTTGACGAGTTATTTTAAAACTTTTTCTATTAGTTTTTTTATACCAAGTTTCCTAATTTTGTTACTTTATCAAAACATATTTCTTTAATATTTAAATTCATTTTTGAAATTTATTAAACAATTTCCTAATAACAGTTAATAAAATAAAATATCAACATTTTTTTTTAAATTTGCTTTAATTGCTTAATCCTTATTTGCAAATAGCACTGATGGTTTTTACCAAAAGCGCTCTGCAAAAATGCAAGGTTAAAGCAAACTTGTAAAAAAAATATGCTTTTATGGCTCTCGCGGTAGCTTTTAGTATTCTGAATTTTGTAAAAAACTCATGCAAATGACACCAAAAACCCCATATTTTTACTGCTTGTAAAAGTCTTTAATTTTTGTTACAATAACTAAAAGCTACCATAGCTCTGCAAAACCGCACACTTTGTTAAACGCCGTATTTTTAATGTCTGTCTATTTCATGTTTTTTAATGTCTTACCTGCAAACTCCATAATATTTAATAAAGGGTTTAATGGATACACTAAAAGTTGTTTTAATAGCAAATACGGAATTTATTAGCTTTTATAAAAGAAAGTCCTTTCCTAACGGTGCAGGCGCCGCCTTTCAAATCCTCGTAATGCCTAAGAACTAAGCCTTTATATATGTTTGTACCGTGGCATTTGTCATGTTTTAAAAACGTCGTCTTTTTACTGTATTTAATGGCTGCCCCAAATATTATTTATAGCCACTAAAAAGAAGATGCCTTATAAGTTAAGTTAAGTTTTTTTTTTAACAATACTGATACATCGGTGCGGATTTTGATAAAATTTTGCACGCATGTATATCAATAACCAATAATGTTAAGACGGCTGAAAATGACGCCAAAGTCGTTATTATTTATGCGTCACGACGCCTTTCATTTTTTTTCCCTGGCGCGCTTTTAGTTTTTTCCAATTATCTCTTTACAGCAATAATTTAAGAAAACATGGTTTATGTTATTTTATTTTCAACCAAAGCCCAACAGGTACAAATACTAGACTAGAGTTTTACAGTTAAAAAATTATTTAGTATAATTGACCATTATTTATGGTTCTGAACGAAGGCGGGGTTAAACCCTAAATTATGTGTTTGCCCTAATTAAGAGGATTTAAAAAACCACTTAATTTAAATTTGCAATAAAGGGGTTTTTTTTTTCCACAAAAGTTGGATAAATGCATTTACATATTAAAAACTAAAATTAATTCATATTTTTCTGTTAAATTTTAAACAAAAAAATATTTAAAACGTTTTTTAAGATACCCAGTATACATGATTTTTATTAACTTTGTATTTATTTGCATTCTATTGGAAATAGAATGATATAAAACGTATTTTCTTACATTATTTCTGTAGAGAGGTAACTGAAAAAAAAACTAAAAGCCATCCAGAAAAGAAAATTTAAAGCGTAGCGATGCCCAAACAATGCAACAAAAATGCCCAACTTAATATTTTTTATTTTAAACGGGCTATAATTTTTATATATTTAATTTTAATTTAAAGCTGAAACATTTCTAGATATTAAATTCGGGTTTAATTCAATTATTAAAACCACAATAGGACCATTGAAAATATATAGTATAGGGCCAATATTTTTAATTTATAAAATTATCTAATTATTTATATTATATTTGGTCTAATGGAAATACAAATTTATATGTCATTAGACTGGTAGCATCAGTATTAATTATTTAAAATAAAGATTTAGGGACATATTGTAACTTGCTTTTTTATGGAGTCTTCGGTAATGTTCACATTACTAATGGTCGCTATAAAAATGGTTCCATCCGGCAAAATTCCTTATACACTTTTATTAAAAAAGAGTTTTAATGTATTAAGTTATAAAAATATCTCTTTGCAATATTCTTAATGACATAAAAAATTTAAGAGAATAATTACCCAGAACGCAATTTTTTATTAGTGGATAACTGTACCAATAAAAATCAAATTTGATTAAAATTTAAAGCAACAATGCAGTTTTTAAACTAGTTAAAATATGTTGGTTTTTTTAACAGATTTTAGTACCGTTAAAATTAAAAATAGCCTGCAAATTATTTAAATTAAAAATTTTTGGTAGAATAACCAAAAAATCTCCACTCTAGTTATAAACTTTACAATCTTTACGGCCGAGTGATGATCGCGTTGTTAAATTTAGCAATGGACTTAGCAAGTTTAGAATGTTTAACAAAACGTCATTGTCAGTGTTATTCAATGACTTTAGTAGGCAACCTTTAAAACTAACATTTTGTTAAACATTCTAAACCTTTTTTAACTTAGCAATTGTTAAAAA